>OX457047.1:43515778-44010778 GCA_949752735.1 Lumbricus terrestris | reverse complement strand
AATCAATCAATCAATCAATCAATCGGTCAATCAATCAATCGATCGATCAATCTCTCGATCAATAAGTTAAACAATAAGTCAGTCAATCAATCAACTGGCCAGAAGAGTGTCTACAGTATTCATCGCAGAAGAATTTTTCATCGTTGGTCACCGCATTGTGAGATTAAACGAATTGTCACGTCCTCACTCGACTCGAGTTATTGCGTCCCATCATCATTGGATGGAGACTCGATGTTTGCACAATCGCTTTGACCTCGAGAGAAGTCGGTCAGTGGTGACTGGGTTCATGGGAGGAAAACGACCGACTGCCCGAGGGCAAATTGCCTGCCGCCACCGCCGTCTCACTAAGCAGTGGAGGGAGGGTGGTTCTTTTTTATGAAAGCCTTGGGATTGAATGACCAATAAGACAACGGAGCGAATGATGCGATTGCTGCTTTTCGAGCATAGACGACGAGGCTGCCATGGGACATTTTGACATAAAACGTATTCTTCGTTTAGCAATTCGTGTAATGTAAATTGCAATGTCTAGTCTACTGTAATGTAAATTGTAATGTAAGTTGTTATGTAAATTGTAATGTAAATTGTAATGTAAATTGATGTTCATCTTCGAGATCTCTTTGCACTTCGAAAGACGCGTTCAAGCATAAAAAGACCAGTTTATTCAAAGAGACCAGTCACTCTTGTTGTCTGTCTGTCTGTCTGTCTGTCTGTATGTCTGTCTGTATGTCTCTGTCTGTCTGGCTCTGTCTCTGTCTGTCTCTGTTCCTGTCTCTGTCTCTGTCTGTTTCTGTCTATGTCACTTTTTTTTATCTGTCTCTCTCTTTCTGTCTCTCTCTTTGTCTCTCTGTCTCTCTGTCTCTCTCACACGCACAAATTCACTTTTGTCTGTCTCTCTATTTCTTTTCAAAAATCCGCTCATTCTGGACTGCTCCAATTGGGGACCTCTCTTGAAAGGCCTGTAACCTACACTTGAGGGTCTTCCTCCAATTTCCCGTTTGGTGTTTCAAGGTTAATGGGATCCTTCATTGCTCGGCAGATGGACGAACCTGTAGAGAGATCCGTGCCGGTGTCACGAATAGAATATCCCCGTACTAATCGTATCCCCCAGATGAAAAGATGTTGAAAAAGCCATTTCCGCGAGTATTTATTTTTGCAAACTAACCTCCATCTGCTTTGTTTTGAACAATGACACTAACAGTTATGTTTATTCCTACAAGATAATTCTGCATGCCTTGATTTTTAGAGCACTCGAAACATTTAGAACGCTTAAGAACACTTAGAGCAGGGGTGTCAAACCTTTTTTAGTGGCGGGCCAGTGTGAACATCCTCCAACAAGTGGCGGGCCAGTGTAAATGTAATCGGATTTTTACATAGTGGCTATCTTATGGCCTCGACCCTGAGGGTGAGATCCTTCACCACCGTTCGCCCGTTTGAATGGACGCCACGCCATTTAGGTCCCCGTGGACGGACCGTGCTAGCCCGAGATTTTGAATCTCTGAAATAGCCTCCTTCGGGAATCGAACTGCGGCCCGCACGCTCTCTTCCACAAACGCGGGGCCGCCAGCTCTCTTACCGATGCAGCTAATGTGTGAACATCTTCCAACAAATGAGCAAAATTGGGTAGTGATCTGATCCAAATATCGCGAAAAGATCTTGATTCAATGTCCACTTTTCGCTTCTTATCAAATTTTGACAACATTTTAAATATTATAAGACTTATATAAGTGTTTCGTAACTTTCATAATTTTGTCAACATACATAGGACTGGTTTCTTCTTTAACCGCTTTGTACAAGTTTTCGGGCGATAATCGGAGTTCCGGAAAATTTCACATCTTGTTTACAGAACAAAAGCATTCAATTAATTACATCTATGAAAGCAGATTGACAAATGATTGTTTGCAAAATAAAATAATGTCTTTGGAGATTCAAAGCATGGTTCTTAGCGCTAGAAACGGAATTTTAAGTGGGGCGCCATCTATCGTTGAGAGTGAAATCATGACTACAAAATGTTCACAAGTGAATTCTTGAGAGACATAATTTAAAGTCTATGACATAAAACTGGTCTAGTACCTTGCTCTTAAGTGCTGTAGTACGCCGAGCAAATTTCTGTTCAGGGTAACGACCTCTGTTGTCATTGACCCTGGTCAAATCGGATCCATCCATCTTGAGAGACAACCAACCGGAAACCATAGATACACAGTCTACACAGGGCTGTGCGTCTGAGCAAAAGTGACTTCAGTAAGAAGAAACCTCCATGTATTTGGCGCTGACTATAAAATATAAAGATTTGAACTTTTATCCTCTAATTTTTTAATCTTTAGGGAAGGTTCCGCGGGCCAAAAAAAAATCGTCGGCGGGCCAGAAATGGCCCGCGGGCCAGCTCTTTGACACCTCTGACTTAGAGTCACTAAATAAATTCAAGTTGCCTTGCTCTGAGCATTCATTGCTTAGGACACTTAAACCAATTAGAGTCACTTTGAATTTGATTACAGCAAAAAAAAATCAATTATAGGCATACGCGTTTTAAAAAGGGGATAGAATGGTTTATCCCCTGGATAGTCTGTATACCGGCATATTTTCCATCTGGGGGATAGATATTAATTCATACCCCGATAGCTTTAAGGGATCTGGAATATCCCGCGAGTGACACCGGCTTGACGATCGAGCCTTCGTTGTCGCTTGGCCGGTCAACTGCCAACTCCCGCTATTTATCGTTCAATAGTTTTCTTTATGTTGGCAATTAACCCTCGGGTCGTCGTTCCCTGGACGACGCTGGTTCCCTGCAGCTGCAGCAGCCTGACCTCATCGATCAGAATCAGGAACCAGTCTCTGCTTATCGGTCTTAGTTTTTGTGCAGCTGCTGTTATGTGGTCGACGGCATTGAACGCTGGGTGAGACAGCGCAAGGTCAGCGCTGACTCCTTCTCGTCCGCTTTGGACAAAGCAGGCAGCGCTTAATTTGTTGCTGACCGGGTATAATACTTGGACGCTGGTTACCGGTTAAATTAATTATTTAACTGTCGGGTAACAATACATTATGCGCCATCGTGATGTTACTTTAAGGCGCTATATAAATGTTCATAAAAAGTACATGCTTATTTGGTATTAGTTTTTATTATTTACTTGTTTTCTATTATTGTTATCTTATCTTATCCTATTTTATCTAATCTTATCTAATTTTATCTAATCTTATCTAATCTTATCCAATTTTATCTAATCTGATCGGATCTAATCTAATCAATCAATCAATCAATCAATCAAATGTTTTATTTGCAACCGAAGTATAACAGGTTTACACATCTTGAACATTGGTTACAAAAAGGGGGCCCTAAAGGGATAAAATAATCCCGCTGTTTAGGGACACCAACTAATATAATGAATTGACGATGTGAGGTGGCCATGACAAAATCGTGCAAAAAAATCAACACTGTGATTAACACAAACTGACAAAACAGAATCAGGCAACTTATGCTAAGAGACGGAGAAAGAAGCAAACACACACAAAAATGTAAACTGAAAAGTTCAACGCTGTTGAGATATAAACAATTATGAAAAAGAAAAAAAAGAACAAAAGCTTAACTACAGAATAGAGACCTACTGCAATGCATACAATGAGCGAACAGCGCTCTACCTTTATTAGGTACCTTCTATTAAAAAGGCGCTAAATTTCATCTTGAAAGCCCAAACACTAGGGCACAATCGTATTTCTTTTGGAATTTTTTCCCAAGTGGTGATACCCGTAGATTTAATGGAAAAAGAGCGAGTGTTAGTGCGAGCATAAGTACGGCGATACGAGAAAGAGTATCTTGTAAAATGAGAATGAATCTGGGATGAGAGCTGAAAATAATTTTTGTATAAGGATGGCAGGAGGCTTGGGTCAAACCGGTACATAAATTCTCCTATTTGGAAAGTTCTTATCAGGTTGAGTTTTAAGATTTTAAGATTTTAAGAATATGCGGGCAGTGTGAGAGCCATATGGAGTTCCCACAATAAGACGAACAGCTCGTTTTTGCAAAATATTAACTCTATGTAATCTTGAGACATAAGTAGAAGCCCACACCATGTTACAATAAGAGAGATATGGATGTACTAAAGAATAGTATAGTTTAATCCTAATACTAGATGGTAAAATGTAAGCAGTTCGAGCCATTACTCCAATATTTTTTGCTATTTTTGAAGCGACATGAGCAATATGATCATTCCATGTTAAATGGCTATCAACGTTACAGACTCCTAGAAATTTCGTAGATTTTACAGAAGTGAGAGTTATGCCGTTAATTTGTAATTTAGTCTAATATAGTCTAATATAGTCTTATCGAATCTTAACTTATCTTATTAAATTTTATCTAACCTGATCTTATCTAATATAATCTAATCTTACCTATCTTATCTAATCTTATCTAATCTAAAATCTAATTATTTTGGCGTCTTTGTCGTGATGGACAAAGCACATAATAATTATTATGATTATCATAATTATGTATGACTTTGCATTGCCGCTTGACTTCGCATTGCCGTTTGACTCTGTGGATTTAACGGCTGGCTGCCGTAAGTAAACAATGCGTCTGCTTATCATTGTCTCATTTCATCTATTGTCTTCAGCTTCAGCAAAGTTCTGGAGCAGAAGGAACAGCTGGAGCAGAAGCACCTCCATCTGCTCCAGATCCTGGACAGTGAACGCCAAGCGAAGTGGCACTACGTCCAGCAGACGGAGGAACTGACGTCAGAGGTCAAGAAGCTCAAGAATGAGGTCAGCAGCAGAGCGAAGGAAAATCTCATTCTCATTGTCTGTGTTTACCAGTATAAATTATATAATATTATTAGTACTATTACTTTCCACCAATAAATTCTCTGGTACTTGCCATTATTATTTTTGCCAATAACTTTGTATACAGTTCTACTGAATGTAATCCCTAGCTGCAGGTCATTTATAGACAATCGGATGTTATCAACTTTTGTCTGATAATGGTTTCGAAATAATTCGATGGCAGGTTCCTCATCGAATCATGAGGCCAGCCATAATCTGCCGGTAATTTCATTATCTAGCGGTCATTTAATTTTTCGCCGGTCATATATCATTGTCTGTCAGTCATTTGATTGTCTGTCAGTCATTTCATAATGTGTAATTTCCGATTATCACCTCTGATTCGGTGTATTTGCGATAAGGTCTTTGTACCCCCGCCCCACCCAAAATTGAAACCCCGAATTTTTTCTGGCTACGCTATGAAGCTTGACCAATGACCATACACAGGGGCGCCCATCCCCAATCTTAACAGCCGGATGCATACTACAAGACTGTGAAGAAAGATTACACAGCGTTAGACACGGATATGAGAAACAATAATTATTGGTACAGCACGCGATCTAGAAAGTAGAAAGCGTCAAAACATGGAAACTGCCAGAAATAGATAATCTCATTAGGACGAATTCTAGAAAGGATAGAAAGGAAAGACATGCAGCAAAAACGGAGGATGAGAAGGAGGAGAGTGGAGAAGAAGAGGAGAAAGAGGAGAAGAGGTAGAGGAAATGTAGGAGGAGGAATGGTAGGAGCAGAAGGAGCAGGAGGAAGAAGAGGAAGAGGAGGAAGAGGAAGAAGAGGAGGAGTAGAAGAAAGAGGAGGAGTAGAAGAAAGAGGAAGAAGAAGGAGCAGTAGAAAAAAAGAGAAGGAAGAGGAGGAAGAAGAAGAGGAGAAAGAAGAAGAGCAGGAAGAAGAAAAAGAAGAAGAAGAAGAGGAGAGACAAGAGGAGAAAGAGGAAGAGGATAAGGAGGTGGAAGAGGAGGAATAAGGCGAGCATGAGTAGAAAGAAGAAGAGGAGGAAGAAGAAGAGGAGGAGGAGAGCAGGTGGCATGCGACGATGTCGTTATCGTCTAATCATCGATGATTATCCATTGTTCAACTGTTGATTAGATGCCAATCATTGTCTTTTAAAAGCTATTCTTTTTCATTTTGTCTCACTGCCTCTGTCTGTTTGTCTGTCTGCCTGTCTAACCATTTTCTGTCTGTCTGTCCTTCCACCCGTAGTTAAAACTGACTCCCTTCTAGAGCGCCACTTAGACTAGAGTAGGCTAAATGCAGAAATCATCCATCAGTAAAGAAGAGTATAATAGGTATGAATTTTTAACTCCACCACTATCTGGCTGTCAGTGCCAGACCCACGAAACTGTTGGAAAATAACAACGGACGATATTCGGGATTGCATTTTTGGTGTGGCGAAGCTTATGTATGTATGTGTGTATGGTATGTATGCTGTAAACTTAGAAACTTGTTAGGCAGTTCGTAAAGGACAGATATTGCTGCAATGCATTTGTCCATCCATCCATCCAACCGTTGTGAATCGACAATGGCGGATTGACATGACATGAAATTTATAATTATTGCTTAAAACTAGTCATTATTCAACGTTTTAGTCATTGAAACCGCGATTATAATTATGGTTTCCAATGACAACGGACGACGCGCAAGCTCGCAGCTAGGCTTAATGTCGCCAGTATCACGCAATAATTTTAACATAGATTAGATAGGAGACTTCTGCTTCTTCGTATAACATGCCCCTTGTTGCTCATAAATAGCTTAGATATAACGATTTAATTAGGTAAAATTGCAATGAACGTATAGGATCCAATTCAAAGATTCTAGCTGCCGTACAATTCGCTAAACACTCGTTAATATGATTTCTCGTTAAACACTCTTTTAATGCGTCCGACTGACCCTATATAAACGTCAGAAACATCTATGTATCATCGCTTCTCGACCGTTTGGCCAAGATCAAAGTGAAACTAAATGCTCTAGGGCTTTACTACTGCCTTAGCATCCGTGCAATGATAGCCAGTACTATTGCCTAGAGAGTATAGCCGACCGGGCCTCTGGCACAGGCTAACACCTTGTAAGCTCGTGTTCCGCAGGGGGACCGTTTAAATACGGTCTACCCTTCACTTTGAAAAAAACAACAACAATAAAACAAACAATAAAGGACGCTATGTAGAGCGCCCAAATCGAGTCGAAGGAAAGGGCGCACATTCAAACCTGTGTTCAATGCTGCTCGAGTTCCTCGATTCTCCTGCATGTACATAATCAGAGGAGCGCATTTCCAAAACTCACCTCTTACCTGTGTGAGCCTTAATTGTCGCCCCTTTCTTCTTGCATAATCATGGGCCACCGAGTACTGCGCTCTACTGTCCATGGTGAATTAACGGTTGCTTTCTCTCGCTCTGCAACAATGCAGAGGCGTTCGTTCTCTGTGGTTGGTACAACAACCTGGAATGGACTTCCCTTGACTATGCGACACCTCCCGAACTGTTCTCAGTTACAAGAACTGTTGATTGTTGAAGACTGCTTTTCTCGTTTGATCTCGGCCGGGAGCGCTTGTGGGTAGGTATCTTGGAGTGGCGCTGTATAAATTCTGACTGATTGATTGATTTGTTGATAAACATGATTATTCTATTCGCATATGAATACATGCATATATGCATGCATGCATGTATATATACACTGTGAGGCATAAAAAACAAAGCCCCTAGAAAAATTGTTATAATTTTAACAATATTCAAGCAATGTCAATGAAATTCAGGAAATTTATTGCTAAATAGCAGGCAATGTAAACAGATTTTCAGTTTGTACTCAAACAGTCCGCCTTTAGCTTCTACGCATGCGCGAAGTCGCTTGCGCCATACACGCACCGCCGAGTCAATAAATCGCTGGTCAAGATCGTCCCAAGCTTGCACGATGCGCTTATGAAGAACCTTCAACATCACAGACTTTTGTTTTGTACACCATTTCCTGCATGCATCCCCATATTTTATAATCGACGGGATTCAGATCTGGGCTGTTAGGGGCCATGTTGCTGGAAAGAGAGATATTGCAGCCGACCGCCTTTTACGCACACGTCCGACGTTTAGCAAATCCCTGACGGACAGTGTTTAATCTAGTCCCCCTCCTCTGGGGGGGGAATTGGGGTTTCTGGGGGGGGAGACATTTGAACGTCCGAAGGACGCTCGTGATGCGCGTAGCACCGAGACTGGGAGGGAGAGGGGTATGGGGAGGGGGATGCGCCCCTCCCCACCAGAAACTTTTTGAATTTCCACATTGCAGTGGCAGCATTTTAAGGTGTCGTCTTAACAAAATAGCTGTACTTTTTCAGTGACCCATTAGAAAAATTTTGGATTTCCACATTGCAATGGCAGCATTTTAAGTGGTCATCTTAACAAAATAGCTGTACTGTTTCAGTGACCCATTAGAAACTTTTTGATTTTCCACATTGCAATGGCAGCATTTTAAGGTGTCGTCTTAAAAAAAATTAGCTGTACTTTTTCAATGACCCATTAGAAAATTTTTGGATTTCCACATTGCAATGGCAGCATTTTAAGGGGTCATCTTAACAAAATAACTGTACTGTTTCAGTGACCCATTAGAAACTTTTTAAATTTTCACATTGCAATGGTAGCATTTTAAGGTGTCGTCTTAACCAAAAATTAGCTGTACTGTTTCAGTGACCCATTAGAAACTTTTTGAATTTCCACATTGCAATGGCAGCATTTTAAGGGGTCATCTTAACAAAATAGCTGTACTGTTTCAGTGACCCATTAGAAACTTTTTGAATTTCCACATTGCAATGGCAGCATTTTAAGGTGTCGTCTTAAAAAAAATTAGCTGTACTTTTTCAATGACCCATTAGAAAATTTTTGGATTTCCACATTGCAATGGCAGCATTTTAAGGGGTCATCTTAACAAAATAACTGTACTGTTTCAGTGACCCATTAGAAACTTTTTGAATCTCCACATTGCAATGGCAGTATTTTAAGGTGACGTCTTGACAAAATAGCTGTACTTTTTCAGCGACTTATTAGAAACTTTTTGAATTTCCACATTGCAGTGGCAGCATTTTAAGGTGTCATCTTAATGTGATTGTATCATATATTATAGTAGTAAAATAATGTCATTATAATCATATAATAATAAATAATATTACGGTATATTATAACACTTCATGTAAAACAATGATGAAGGCAGTAACTAAAAACCAATATCATTTCGTCAAATTTTTCTGGGGGGGGAAATGTCAATCCTGGGGGGGGAACTTTCCCCCCCCAGAGACGTCTAGATTAAACACTGCCTGACGGAGCCAGTCGGTGTTTCTTCTCTGGGTCGCACGTCAATTCACTTTGTTAAACCGGGGGTAAAAATCAACGGCCAACACTACAGAGATGTTTTACTCATGAAAGGCCTTCTATCTGAAACTTGATACCGGTAACTCTGAATTTTGCATTTTCCAGCAAGGTGTTACTCTAGCGCACGGAGCTCGAGAAACAGTTGCACTTCTGACGAATGAAACTCCTGACTTCATAATTCCTGCACTATGAGTCTATGGCCCCTAACAGCCCATGAGAATCCCGTCGATTATAATATACGGGGAACGCAGGAAATGGTGTACAAAACAAAGGTCCGTGATGTTGAAGATCTTCGTAAGCGAATCGTGAAAGCTTGGAACGATCTTGCTTGAACAGCGAATTTATTGACTCGGCGGTGCGTGAATGGCGCAAGCGACTTCGCGCATGCGTAGAAGCTAAAGGCGGACAGTTTGAGTACAAATTAATAATCTTTTTACATTGCCTGCTATTTAGCTATAGTTTTCCTGAATTTCATTGACATTGCTTGAATATTGTTAAAATTATAACAATTTTTCTAGGGGCTTTGTTTTTTATGCCTCACGGTGTATATACATGTATATATATATATATATATGTGTGTGTGTATGTGTGTTTATATATTTAATAATATATGATTATTCATTCATTTAAAGAATTCACTAAACGCCCCTTCAAGAAGCCCACTCAGAGGCTCATACATAATATACTGTACATATATAATTATATATATATATATACAACTATACATACATATATATTTATATGTACACATGTATAATTGTGTGTATGTATATATATATATATATATATATATATATATATATATCTGTATGTATAAATCATATGGATTTCTCTGTAGTTGTGGGATTACAAGAACGAGAGGCGAACGGTGTCGGAGGAAAACGTTGACGAAGAAAACGAAGAGATCAAGAAGATTAAGAAGGTGAGAATCAACGAAAAAATCAACAGATTAACATGAGATTAATATCGGGATTAGAGTTGATTAGGATGCATATTTAGAATGCAATCATATAATTATATCACGTTAGAATCGCACTTGATTTGAACATATTATATGATTGATTATAATTTTATTACGGAATGCAATTTGGTGCATGACATATACCTGCATGACATATACCTCTTCTATCTATGTCTGCAGATTTCAGTTTGGCTCATTTTCCTGCAGATGTCTTCCCTCATCGGCTCAAATCACCTCCCTTAATCTTTGAAATTATCCTGTGTATGCCTATATTGCGACCACCCCACGGTTCCCCACCCCAAAATGGGAAATCCCCTTCGAAACTGTTTCTGGTTTCCCTCTGCCTTCTCTGTATAAGCACGTTTCCCTGCAAGTAAGCTTGCTGTATTTTGTACATTTCCGTGATTCAGTCTCTATGTAACCTATACACAGACCTATTCCTTTCTTTGTTGGTACATTTCTTTGTACATTTCTTTTATCCATTCTCTGGCCTACATATGTATACCTCACTTGTAAGGCAAGGACTCTCTGTTACAAGACAAGTCACTTGTGAATTTTTTGCCTATTTCCGTTTCACTCTCAACCACAAAAGTCGCACCACTTCAAATTCTATGCATTGAATCTCCAAATGCAATTTTTTTACTTTGCAAACATTATGTTTATTATGTTTATTGCGTTTATTCAGTTTACTATTTTTATTATTATTATTATTATTACTACTATTATTATTATGTTTTTGATAAATGAATTAACTGAAAGCTTTTCTTATGCAAATAAGATGTGAAATTTTCCGGAGCCCCAATTATCGCCCCAAAATTAGGGACACAACTTAATGCATTGAAATATTTCTATATTTCAATGCAGGCCATCAGGGTCGCTGTAAGATGTTGTCAACGACCTTTGGATGAAGACGCCCAAAATGCTATTCAGTACTCATAATAATTATTATAGACTATACGTTTAATCTCGCTGATCTCATTCACCTATATATAACATTATATCAATAATTGATCCCTTCAACGATATTCTGTCCAATTTTCATCACCAGGGGCGCAGTATAAGTTTCGTATGTCTACCACGTGACCGGATGTCGATTATCGTCTGCTTATCGCTTTGGATCACGTGTCATCTCAGTTCGGTTTCAGTTCTGATCGCGTGCTTTGCACCATTTATATGGCGCCACACGTCTTGGTGATTTCTCAGAAATGGAGACGTTTGCGATTTAATAAACGCTGCTGACGCCATATATTCTTCACTCGCACGCGTTTTATTGCAACGTTAAGAAAGTTAAGACCACCGTCTTTTTAACGGGGGTTGCGTCGGGAGCGCTTCTGATAGTAACGTCTTAGGTAGGTATATAAATCTCCTTAATGAGAGAATGAACCTTGTTTGGCATTTTAGGAAAGCTTATTTATGCGTTCATGTAGTAATATTATGAGTGTAGATCCTTTGTGTGCATAAATGCAGGGCTGTCCTATGATCCTATTCCCCCCAGGCACGGTCAACATTTGGACCCACTGACCAAACTCTACTTCAAAAGGTGCATTGAAAGAAAATCTAAATTTTCCCATCAGTGATAGTTTTGAAGAAGGTAATTGAAAAGATGGCTAAAGAGATCTTATGTATGTGTGTATGTATGTATGTGTGCATGTGTGTATGTATGTATGTATGTATGTATGTATGTATGTACAGTGGTGTGCAAAAGTCTGGAACCACCTAGAAATATCGTGTTTTTTCGACTTTCCAGCCTGTTACTCGCATATTTTCATATGCCCAATACAAACTTTCGTGTGTTACATCATGGGGGATGTATTTGGCTATTAGAATCAACTTTTTATTCTAGGTTGAACCAAATTTTACAAATTTTTTCTTGGAAGTTGCCATGGTAATGGATTTTTTTGTTTAAATCTCGTTATTTGTACTTCTTTGGCCATTGGTGTAAAAATATATTAGTGTGGTTACAACAGGTCATGTGTGGTATGAATTCGTTTATAATCATTCATTTATTCATTCTTTCATTTGGAAAATTTATATTGCGCCCCGGCCTTCAAGGAGACTACTCAGAGGCGCTCCCAGTCCAACCACGGCTAAAAAGACAGGTTTTCGAGTAACTGATAGAAAGCAGACAAATTATTCTGAGGTATACAGTAAGTGTTGTACTAATCATTTAGTTGGCATTGAAAAGGAAGTTTTGTGGACAGTTATGCCTCAGCATTTGGTGAGCCACCCCTTATTCTTGATCACCTGTCTGCACCGTGTCTGCCTTGAGTACACCATCTTAACGAGGTAGTCATGGGTAAAGACATTTTGCCTGGTGGCTATGAGCTACTCACTCAGCTCGCAATTACTGGTGGGATTTCTCTTTGATATCTTTAAGGCTATTTTGTGCCAGGAATTCTCAATCGGATTCCAATATGGGGACTGGACAAGTGGACAGACCAGTCCAGCGTCCTGATGTTGATCTGACACTTCCAGTGAGTGAACAGTTTGGCGCGATGGCATGTTGCACTGTCATCATAAGAGAAGAACTGGTCCTGGAATAGCTGTTGTGCTGATGGTGCCCTGCAATTCTGTAGTATTCCCACTGTTCTTGGTTGCGTTAACCATTCCATCGATGACGTGAAGGCATCCTACTCCAATGGCAGCCAAGCAGCCCAGACCACGATCTTCAGAGGATGTTTCATCGCCAGGTTCAGGCACTGTGTTTTGAATTCCTCTTGATGAAACCTCACCAAATACATGTGGGCTTGTTGCTAAACAGGCAACAGGCACTCTCATCGCTGAAAAGCACTTTCTCCCACTTGTCCTGTGTCCAGCTTGCCTGTTTCCGCACTCATTCGATCCGCTTACGTCTTCGAATGTCAGTTGCCACTGACTTGCTCCATACTTTGCGGCCCCACAAATCAAAATCGCAAGCACCTACGACGAACAATTCATGAACTGACATTGACGTGAGAATATTCTGACCATTCGCGCGGTAGATCAGGTGAGGGCGAATTGCAATTGCATTTTTTTGCTATGCCATCGCGCCAAACTGTTCACTCACTGGAAGTGTCAGATCAACATCAGGACGCTGGACTGGTCTGTCCACTTGTCCAGTCCCCATATTGGAATCCGATTGAGAATTCCTGGCACAAAATAGCCTTAAAGATATCAAAGAGAAATCCCACCAGTAATTGCGAGCTGAGTGAGTAGCTCATAGCCACCAGGCAAAATGTCTTTACCCATGACTACCTCGTTAAGATGGTGTACTCAAGGCAGACACGGTGCAGACAGGTGATCAAGAATAAGGGGTGGCTCACCAAATGCTGAGGCATAACTGTCCACAAAACTTCCTTTTCAATGCCAACTAAATGATTAGTACAACACTTACTGTATACCTCAGAATAATTTGTCTGCTTTCTATCAGTTACTCGAAAACCTGTCTTTTTAGCCGTGGTTGGACTGGGAGCGCCTCTGAGTAGTCTCCTTGAAGGCCGGGGCGCAATGTAAATTTTCCAAATGAAAGAATGAATAAATGAATGATTATAAACGAATTCATACCACACATGACCTGTTGTAACCACACTAATATATTTTTACACCAATGGCCAAAGAAGTACAAATAACGAGATTTAAACAAAAAATCCATTACCATGGCAACTTCCAAGAAAAAATTTGTAAAATGTGGTTCAACCTAGAGTAAAAAGTTGATTCTAATAGCCAAATCTATCCCCCATGATGTAACACACAAAAGTTTGTAATGGGCATATGAAAATATGCGAGTAACAGGCTGGAAAGTCGAAAAAACACGATATTTCTAGGTGGTTCCAGACTTTTGCACACCACTGTATGTATGTATGTATGTATGTATGTATGTATGTATGTATGTATGTATGTATGTATGTATGTATGTATGTATGTATGTATGTATGTATGTATGTATGTATGTATGTATGTATGTATGTATGTATGTATGTATGTATGTATGTATGTATGTATGTATGCATGACTTGTATGTGCACTTGTTATAGTGCCCCTCCAAGATCTCTCTACTCAGAGGCGCTCCCGAATGCAGAGCGGACACTGCATCGGAGTTTCACGCCGAAGCGCTGAGCAATTGTGAGTGAAGGACTTGCCCAAGGTCCTTACGCGGCGAGGTGGATTCGAACCCCGAACCTTCCGGCTTCAAGGCAACGACGCCACCACTACACCACCGCGCCCCACGATACATACATACATACACGCGTGCATGTACATATGTATATATATATGTATGTATATATGTGCAGTATGTGTATGTTAAGTCGTCAATGAGAAGATGTCATGATGACTCATGAGGATGGAAGAGAGAACATCGCGAGACCATAATTTTTTTCTTATTATAGAGTTGCACATTTAATTATGCGAATCCTAACTGATGGTAAAGACAAAGCCGACCGGTCTGCTTCAATGCTGATGCGATCCCCTGGGAACGGAGGGAGCAGCGGAAGACAGGGAGGGAGGAGGAAGAGAGGGAAGGAGGAGGGAGGGAGGGAGGGAGGGAGGGAGGAGGGAGGCAGGGAGGAAAGAAAGAAGCGAAGGAGAGAGCTTAGGGGAAACAAGAAGGGAAAGCAGGATAGTTTTTGCAGTTAGGTATACATATAATGATTATGGAAGAAGCCAATGGCGGACCAGCAGGCCCCCAGGGTTGATGTCAGTCAGTGTGTGTATGTGTGTGTGCGCGTGTGTCTGTGCGAGTCTATGCGCGCGTGTTTGTGTGTGTGTTTGTGTGCGTGTGTGTGTTTGTGTGCGTGTGTTTGTGTGCGTGTGTGCGAGTGTGTTTGTGTGTGTGCGCGTGTCTGTGTGCGCGTGTGCGTGTGTGTTTGTGTGTGTGAGTGTGCGTGTGTGTGTTTGTGTCTATGTTTGTGCGTGTGTGTGTGTGTGTGTGTGTGTGTGAATGTGCATGTGTGTGTTTGTGTGTATGTGTGTGTGCGCGCGAGTGTGTGTTCGCGGGCGCAATATACGATCACACACTGTACATGTGTATATGGACAGATGCTCATGAAATTGTAATATGATGTATGTATATTTATGTAAGATATATATATATATGTATATATATATTTATGTATGTATATATATATATGTAATATGGCGACACACACACATAAAATATACTATGTATATACGTGGAATATATGATGCCTGTAATAGAAGAAGTCCCTATATATGAGTATATTCTCCTCTTACATAAAGCATGCAGTTTGTGTGATGCGTTATATAAAATATTATGCATGATTAGAAGATTGGAACAAAGGAAATAAACACACCTTTCATAATATATATTAATTACATATACATATATATATATATGATTAATATAATATTTGTAATATTTGCATTCACTCATTGAGACGTGACTGTTTTCACAGCGTATATAATTCCATATCGCCCCCCCCCCCCACCGCCTTAGCTGCATGACTGTAATCCATATATATATATATATATATATATATATATATATATATATATATATATATAGGGATTATATAGGGATTATATATATATATACATGTATATATATATATGCATGTATTGTGTTCGATGGACGTTGGTTCGTGTGTCTGACAGTTTGGTCGTCGTTCCATGATGTTTATTTGATCATCGACGTCGTCGTCTGTTATGCTTTATACGTGCAGCGAATCGGTGCAATTTTTAACCGTTCTTCAAGGTCCAATCCTTTTTGCCTATTATAGTCTGTGTACAAACTGTACATGTATATATATATATAGGGTCCATTTGAACAATATATTGAATTATATCAATATAATAAGAAATATACGATTAATTATGTTGACATTTGTGGTGATGATAATTTTATTATTAATTATTATAGTATTAAGAGGCTAGAGCGGTCATGCATGGTGGGAATTGTAAAGGGTTGGTGTCTCAGCGCCAAGTCTTTCTTAAGACCCCATATAATTAATTATAGACTAATTGAGTCTCCTTTGCATGCCCCAACTTCGGCTGCATGGCGACGAACATACCAACTACACCACCGCGGATGGTCAATGGCAGTCGAAGTATTAGTGGTGATGATGATGATGATGATGATGATGATGATGATGATGATGATGATGATGATGATGATGATGATGATGATGATGATGATGATGATGATGATGATGATGAGGATGATGATGATGAGGATGAGGATGATGACGATGACGACGACGACGACGACGACGATGACGATGATGATGATGATGATGATGATGATGATGATGATGATGATGATAATTATATTTAGGTGCAGAGTTTCTTTCGCGGATGGTTATGTCGTCGACGGTGGAAGCAGATCGTCGATCTGTACATCCGGTCTGAACATGCAGAGAGCATGCGCAAGAGGAACAGCATCGTCTTTGGATTGGTGGAGTGTGAGGAGGAGTACGTGAAGCAGCTGTCGGCTCTCGTCTCCGTCTTCCTTCGTCCTCTTCGGATGGCGGCCAGCTCAAAGAATCCGCCGATCACACACGAGGATGTCAACTCCATCTTTCTCAATAGGTCAGTCAGTCCGAGTCCTTGTGTAGTTCAAGGTGTCGGTCGCGGTGTAGATGTCTGTATTGTACTGTATTGTATTGTATTGTATTGTATTGTATTGCATCTATAAATTTATAAAGCTCCTTTCACTATATATATATTAATGTTGCGCTTGATAAATTTTTATTTCTTACATTGCTGTAGCGCCTCTTCAAGCTCACTACTCAGAGGCGCTCCCGACTGCAGCGCGGACACTGCATCGGAGTTTCACGCTGAAGCGCACGAGCAATTGCAGGTAAAGGAATTACTCAAGGTATATAATTATAGTACGCCAACATACGGCAGCTTGAAGTAGATTCGAACATGGAACCGAACCCATCACTGTACATTTATACCACCGCGCCTCACAAAGAAAAATTACTAATGCTCCTGGTTGCATTTGTTTATCAAATAAGTTCATTTTCTTTTACTCTCGTGGATAATTCTGTGTTTTTCTCTGTTTTGCCAGTGAGACGCTTCTCTTCCTGCACCAGATTTTTCTCAAGGGTTTAATGGCGCGCATGGAAAACTGGCCGACACTTGTTCTAGGTAAGAATCGTTGACATATAATTTTAGGGTGTTAAGGGTCGACTCCCCCGAGTCCCCCCACGCATACACAAACGAATGTAATTTCCGATTTTTGTTAACAAAAACAATTCTGTGTATATTGTGTTTATTCTGTGAGGACATGACACGGAGCAGAAGTACGAGCGCCCAACTGATTATTGATAACTTGAAGGATGTTGTTTAGCGAGTTAATCTTGAATCATATTTGCATCACAGATATTCTGTCATTCATATTCATTCATTCATTCATTCATTCTTTAGATGAATTTTTATAGCGCCTCTTCAATGGGACTACTCAGAGGCGCTCCCAACCCCAGCGCGGCCAAATAAAACTGCCATACGATGACAGAGGAATGACTGAGAATGAGTTCTAGAAAGGAAGCAAAGCGTCAACGGGTCATTCGAGGTCGAGGGTCGTACCACCGAGAAGTCACCGATATAAGTTAATCATAGCCTACACTATCATGGTCGACTGTGCATGTCAGAATTTGTGAATGATGTAAAATTGTCAATAGACAATCGAGTAGGCTACGGGTGGTTCTATTGTTTGGCACTCTATTGTATTGTAAGCTTCCAGCAGAGGAATTAAGCGCTCATTTTGCACCTTCAAACTCAATCAATCAATTAATCAATCAATCATAAGTTATATAACACCTCTTCATGGTACATACTCAGAGGCGCTCCCGGCCTAGGTCACGCGAAAAACCAGTCTTCAACAGTTTGTGAACTTTGAGAACAGCTTGGGAGGTGTCGCACAGTCAAGGGAAGTCCATTCCAGGTTGTTGGCCAACCACAGAGAATGAACGGCTCTGCATTAATCTGTAACGTTATTATTATTATCTCGTCTTGCGTAATAAATAATGGTTCTGATCATTAAGCAGCAAAACTACTCTAAGTAAGTAGACTTCTTGAATAGGCGCTATATAAATTCTTGAAAATGAGATGACATTAATTTCCCGTTTTAGCATACATTTCGCTAAGTTTGAGTAGGGCCTACTGTTGTCTTGTCATTGTGATTGTCGCCTGTCAAAATAATTATCACCATCATTCATTTGCTAATCCCTGACCCTCACAACAATTACTAGTAATGCGGTTTGTCCCGCTTTTCAGCCATTCTTCGTCAATACTCACCAAGTCTTCCTGGCATTGACCCAATTTTCCAGGTGACCGCATTGTTTGATTGGCTGCGCGTCGACGTCCTGTTGACCTAGTTTCCCTCGGCCACCTGGCGATGCTTTTCTGCAACTGCATGACGATAACAACGACGACGTTGACAAAGATCCCCAGATGTCGTTCTGTTCGTCTAATTAACGGTTGATTGATGACGTCAATGGTTGCCCCGCCCTCTCGAGAGCGCCGGGTCATTGTGCGGGGTCACCGCGCGTGCGCCTCGTGATGAACGTGCGGTCGGTCGGTCGTTTCGACTCAACGGTAATGCGTTTCCGATGGATTTTCAATGGTCTCAACGCGTATGTGTGTATGTGGAAAATGTGTTGGCGCTTTGAGAACAGTGTCCAAGTGCGCTCGGAAAAGTATTGCCTGGAACAGCAGGTAGCCTACAAGTAGTGTGAGAATTGTGGAAAAATAACTAGGGGGTAGGGGTTGAGGATGAACTACAATCCCCTTGGAATTGAGGTGTGAAAATCACTTTACTATGGGCTCTAAGAAAGACTGGGGCTTGAAACCCCAATGTGTATGCGTCACAGTGCGTACGTTCGTGAGTAAGTAAGTAAGTAAGAATATTCTTTATTATACCACCAGCAAACGCACAGTAGTTTACAGAGGAAATAAATAATAGAAAACATTTATGCAAAGTTATATAACATTCGCATAATAAAACTGTTTCTGGCAAAAGAATCAACTCTAGGAAGGGTTAGAGTGCGCATGCGTTTTCTGCGGTGAGTGAGTCAACTCGACGGTCATTAACATTCGTTTCTTTCCCAGTATGCCCTGCGGCGGTTCGTTTTCCGCGACGACTGTCTGAGATTTTCGTGATGTTGCTAAAACATTAAAAAGTCGTCTGCTGCGCTACGTCACTCGACGGCGGGTTCGTGCTTTCTGACGGCATCTGACGTCACATCAGACCCAACAGACGATCGTTATCAACAGCAAACATTCCGAGCAGCGTGCACACCCCTCCGCCAGTCAAACCAATTTACTTCTGCAATTCCATCAACAAACCTTTTACTTATTTCGAAAATCTAATTATCGTGTCAGTATCAGGGCTTAAAGTGTGCCTGGACGGTCATGGACGGCGTCCATGCACTTGTTTTAAAATCTGAACGCCGTCCAGCCACTTATTGGCCAGCACAGACTGGAAAGATAAGGGGCGTCCAGGCACTTCTTTTGGAGAGGTAAGGAGCGTCCAGGCACTTATTTCTCCACACTTTTAGCACTGGTCAGTATGGATATGGCGCCACGATTGGCTTTGATATCCGTCCGCATGCAGTCAACGTGGCATATATATGTATGGTACTTTAGACGTTTCAATGTGTCACGACATCTGCTGGCCGCTGACGGCGTCCTCTTCGTTCCGGGCAAGGACTCTTTACAGAGGACTGGTTTCTTCTTCTTTAGCCGCCTTGTACACGTTTTTGGGCGATAATAGGAGTTCCGGAAGATTTCTAATCTTATTTACAAAATAAAAGCATTCAATTAGTTACATCTATGAAAACAGATTGACGACTAATTATGTTTGCAAAATAAACAAATACCTTTGGAGATTCAAAACATCATCCTTAGCGATAGCAACGGGATTTTAAGTGGGGCGCCATCTATTGCTCAGAGTGAAATCATGACCACAAAATGTTCCCAAGTAACCTATCCTGTAATATAGAATCCTTGATTCCGAGGGTATAGGCAAAGATATTATAGTCCATGACTATAAAGTCTTTGGTATAGGGACTGACACCATAGGCTGAGACGGAGTTTGCTGAATGTCTTCGCGATAATGGCGTCACTGATACTGCTCTATCCGTGGCGTTTCAAGTCTAATAGTAATACCGTACAGGGGCGGATACAGAGGCAATCCGGCCATCCCCCATATTCCAAAAGTGCATAGAACGTGGCTCCCCATCTGGTTTCAACAAGCTTTAATACAATGCAGCGGGATAAGGTGAGAGAGGAAAAGTAGGATACGACTAGAGAGGTCATAGTAGCCTATAGATTATTAAGAGATTACGACCAGATGACTAAAAACAATTTTGGGTCTTGGGACAGGAAAAAAAATTCGTCTTGGTCACCGAAAAACCTGATGACTTTTTTAGTCATTTGTCGAATTTACAAGAAAAAGTCGTAGCCTACAGTGTTCTTAAGCTCCCGCACGGACCTCGTGGGGCATGGGGAGGCTTGCGAAGTGTTCATGGGCATAGGCGCAACCACCCTATGGGACCCACGGGACGCGTCCCCCCAACTTTTGAGTGGTCCCCTAACTTTATTATTATGGCCCCCCAACTTTTAGGACGTGATTCATTATGGTCCCCCCCAACTTTTAGGGCGTGATTGCACCCATGTTCATGGGGAGGGGTCACATCAACTTTCCAAGCCAGAATAGCTGGTAAAAAAAAATTTCATCTGGGCCATGGCCGGATTACCCCCCCCTTGATCCGCCCCTGCTGTCGGCAGGGAAAATGGTATATTTTCCATATTTAGACCAAATGACTAAAAAGTCATCAGATTTTTTCTGGCAAAGATCACCGAAAATTTTTGCACCTTTGAAAATTTCTGAAGGCCTATCCGTCCCTAATATCGTATGCGTAGCGGATAAAAACCGATGGGGTCATGGGCGTAGCAGCCTAGCAGGGCCAACTTGATAGGCCTAGTGTTCGAAAAATGTCGATTTGACGAAGTCGATATTTTTTTCGAAATCGTCAAATCGACAAAAAAACTCCTTTCTCGCACGTCAACGCAACCGCAGATGGGGTGGGGGCTGGGGTGGGGGTAGGCCACTGGGGTTGGGAGGTAGGGGCAGGGCCGGCCTTAGCCCAAGTGGCGCCCTAGGCAAGGCATACATTTGACGCCTCAGGCATAGGCCTGCATTAGGATTTTATTTCGGGGGATGTTTTCTTGACCGTGAATATTGAGGTGCGTACACGCTGCGGGCGACTTTTTTGGTCGAAATTTTCTGACGACTTTTGTTAGTCGTCGAATTTTCTGACGTCCAAAAAACGCTATTTTCCGCGATTTTCGACTATTTTCTGCTCAAGATTACATTACACACTGTCTTTACTTACTTTATGGCCCCGGCGAAGCTTTCGCCCGCATCAGCCGCTCCTTTATGGATAGCCTCCAGTCATCCATGTCCTGTGCTCTCCGCGTCGCCTCTCCCACGGTTAGTCAAAAAACTGTCATGTGCTAGCAAATGCATAAATATTTCATTTTTACATTATTTCATTTAGGGGAGGGGGCGGTGTTCAAACACCCAAAACATCCCCCTAGCTACGGTCTTGTAGGCCTATACGCTCAACTGAGTAGAGTCTAATTCATTATAATTTTTTTATTAGTGCACTGAAAGCTGGATATAATATTCAATTTTGTGAAGAATGGCATAAGTTTAAAAATATTAAAATACACTCTTGTGGAAATGGCGCCCTCTTTGTGGAAATGGCGCCCTCTAGAACTTGCCATGGCGACCCATGCAACTGCATGCCTGCTTTGCCTATGCCTTAGGTCGGTCCTGCCTCAGCTACTGCCCTTTCTTCATCGTCGTCCCTACTAGACTATTTTTATTTCTATCTGAATAATGGGCAGGCTGTAATGTTGTAATCTCATCTACATACTCAGCAAGGCCCACTCCCATTTCATACATTTCATTTCTTGCAACATCTTCACTCTCGAAATTGAGCGTCGCGTATTTTAACCTCTCTCCTAAAGCAAAGAGTATAGCCTACGGAATGTCGTAAAAAATCGAATATTATTTGTCGATTTAAAATTTATACAGTCCTTGAAATTGAATTAGGCCTGCCTGAACAGTGAACAGGTGCAAAGAATCCATAATTATTTAAATTCTTTCCATTGGCAAAAGTTTTGAGTTTAAAAGAATTATAGTGTAAAAATAATAAATTCGCCGGTGCCGCGGCGCCCCCCAAAGACTGCGGCGCCCTAGGCAACTGCCTACTTTGCCTATAGGTAAGGCCGGCCCTACCGTAGGGGGATGGGGTGGAGTGGAGATGGGGTGGGAGGTGGTTGGGGGGTTGGGTGGAGGGGAGGGGTGGTGGGGTGGGAGGGTGTTGGAGCGGGGGTGGAGTAAGTGGGGTGGGATGGGGTGGCGTACCGGTAGAGGTCGGAGTGTGGTGTGGTGTTGTGTGAACTTGTGTCGTGGGGTTGTGGCCGTAGAATCCTAAATTTCCCGGACAACGCCGGGTACCCCAGCTAGATTGAGCTAGTATATAATACGTATAGGACTTATAGGTCAATATACACACACACACACACATATATATATATATACATATATATATATATACGTATATATATATATATTGTAAAACCGAAACGAGCAGTTGTTTAAAGACGTGTTTGGGCAAAACGACTTGCCTGCAGGCAAGATGGCGTTATTATTGGTCGGTAAATTGCCTTCGGAGGTGCAGTTGATTTCGCTCTCCCATTGAATAAGTCGGCCGATGATGGCTGCCGTCGGATGGAGCGAGTGAAATGAAGATGGATTCCCGATAGACTCCCTGGAAAATACAATCTACGCCCTAGGCTACATCCATTCGAACTAACCAATAAAAACAATAAAAGCTTCATAACACGGATGCTGTATAAAAACATTTACTAGGCTTTATCCGCTGCTCCTTTGTGCTTGTTAACTGTCGCGTTATGTCGATCGGTTATTTTGTCAATAAAACGAATATCTATATCTATATATCATCTAAGCGCTTTTGCCGTCAGCGCTGTTTGGCTTAAGCGCTTCTACGCGACGTAGCGACTTCTATGACACGTTTCACTACAGCATGACGCCGCCTGGCGACGAGGGATGCCAGGTCGAGCGCTATAATAATTGCGAGCCTTTCAATGTGGCGCTGTATAAATGACCGCCATTTTAAAGTCCTCTCTTGTTTACTTTACGCACACGGCTTTATAGTTGGCTGTAAGGTAATGTAAACTCGTTTTTCTTTAGCGCTTGTAGAACGTAAATCGTAATAAATAATATGAATTAATTGGTTGAGGTCTTCCACTAACGCAGTCCTTTTTAATAGGGTAGGGTGACCCCAATAATAAGATTCCTGCGTACAGACTGTGCTTCTAGTCTTTTTTCTTCTCTTCAATCAGTTTCCTGACGATGAGGTCCTTCTTATGCTGAAGTTTCTCCACAGTGTTCTGTTCATGACAGTTTCACCCACCATGGTCAAGTTCGTGTTTTTGCATTGCAGATCTTGGTGTTATGTGCTTTGTGATATTATGATATATTAAGTGATTATGATATATTAAGTGATGTTATGTTTGTTTATGCTATATTATATTAGGTTTTTTGTGATGTTATGTTAAGTGATGTTGTATGACATTATGTTATGTGATGTCAATGTGATGTTAATGTGCCGTAGATGTCTTCGACATGCTGCTTCCGATGCTGGGAATCTACCAGGAGTACGTCCGCAACCACCACTACAGTCTCCAGGTGTTGGCCGAGTACAAGCAGAAGATGGAGTTCAACCAGCTGCTGCGGCGCTACGAGGAGAAGACGATCTGTGAAGGGCATTCGTTGGCCACATTCCTCACCTACCCTATGCATCAGGTGGGGAGCCGCTGTCTCTGCTTTATTCATCATTCCATTCCTCTTTAATCCACTCCAGTTTTTCCAGTCATTCATCCACTGTGTTTTGAATCATTCATCCGTTATCTACGTATTTGGGGTGGGGTATATGAACCTCATCGTCAGGAAACTGATGGAAGAGAAGAAAGAAGAAGAATAGGTGCAATGCCCGAAACGTGTACTTTCCAATTTTTTAACTAGTTCTGTGTGTTTTCTGTTTATTTTGCAACCATGTCAAAATGGTAATGCCCCAAAATTTCAAACCCCAAAATTTCAAAGCTCTCAATATAGAAACATCCCTTTAATTTCAGACCTCAAAATTTCAAACCCCTAAATGGAAACGGCCCAAAATTTCAAACCCCCAAAATAAAATGCCCCATAATTTCAAACACCCCAAAGTGGAAATGCCCCAATTTTTTTGCTTGCTGACTCTCTGGTTTATTCACCATTTCTGGTTTATTCAATACATTCTGGTTCGTTTCCATCTCCACTTTTTCATCTGACTTCCGTCCCAGCCATCCGTCAACCTCTATTCCAGCCTGAGATTCAAACCCTTGAAAGTGAGGTAAAGTTATATATAATTAAGGCATTATTAAGTTTCCAGACCTGTGTGGCTGTGTTGATTATCATTTATAACAACAGCAATAATGATGATATGTGTTTAAAATGGTCTGTTGTTGTTGCTGCTGTTGTTGTCATCAGGTTCCTCGTTACATCATCACAATCCACGAGTTGCTGGCACACACCCCGCATGACCACGTTGAACGCAAAAGCCTCGAATTTGCACTCAGCAAACTGGAAGAAATGTCCCAGGTTTATTCATTCATTCGCTTATTTTTCTATTCATTTATTCATTCATTCATCGGCTTATTTTTTCATTCACATTCATTCATTCACTTATTTTTTACTTTATTCATTTATTCGTTTATTTTTCCATTCATTTATTCATTCATTCGTTTAGTTTTTCATTAATTTATTCATTCATTAATTCATTTATTTGTCCATTATTTGATTCATTTTCCATTCATTCTCACTTACAAATTTTACATTCATTCTTTGATTTTTATATATATACTTTTCATATATTCTTTCTTTCGTTCATTCATTCATTCAATCATTTATTTGTCTAATAAAAAAATTAATCAATTCATTCATTGATTCATTTGCCTATTCTGTAATTCGTTTATTCATTTATTTAATCTTTATTTCTTTTATTCATTCATTCATTTAGTTGTCCATTCGTTCTTTAATTCATTAATTCATTCGTATATTTGTTCATTCATTCATTCATTCCTTTAATTTAATTCATCATTTCTTCATTTATTATTGTTGTCAGTGTTGTTCGTCATCGCATTAAAGTCGTGCGTTGTCATGCATCGCAATTGTTGTTCTTCAGGTGATGCAAGACGAGGTGAGTGAAACGGAAAACATCCGCAAGAATCTTGCGATCGAGCGAATGATCGTTGAAGGTTGCGACATTCTACTCGACGTCAACCAAACGTTTGTCAGGCAAGGTACACGCATGACGCACCTGTCGCTCTATTGTTGTAGTGGAGCTATATAAATGTACAATTGCAAATTGACTACTACTACCCTGCTGGTCTGCCACAAACCTTTGATGGGTGGGAACCATGTGGTCCCTATGCCCTGCCAGCATGCCATATGGGAACTATGTGTTTCCTATGCCCTGGCAGCATGCCATATGGGACCCATGTGGTTCCCATGCTCTGCCAGCATGCCATATGGGACCCATGTGGTTCCTATGCCCTGCCAGCATGCCATATTGGAACCATGTGGTTCCCATGCTCTGCCAGCATGCCATATGGGACCCATGTGGTTCCTATGCCCTGCCAGCATGCCATATGGGACCCATGTGGTTCCTATGCCCTGCCAGCATGCCATATTGGAACCATGTGGTTCCCATGCTCTGCCAGCATGCCATATGGGACCCATGTGGTTCCTATGCCCTGCCAGCATGCCATATGGGAACCATGTGGTTCCTACGCCCTACTATCATGATTCATACCTTTGGTGGTACCCAGGTGGTTCCTGTTGCTTGCCAACATTCCACAAACCTTTTGTGGGACCCAGGTGATTCCTATTTCCTGCCAAGATTCCACAAACCTTTGGTGGAACCAATGTGGCACCTAAGCCCTGCTAGCATGGCACAAACAACCACCTCATTTCTAGTTTTCAACTACCATATTTATAGTGTGTAATTACTGCATTAGACTTACTTGTCTACCTTACTTATTATTATGGCCTTCCGTATTAACTTTTTTACTGTTGCCTACTTGTTACCTACTTTGTTATATCTACTTACTATCAGGGCTTAAGGTGTGCCTGGACGGTCATGGACGGCGTCCAGGCACTTATTTTAAAATCTGCACGCCGTCCTGCCACTATGTCCTATTGACCAGCACAGCCTGGAAAGGTTAGGGCGTCCAGGCAATTCTTTTCTAATGAGATGATCACCTCTTTTCTACTTACTAACTTTGTGGTTTGTTTTGCATTTCTTAATTTATGCATTACTTAATCATATGCCTACAAATTGCGTGCTTGATTTCTTTTCACTTTGCTTTTGATCAACGATGCTTGTGTACATAGTAATATTAGATATAATAAAGGGGTTGATTCAGTTAAATGCTTCGGTTAATGATCGCCTATCCATTCACAAGGTGGCAGCAGACGAGGAATTTCTTTCTCATTCGGAAGGTGGCGCTAGTTACTTGTTTTTATCTGTTAACTCTCTCAGATTTGACCGTTTTTATGTGCACTAGAGTATTGATATACCAAAAGTTTGGTTGAGAACCTGATGCTGGTCCTTACTTCCTTAAGTTATTGGTTACCATGAAATGACATAGTTTAAACAAAATTTAAAACTGTTTACAGGGTTAAACTTTTAAAAATAAGTGTTCGCACGTGATAGTTTTAAACACACAACCATGACAACAGAAAAGTGGTAATTAACAGTGACAATATTGCAAATCTAAATGTTAACATAACATGCTATATATATATTATAATGTAAACTGATCATGCAGTGGTGGATGCAGCCAGAAATAATTTTGGGGTTTTCATTTCTTGAGTTTTTGACCGAAAATACACATAATTAGTTTTAGTTAAATTTCATATTATTTTTTCCGGGGGGTATGAACCAGAAAAACCCCATAAAACGTCAATGAGTTAATGCAATAACATCTAATATAATTTTCTTTTGTACAGAGATCGCATCCAACCATTTTCTCTTGTCGCGTTCCTATATAAATGTCTAATTGCAATTAGAATTCCAAAAACACAGAAGCTGTCAGTTGCGACGGTGTCCGATGTTTCCAGACATTGGTTTCTAGTAAGCAGATATTTGTTGACTTTTGTGTGGCCAGGAACGCTGATCCAGGTGATGACGGACAAGGGACGGAGCGGCCTCGGAAGACTCGGGTCGTTCAGTGCGTCGTTTAAGGAGACGCGGAAGGAAACGGTTCGACAGGTTTTCCTTTTCACCAATCATCTGTTGCTCACGACACGATCGTCAAATGGAAGACTCCACCTGGCCAAGGTCAGTCAGTCCTTCATCGTCCAGGGTCAGTTCTTTGTTCATGGTCAGTCCTTTGTTCATGGTCAGTTCTTTGTTCTAGGTCAGTTCTTTGTTCATGGTCAGTCCTTTGTTCTAGGTTAGTTCTTTGTTCTTGATCAGTCTTTGTCATAAGGTCAGTCCTTTGACCTTTGCCCTAAGCCAGTCCTTTGTCTTGGTTGTAGGACATTATCCCTCATGGACATTTTCTCATCCGGGCATTTTCTTAAAATAAGTCCTTTATCTTGAGGTCAATCCTTTGACCTTTGCCCAATGCCCAAGCTAGTTATTTGAAACCCTGGGGATCAGCCTTCTCTCTGAAATGTTCACACTTTGCAGACCATCAACTAAAGCATCTTCTCTGACAGTTTTACATTGATCTCTCGTAGACTGTCAGCAATTGTCTGTTGCTCTTTTATTTGACACAAATGTTTGAATGGGTTCATCGTGATAGAGATTTTTATGGAAGGACTGTTTTCCAGCTGGTAAACAATGTTTCCATTTCTATACGACAAGAAACAATAGTACTAATGCATACAATACGCAAACAGAAAATGTAATATTGTTTGTCAGTCATTGTTAAATCATTGTGTAGCCTACGTTTAAACAACAACAAAAACCGATGGACATAATGCCATTGGAATTTACTTGCGTCCAGCCAGAATTTTTTGACATTTTGGACATCCATTATGAGTATAAAATTTCCATTTGAACGTAAATATAATAACTGTGCTTTCTCAGTGAGAGGTTTAAGCAGGATGATATTTACGCGGAGTGTGCAAGAAAAAGAAATGGCCGCAGGATATCGAGAGAAAGAAATCCTGAGAAATAATTAAATCTGGGACATTTTTAAAGAGATTTCTTTGGCTTTGTTTAGCTGCACTGTTTAATGATGATACTGTGTCACCCTCCTTGTTTCTCGACGTTTGGACTGGCGCTGCCAGAGGTAGGGTAGTGGCGATGTGAAGTTGGTAGATGATCACGATTGTGGCATGGGCTCAAGTCTAGTTTTTCTTGCTCTCGTCTCTCTCGCTGTAGTGATAGAAATGTTTGTGCTGTTCATGTATAACAATCGGAAAATATTTGTATAGCAATCGGAATTTCTTCATTCACCGTTGTGGCCATGTTTTGATGGTAAGTAAGTAGGTAGGAAGGTGTTTTGATTGTAAATAAGTTGGTAGGTAGATAGGTAGGTGTTGTATTGTATCTTATCATATCTATAAAGTTGTAGAGTGTTTCTCATGGTACACACCAATAAGAGGTGCTCCCAGCGCGAAAGACCTTGAAAAGGGAAAGTAGTTTTGAGACAGTAGAAAGATGTGCTTGGTGTAGGTGGGTAGATCTGTACATAAGTAAGTAAGTAGTGAGTAAGTTAGTGAATAAGTAAGTTCGTTCTCTAACCAATTGCTGATCACACTTTGGCGTTCTTGCAGCTTATAAAAACAGTTTTAAAGTACCTATACCACCCTAACAATAAATGTTTTGTCCATCAGGCTGTAGCCTGTGGGAAGATTATGGGGTCATGGTGTAGGGTGTGTGTGTGTGCGTGCGCGCGCGTGTGCTAATCTGCGGGAAAGCGTTTTTAAAGTGTTTTTAAGGAACTGCCAAGCATAGATTGAGTATTCGTGACTTTAGGGTTTAATATTCGTAAATATTCGTGAATATTAAGATTTTTTAATATTTGTAAATATTCGCAAATATTCGTTAGTGAATTAAGGTGAAGGATCGAAACCGTAATGTTACTCGGTATTGAGCAGTTTAAGTTTCTGTATGTCTCTACGACATTCACTCGCATTCAGGGCAAGGCTGAATTAAAATATACAATGCGCTTAACATGCTGAGATTGGAACAATTTTTACTTGTAATCTGGCACTATTATTTCTTGCGTTGGTATTTATATTTAGGCCTACTCATCCTGCTACACTGATATAAAATTACTTTATCAATTTGCAGTTACTATTATAGGCAGTTAAAGTTTATTGCTAATTTTGACCTACTATTGCTGCTACTTGCCAACTGCCATCAGTTGTGGAGGATGGCCAGAAGTCAGACAAAGTGACTAACATTAAGTATCGAATGTGATATGAATGCCGCACGGCCAGACCTTGCAGAGACCTTGAAGTTTTTAACAATAAATCTATTAAAGTTATTGTCACTTAACTAATATAGGCCTATGCGTAGGCTAACTCAATTTTGTACAATTTCTTCATTAAAAGTTAAACATTTTAATTTTTCATAAATAACAAAATAAGATTTAATAATAAAGAATTTCTTGAAAAAGCATAATATTTTACGAATATAATATTCGTTGGCAGTTTTAATATTCGTTAATATTCGTGAATATTTGAAAATCTTAATATTCGTAATATGCGAATACTCAATCTATGCTGCCAAGAGCACTCAGTACTTGGCTACATATAAGATTGTTCAGACAGATCTATGCAAATTAAGATATACGTATATACACAGACAAACACACACACACACACACACACACACACACACACGCATATTTTATACAATTCTTATGTATGTGTTGTAATAATGTATCCGAGCATATTCATTGAGCGCTTATAATAATTGTATATCTCCCGCAATCCATTCTTCACATCAGATCATCCTAATCAGAGCAACACCCGATTCACAGTTCCACTTATTCACCTTTTGACCCAAATACAACCGGCTCCAACACACCGTCCATCCATCCATCCGTCACACTCTCCCCTCCTCATCCCTCCTCCTCCTCAGACACTTCACCCGTGACCGACGAAAGGCAGTGCAGACAGCGTAACAGCAACAACCGATAACCACTCCCCACATCCAACCAGATCTACGCTCACCCACCTTCCCCACCCACAATCCCCATCCCGGTTACCATAACGACGACGTACTACAGAAAGATGCCGGCAATATACGCATCACAGCGTTTGACGACGACCGCTGCATGTGCTTTCTGGCGGCTGCTGACATCAGCTGCTGCTTAGCATATGCGCTGAAGCAGCCGACTCTGCAGCCTACTGGGTCTTCTTCCTTCTAACGACGGCCAGCGCCGCCGCCGCAGCAGTCGTCTCGGGCGCCGCCGCCGCTGCCTGGAGCCAAGCGGCCGAGCGCTGCCGACCAGTAACGGTCGTTGCCGAGACGCTGTCCGTCTGCTAGTACGACGAAGCGCCGTCGTAGTCGTCGTAGTCCAGTCCTGTGACGCACGAGGCATGCAATTTAATTTGCCATCAATATCACCATCCTCATTCTCCTCCTCCTACTTCTCCTACTTCTTCTCTTTCTCATCCTATCTGCAAAGGCGTGCCTTGCCGCCGCCGCTGCAGCCCGTTTTTGCATAATAAATCGCCGATCGGGGGTGGCGGTGGTGGGGGGTGGGTCGGTTTTTCCCGGGCATGCCCTCGGCAGACGACGCACCGTGGGACTAGAATATTTGCTCCTCGATCATCATCATCATCGTCATCATCATTCGTCGTCGTCGTCGGATCGAAGCGTATATACCGCTGGCGTTGCAGACGTACGACGACGACGACGACCGATGAATATTATTGATCCGTCGAAGTATTGTGCGATTATCAACAACCCCTCCAGAACCACCACCACCTCCTCCTCCACATATCCCATGATGCTCCATCCAAAATGCCTGCCATGCAGAGTGGAGGAAGAAGAAGAAGAAGTTTCGGTAATTATTATTATTGCGGGACGATCTGATCTCAACAGCGCAGACGGTCTTCGATCCTTAGCCCTACGTTGTCGTCGTTGTTGTTGTCGTTGTCGTGCTGACGTTGTGTTCATGATTTCGGAGTGGCGTTGATCAGTGGCCGGTGGTGCTGGTGGTGGTGGTGGTGGTGGCCTGGCCGCCGGGTCACGTTGGGATCCTGTCGACGTCGTCGTCGTCGTTGCTCGAGGAGTGGCGTATTGATTCCGAAAGAGGAAACGTCGTTGTCGTCATCGTCGTCGTCGTCGTCGTCGGCCATGGCCGCCGTCTGTAATTATTGTGGGCTGCGTCTGTATCGGTTAGTTGTCTTTTCTCATGTCTGTATTCGTCTTCGTGGGGGCTGTTCCTACCTCCGGGTGCGACTGCAAAACTGTCGGCAGGGACCGGGGAATGGTCTCCTCGAAGTGAGGCGTTGGATTGACAAATTGGTCGGGTGTTTTGTTTGGGATGAACGGGTCGATTGTTGAGGTGTGTGTGTGTGTGTGTGTTATTGCTGCGTGTGAATGACTTGCTTTGGTTTGTTTACGGTACTGTATTAACTTTGTTTTACGAAACTGCTGCATGTTTTTTTCAGTTCAACGTCACTGTGTGATAACAAAGATCATTAGCGACGCCCTCCTCCTTTATCCAGGCTTGGGACTGGCACTGGCAGAGTGCAACCAGTGGCGGAGTTGCGCCTGAGTGTAATGTAATGCAATTTGTAATGTAATTGGTAATCTCTGTTGTGTCGCTAGCAGCCATTGTTGTTTGATTAATTATTAGGGGTCAGTGCAAGGCCTTGGCAGGGTTTTGTTATTGTAGCTTTACACCGTGTTAATAAAATGTGATGCAGTTAGTAATCTCTATAGCGCCGATCTCAGTCATGATAATTCAGTAGCACTCACACATGTTGTAGGTAGCACACATGTCGAACCTATTTGATGCCCGCTGTTGTGCTCAAAATGTAGCTTTATCTGCTAGTATATCTGATCTACTGCACATTTCTTGTTTGTTTAATTGATTCATATGTGATTCTATATTGCAGGTCTGTTGTCCATATTGTGTAGTCTGTATTTAATCTGCGGGATTTATGGCATTCATTGTATGGCTTTAGACTGATTCATAACAGCGTAATAATATTGTGAAATGCATGTACCAAAAGGCCTCTCAATGGTCACTGAGCAAGTGTTCTGTTGCGGCCATCAGGGTGAGACAGAGTACATTCTGTTGAGCTGTGTTTACATATTGTGGAGCAATATAAATTATGTAGAGTTAAATGCAGATGCATTTGCAGTGATGTGTGTTTGTCTTGTGGCCACTGAGTTTAGGAGTTTCATATCCTATGATTCCTATCCAAGTTATCTGATTTTCTATGGCATCTGCTGTGTATAGCAGCTGTGACTGCAGACTTTCTCTTAGATTATAATTATGTCTTGCTAATTAAGATGATTTTCCTGATCTCTTGTTCTCACACGTAGCTTTCACTTGTCTTTGCTAGTGGCTAAATGGATGGATGACCTACCAATTTATCTGCTCTGAGATGTATTTTAAAATGCACTATATAAAGTGACCTGATATTTGAATATACATATTTATTCATTTGCTAATGGACATATCGTTCATTTTGAATATCATTCTAATTTAATCACGTCTCAAGCTATATGCGGGAGACATTACACTGGCTTCCTACCGGGCAGCACATTGAGTGTAGGATCACTGTTCTTGTCCCATAATGTCAGCTTGGTGTTGACCCAGACTACATGCAGGAGCTCTGTGGCTCCACAGGTATCCAAGGCCACCGCCCCTTCGTTCTGCACAGAAGGTAGTGCTCTTGGTTCCATTAGCACAAACTGCAACGATGCAGAATAGAGACTTTCCATGGGAGGGGTCCAGTGGTCTGGAATGGACTTCAACGGGAGCTGCGTTTGCTTCCTGGGGATCTTACTGTGGCTTTTTTATATTCAACTCGTAACTGTACTTTATTCAACTGTACTTCTTGTGAAGTTCTAGAGTCTGGAGCACTTCTGAGTAGTCCCATTGAAGAGGCGCTTTATAAGTTTTCGAATGAATTAATTTGGTAGTCGAATCTGAGTCAATGCGTGAGAAATTTTCCATTGTCTGCATGACAATAGCTCCAGTAGACCTGGCATATATCAATAAGAAAGTACTTCCAGTGGTCAGGCAGCAACACACTTTCTATGTTGATGGCCCAGTGGTCTGGAACAGGCTTCTTCCATACCTGCACCCTTTGTCATGGGTCGTTTCTGACACGTTCTATCGCAATCTTAAAATGTCCGCTTTAGCCGAGGTTAATTCGGGAGCGCTCCTGAGTTGGGCGCTATATAAATCATTGTGATGAATGAATGAATGAATGGATGAAAGAATGAATGAACGGATGAACGAATGAACGGATGAATGAACGGATGAATGAATGAATGAATGAATGAATGAACGAATGAATGAATAAATGAATGAATGAACAGATGAATGAAAGAAAGAATGAATGAACGAATGAATGAATGAATGAATGAACAGATGAATGAATGAAAGAATGAATTAATGGATGAATGAATGAATGAGAGAAAGAATGAATGGATGAATGAATGAATTACTATTGGTGTTTTGATTTCCTCTCATCTTCTGGTCTTTGTAACAACAATTAACGGTGTTGAGATTCACTGAATGTCATTTTGTTTTTCAGAATTTCGGGAAGATCCCGTTAGTCGATTGTAGTCTTATGGAAGAACCGAGCACGGAAATAGCGAACTGCGATGACGACAGTAAGCGAACAAACCACAGAACTTGAGAGTTTGCTTCTATTGCACGAACCATATCTTATGCACAGAGCATTGACTGACTGATGGCACTTCACAAGCTGTCTGTCAAGGTGTGGGGCACGGTGGTGCAGAGGTATTTTCGCTACCTTGGAACCAGAAGGTTGCGGGTTCGAATCCACCGCAAGCCGCTTCGTAGGGACCTTTACTACTTGCAATTGCTCATGCACTTCTGCATGAAACTCTGATTCAGTGCCTGCGCTGTAGTCGGGAGTACCTCTGAGTAGAAATCTTGAGGGCGTGCTATAACAAGTCCTCAAACATTATACATACATCATACAACGCAGAAGTTTGCTCTTTTGAATGGTGTTATCAACATCGTTGTTATTATTATTTATTATTATTATTATTTTCATTGGCGTTATTAATTGTTTGCAAAACTTTGTGTTTATCAATTTGAAAAGTTGAGAGGGAATGATGAAGAATCAAAATCAAATCTCACGGTTGCAATATATTTGTTGCTTTTTTCCTTTTTCAGCTTCCTCTTACGACAGCAGCTTGAGTTTGGCGAGTCAGAACTCTGCGACCGGTCTACTTCAGACTCAGCCAACCGAGCAACAGCAACGCGAGCAACGCGTTGACTATGGCGGACTCGACTTTCGCATAACTCTCGACTCGCGAAGTGGTCCACCGGTCACCATCACCCTCGTTGCGTCAACCATGCAAGAGAAAGCGGCCTGGTGTAGCGACATATCACAGGTAGGTGAAAAAAGGACTGCTGGGCCGTTGACTGTGTTAAGCTTTTGCAGCCGCTGCCGATGTTGCCATCCGTGTAAAGTTCTGAAGTTTATTGAGGTGCAAAGTTCCGAAGTGCAGAGTTGCAAAGTGCAAAGTTCCGAAGTGCAGAGTTGCAAAGTGCAAAGTTTCGAAGTGCAGAGTTGCAAAGTGCAGAGTTGCAAAGTGAAGAGTTGCAAAGTGCAAAGTTCCGAAGTGCAGAGTTGCAAAGTGCAAAGTTCCGAAGTGCGGAGTTGCAAAGTGCAAAGTTCCGAAGTGCAGAGTTGCAAAGTTCCGAAGTGCAAAGTTTCAAAGTGCAAAGTTTCAAATTGCAAAGTTCCAAAGTGCAAAGTTCCAAAGTGCAAAGTTCCAAAGTGCAAAGTTGCAAAGTGCAAAGTTCCAAAGTGAAAAGTTTCAAAGTGCAAAGTTCCAAAGTGCAAAGTTCCAAAGTGCAAAGTTGCAAAGTGCAAAGTTCCAAAGTGCAAAGTTCCAAAGTGCAAAGTTGCAAAGTGCAAAGTTCCGAAGTGCAAAGTTTCAAAGTGCAAAGTTCCAAAGTGCAAAGTTCCAAAGTGCAAAGTTCCAAAGTGCAAAGTTCCAAAGTGCAAAGTTGCAAAGTGCAAAGTTCCGAAGTGCGGAGTTGCAAAGTGCAAAGTTCCGAAGTGCGGAGTTGCAAAGTGCAAAGTGAGCACACGATAGAACATCAAGAGTGCTCAAAGGTGTTGAAGTGAAGGACTTGCTTAAAGTTCCTTCAGACTTAAAATGGTTATTCTTTGCATCTCACGGCCATTTGCAGATCTGCATGCTCATCCACGTTGTTACTTTTAATACTTCATGCAATTGTCTGTTCTCGAATTGACTAAAGTAATTCTTTTCTTCTTGTTCTTCTTCTTCTTGTTCTCCCCGACGTCTGCTGCCACTCTGTCTCTTCCATCCTCTATCCAACCATTTCTCAGTGCTGCTGCTGCTGCTGCAAAACTTATTGTTCACCTAAATCCGAAATTCTCCCATGGATGCTTCCTATTTCTTCGGCCGTTCTTGGTTCGGGAGTGACTCTGAAGAGTTATCTTGAAGGTGCAGTACATAAATTCCTTAGATGGATAGATTATTATTAATACCAGACAGTACAATACATTTTCCCTTAATAAATTACCCTGCCCTTAAAAAAGGTTGAGGAGTTTGCGCAGCTGCGAATGACGAGGTGACAAACACCAACGTCTCTGTGCAATGTCTTTTAAATGATTTGTTCCAGGTTTTAAATTCTTTTTCCAAACATTTTGAGTTCATTGTTTTCTATGCCAATTATTTATTAAGCGTGGAATTTGTGATCTGTTCTCTAAACATTTTTTCAGTGTATCGAGAACCTTCACTACAGCGACATGGTGAACAGTTCACTCGTCGAAACATCATCCGTTACAATGCCACAATCGGTCAGGTACGAGAGGGATCATTCATTCGCACATAATCAACCAAACAATAAAATAAATAATAAATAGTCTTTTCTTTAATGAAGCGCCTGCAAGACGCACTGCGCTTTACATTTACAAGTTACCGTATGCAGTAATCTTAATTAAACTTAACTACTAACAGAACAGACAGCTTTGCAATACACGTCGCTAATAGCAGCCTACAAAGCATGTCTGCCCAACGGGGGCTCAAACTCGCTACCTCTCGCACTCTACGCCATTGTGCTACCGGGCCCCCAAATGCAGTCTGACAGAAATGCTGCCTCCCTTCTGATTAGAGTTATTCTTTGGTTTCGGCATATATCTGGTTTCTTGGTGATGATGATGACTCCAGTGCTTAGGTAATTCTGTACTATTTAAGTGCGTTTCAGCATACTGGCTTAAGTACTTGAGTACGTTCTAACTGCTCCATACTTTGAGGTATTGTAGTCATAGCATTCTATTGAGTGTTGTTATAAGTAGGTAAGTAAGTAGCCATTTAAAAATGCAAGTAAAATGCTCACATTTTACAAAATACACAGCTCATGTACAGTCCTTGAATCCTCGAAAACCCAAAGTATTATCAGCTACTATGAGCGCTACTGATGCTTGCTTCATGATAGTAAACTATTCGTAGAATAACGAGTCCATTGGCATTCCTCTGCAGCAGGCTTTCACAACCTGGGTGATGTGGCATCCAACTTCTCTGCTAAACCGTTTTGGAGTACCACCATTAGGTCACGAAATGTGAGGAAGACGCTTATTTTTTGCTTTTACAAAAACTTTTTTGAAGTTACAAATGAGGTAGCCAGTTTTGAAGGTTTTCCATGGCTTAAAGTGTGACTGTACGATCATGGACGGCGTCCATGCACTTATTTTCAAATCCGAATATGCCATCCTGCCACTTATTAGTCTAGCACAGCGTGGAAAGGCAAGGGCGTCCACTGCCGTCCAGGCATTTCTTTTTCTACACTTTCAGCACTGAGGTTGTCTAATGTCCAGCTGTGGATTTTCAACTTTTTTGTGCACAAAGACAGATTTGTATGGAGCTTAAAAATAATGATTTTGTGTCGGGTACGTTTTTCTGCTTCTTCCAGAACTGATCCGAGATTGTATCGTGATGACGTCGACATTAAGTTCAGTCGATCGCTCAATTCGTGTAAAGTTCCACAGGTGAAATTGTTACATTATTTTACCATCTTTATTATTATTTTATTATTTGTATTATTATTATTATTATTATTTTTATATTATCATTCATTTATTAAATGTAACATTATTATTATTTGTATTATTATTATTATTTTTTATATTATTCATTTATTAAACGTAACATTATTATTATTATTTGTATTATTCTACAAGATCTGGTTAAACAAAAGAACCGCGGAAGGCCACGACATTAAAGCGCTGGATGGGGATTGATAAGCGCTGGAAGAGATAGCAAGTTTCTTTAGAGTCTCCAGAAAATTGGGAAAGACGTCTTCCTAGATCTTTGATGAAATCAAGACCATTTTCGTTGATGGGACCCAGGGTCTCGAAGGCCAGTGGTACAAATAAATGGGTTGTGGGCACGTCACTGTTATTATTATTATTTTTACACTACTTAGTGGGTGCGTTTTTTAGATCCACCATCTTATTTTGCTAATTGATGGAATTTTCTTATTGTTATGACACTTAACATCATTTCGGCTAGTTAGCGCAGAGAGCGCCTCTGAGTAGGTTTCTTGAAGAGGCGCTATATAAATACTTGAAATAAATAAAATAAATAAATGATAACAATGGTAGTGGGTGCGTTTTTTAGATCCTACATGATGGTAATATTAGTGGGTGCGTTTTTTAGATCCGCCACGCGTCTGTGGAGAAGCTACTCGATCGTTTGACCGATCTGCGTTTCCTCAGCATTGACTTCCTCAACACATTCCTGCTGACATATCGCGTCTTTACCACCGGACAGCGCGTCATTGAGGCGCTGCGCCGCGTCTACCGCAACCCGGAATACGGGAACCTGGAAAGCATGCAACAGATCTGTGGATCGACGCAATCCAACCATCGGTAGGATCTTCCGATGATGATCATTTTTAACGGGTAGATGTAATGTAAAGATTATTCATTCATTCAAGTATTTATATAGCGCATCTTCAAGGAAACTACTCAGAGGCGCTCCCGACTCCAGCACGTTATAATGATGATTATAATGATTAGGGGTCATTGCATAATTACGTAACGCCGAAAATGACCGTTTTTGACCCACCCACCCACCCTGTAACGCTTCGTAACGCTTCCCTTGACCCACCCACCCACCCGGCCAAGCGTTACGTAACGCTATTTGTATGAAAAATCAGTGAAGTTTTAGGCCTACCAAGCCTATGCGAAATCGTATTTATAATTCATATTTTCATTGCGAATTTAGTATAGTATGTGAATTATAATTGCACAGTAGACTATAGGCATAAAATATACGGAATGTTTTATTTATACAAATGACAAAGTCATGCTTGAACTGCAATTAGGCCTATCTTAAATTTTACTTCAATAATAAAATTTTTACGCACTGTTGAAAAGTTTCACGGACTATATTGCTCATTAGTAAGTAATCAAAATTAAGGTGAACTAATTATTTGCTAAGTCTGGGCACTTAGATAATTATTAATAGAAATATTTGTGAGCTCTGTAGAGCAACAGTTTTAAATGTTTGAGATTTGTGTCCATGTACGAAGTAAAATTGTGCGTCAAAGTGGTTCTTTGATGTCAGGAATCCATGGAGAATTAGGCCCGTTGGTAAAACTATCACAGATCCAAGCAATTCGAACAGCGATTTCCGGTTTGCACAAACGGGAAGACGGATATGTTGACTTGGCATGTACATGTATAGGCCTACTGGTGTCAACATGTATATCTGGTTTCTTGGTGATGATGATGACTCCAGTGCTTAGGTAATTCTGTACTATATAAGTGTGTTTCAGCATACTGGCTTAAGTACTTGAGTACGTTCTGACTGCTCCATACTTTGAGGTATTGTGGCTGCTGCATCTTCTTCAGATATACTTCGGTTAAGTTTTAAATCAATGTCACGAGGTTAAACTTCGATCACATCATGTCTGAAGTATCATTCGATGGTAATTTAATATTCATTAATAAATTTTTCAAGGCGTTACGTAACGTTCAGCTTCCCCCACCCACCCACCCCCGTAACGTTTCGTAACGTTTTCAATGACCCCACCGACCCACCCTCGAGCGTTACGTAATTATGCAATGACTTCTTATAATTATAATTAGGATGATGATTTCTGTGACGTCGTAACACAGCACATGCTGCAAGAAGGGTAGCTCGACCGACATTAGCACACGATCAGAGGGACCGTGGCCGAGCTTCTTCATAGTACTTGGGATTTATGTAATTTATTTCGTTTTTTTTTTCATCGGGTGTTCAAAACTGTTAGTTGCTCCACACTGCAACATGGTTTCTTAGATCCTAAAGAATTATTTATACCTCGGGTGAAAAAGGTGATAATTGTCGTAATTTAATTAATTGTGATTAAATGTTCATCGTATAAAATGCTAAAAATTATCAATAAAAATCGTTTGAATGATGATGAAGAATAAAAACAATGTTGCGGAGACTTTATTTTATTTATTTTATTTCAGAAATTTATATAGCGCCTCTTCAAGGTAGGCTACTCAGAAGCGCTCCCGGCCCAACCACGTCTAAATAAAACAGTTGCTAAGTTCTTAAGGAACAGAGTGGAGTGACCTTGGTTGTTGTTGTTGATGTTAACTGTGGTAAATAATCGCAATAGATATTAATCTTAATAAATAATTGAAAATAAATAATAATAATAAAAGTAACGATAATGATGATGACGTGGCTTATACTAATAACGTAAGAATCGACGATATACTGATTGATTATTAATGCAGAGCAGACGCAGACAATGATAACGCAGACAATGATACCAATTATAATTTAAAAATCATCTTTTGTTGTCTTTCTGTAGGCAGTCGTTTGACACGGAAGAACTGAACCTCTCCTCCTCCTCCAGTCCTCCACTTCCTCCGATTCCTCTTTCCGCTCCAGTCGGCTTTACGCAGTTGGAGTTCAGTCATCAGCCACCTGGTGCCGACTCCAGGCATCTCATGAAGCCGCTGGCGGAAAAGCTTCGTCGAGTGAGCACGGGGAGCATGAGGATCGAGGTGACGGGGGAGAAGAGCCCACTGAGCGCTCGGCTCAGCGACAGCTCCTCTGGCGGAATGCCGAGCGGATTTAGGAAATGTAAGCATTTCCAGTTTTCCAATGTTTCCAATTTCCATTTATTTATTTATTTATTTCAGAAATTTATATAGCGCTTCTTTTCGTCTCATTTTTATCGTTTTTTGTTGTTGTAAAAGATCGTATTTATTTATTTATTTACTGTCTGTACTTATTTTCCTGAATTTGATTTTCGTTTGACATCCCTTAAGTTGTCTCTGCATTTTCAAGGAATTCGCTAATTCAGCTCATCATTATTTGATCGTTTTACTTAGCACTTACTAATAAAATTGTGTTATTTGCTGATTTTAATAAAAACTTGCGTAAACAAGATGTAAGAAAGTCCAAATATTTTTAATTTCCTGTTTTCTATCTTCCTTTTAAATTTTTTTTTTGAAAACCACTTTTACTCGATTTCTGTCACTTTAAACATCCATGGTACAAACCGCTTACTCATTTTTCTCTTCGACTTTCAGACGAGCGCGACGAGTCGGCATCCGCAAGCACGCTGACGTCATCATTGGACTCACAATCGCACGCCAGCCTCCTCCTCACTCTCCCAAAACCGAAGCTCGCTCCCATCGCTTCATGCGAGACTCTGTCGGAAAGTTTCGACCAACTCATCGGGAGCAGCACCGAGTCGCTCGACTCATCTCCGATCGGATCGTCCGACGACAGCTACACGACTCCGACTACGATCACTATCACGACTTCGACGGACAGCGCCTTCTCGTCGGAGGCGTCGTCCGCGCTCAACCGCTCCTCCCAGCTCAGTCCCCGAACGTCGTCGGCCTCCTTCGTCTTCACCGAGGTCATCGCGCCGGACGAGAAGGGCGATTCGTCGTCGATGACGGACAGTTCGTGCAACATTAGGAATTTACTCGTTGCCCCGTCTTGCCTCGCGTCCGGCTCCCCATCGTCGGAGACGCTCACGAGCTCCTCCTTCTCGAGCTCCCACTTTCTGAGCACGGCGACGAGCTCCGACACGCTCGTCCCCAGCTCCCCGCACTCGATCCCCAACTCGCCGCAGTGCACCACCCCGAAACAGTCGCTTGTCGCATCGTTCTGGGTCGGCTTCCGCAACCGGAAGGTCGCCGCTCCCCCGATTCGAATACCGACGAGCAATCAGTTGGACGCGCTCGCTCTCTCCCCCGCCACCAGCCCCAAGTTCGGCCGGGCGCCCACCCCCATTCGTCGTGCCACGTCCCCCTGTACGCTTTCGTACGGACCGGCTTCGCCCATATCGCGTCGGGCCACCTCCCCGAACGCCGTACGCTGCTCACCCGCCTGCAGCCCGAAGCTGAAGCGCGCTCCATCACCCATTAGCTACAGTTTCTCGTCGCCCAATATCATCACAAATCTCGTCAGATCCAGATCAGGTCTGTTCGAGAAACATCGAAAGTTGCGTTCAATTTCGTTTTCATTGATTCATTCAAAATCATTCATTCATTCAATCATTCATTCAATCATTCATAATCATTTTAAATAGTGATTCATCGAGAATTCTACTCCAGATTACTCTTCAGATTTTTATTTTATTGTGAAAGAGATGCAGAGATAGACTAAGAAGTTCATTGTGGAGGTTGCTCAGGCAGGATGAGAATTGCTGGTGGGTTGGGGGTTTCAACCCTCAGTCCTACTTAGAGCTCCATAGTAAAGTCTGTTTTTCACACCCCAATTCTAAGTGGATCATAGTCCAGCCCCAGTTGTTTTTTTACAATTCTCACACTGGGTTGTTTGGCAAGTTACTCTGGCATACAGATGGATGGAATGACCATAGCAAAGTGATGATTAATGAAGAGGCACTGTGGAAGTTTGAACCACAGCAACATGCACTCAAGTGTGTGAACGACCATAATTATGAGTTGAGGAGGATGAACCACCATCACATCCCACAGTCATCTGTCTTTCACAGATCAGATCATCTGCTTTCTCAATCCTCAACTCATGCGCTTATCTCAACACTCATATCATCTCAACACTCATGTCATCTGATTCTCAATTCTATGCAAATTATAAGAAATTATCAGAAATCATTAAAAAAAATAACAGTACACACAATCTGTCTGTCCCTCTGTCTCGAAATACTTCTGCAGTGCTTCATAAAATACTTTCCCGTCATCGGTCCGTCTTTTTCGAATAGTTTGCCTAGCAACCTCTGTAACGAACTTCTTGCTCTTGCTTTGCATCTTTTTCATTCAAGTGTTTGAAAACCGTTCTTTCCAATTAATTTTTTTGTGTCAACGGGTCGGTAGTGAAGCTTCTATGGTGCAATAGCAATTCTATAAATTGTTTACGACTATGATTGCAACGCTCTTTAGAAGTTGTCTGGACGGTGCTGTAATAAGAATTGTCTACATACAGGCATACATCGTTTAATCGTATTTTATTTATACATCGCTCGTTCATTAATACAAGGATTTATATAGTGTCCATTCAAGATTGCAACTCATCAGCACTTTAATTGTTTGTGTGATGTAATTTCAGTTAACCTACAGTTACTGCTTGCATAATGTAATTTCAGTTAACCTACAGTTACTGTTTGCGTAATGTAATTTCAGTTAACCTACAATAACTTTTTTGTGTAATTTCAGTTAACCTACAATAACTATTTGTGCAATGTAATTTCAGTTAACTTACAATATTCAATCGTTTGTGTAATGTAATTTCAGTTAACCTACAGTTACTGCTTGCATAATGTAATTTCAGTTAACCTACAGTTACTGTTTGCATAATGTAATTTCAGTTAACCTACAATAACTATTTGTGCAATGTAATTTCAGTTAACTTACAATATTCAATCGTTTGTGTAATGTAATTTCAGTTAACCTACAGTTACTGCTTGCATAATGTAATTTCAGTTAACCTACAGTTACTGTTTGCATAATGTAATTTCAGTTAACCTACAATAACTATTTGTGCAATGTAATTTCAGTTAACTTACAATATTCAATCGTTTGTGTAATGTAATTTCAGTTAACCTACAGTTACTGCTTGCATAATGTAATTTCAGTTAACCTACAGTTACTGCTTGCATAATGTAATTTCAGTTAACCTACAGTTACTGTTTGCGTAATGTAATTTCAGTTAACCTACAATAACTTTTTTGTGTAATTTCAGTTAACCTACAATAACTATTTGTGCAATGTAATTTCAGTTAACTTACAATATTCAATCGTTTGTGTAATGTAATTTCAGTTAACCTACAGTTACTGCTTGCATAATGTAATTTCAGTTAACCTACAGTTACTGTTTGCATAATGTAATTTCAGTTAACCTACAATAACTATTTGTGCAATGTAATTTCAGTTAACTTACAATATTCAATCGTTTGTGTAATGTAATTTCAGTTAACCTACAGTTACTGTTTGCGTAATGTAATTTCAGTTAACCTACAATAACTATTTGTGCAATGTAATTTCAGTTAACTTACAATATTCAATCGTTTGTGTAATGTAATTTCAGTTAACCTACAGTTACTGCTTGCATAATGTAATTTCAGTTAACCTACAGTTACTGTTTGCGTAATGTAATTTCAGTTAACCTACAATAACTTTTTTGTGTAATTTCAGTTAACCTACAATATTCAATCGTTTGTGTAATGTAATTTCAGTTAACCTGCAGCAAGTGTTTGTGTAATATAATTTCTAGTGAACTTTCTGAACTTTTTTGTGTAATGTAATTTCAGTTAACATACAATAGCTGTATGTATAATGTAATTTCAGTTAACCTATGATTAATATTATTTTGCATTTAATGTAAATTATATGTAAACTACTGTAGCTCATCATGTATTGTGATTTCAGTTAACTTACTGTTACTCTCAGCTGTGTAATGTAATCTTTTAGGGAAGCATGGCAGCACAGAATTAGACTTATTATCTGGATGCAGTTTCTCTCCGCGAAGTAGTTTCACGACGACGACTACGACGACGATGGAGAGATCGTCTCCTACGGCCAAAGTCGGAACAGTTGTTACGTCGTCAAGAGCTTCGAAGCGAAGGTTTGTGCGTTTCACCAATAATGCGGTGGTGGTGCTTTTGGTTGTTGTGGTTGTGGTGGTGGTTGTTGTGGTGGTTGTTGTGGTGGTTGTTGTGGTTGTTGTGGCTGTGGTAGTGATGGTGATGGTTGGTTGTGGTGATTGGTGGTGGTACTGGTGCTGGTGGTGTGTGGTGGGGTGGTGGTGCTGGTGGTGGTGGTGGTGGTGGTGGTGTGTGGTGGGGTGCTGGTGGTAGTGATTGGTGGTGGTGGTGGTGGTGGTGGTGGTGGTGGTGGTGGTGGTGGTGGTGGTGGTGGTGGTGGTGGTGGTTGTGATGGTGGTGGTGGTGGTGGTGGTGGTGGTGTGTGGTGGGGTGCTGGTGGTAGTGATTGGTGGTGGTGGTGGTGGTGGTGGTGGTGGTGGTTGTGATGGTGCTGGTGGTGGTGGTGGTGGTGGTGGTGGTGGTGGTGGTGGTGGGGTGCTGGTGGTAGTGATTGGTGGTGGTGGTGGTGGTGGTGGTGGTGGTGGTGGTGGTGGTGGTGGTGGTGGTGGTGGTGGTGGTGGTGGTGGTGGTGGTGGTGGTGGTGGTGGTGGTGGTGGTGGTGTAACCATGTGTTATATAATTATATCCTAACATCAGAGCTCTATGTCTTCTGATGACTTAGGTCCAGTTCTACAGCTGCCGCTGCTGCTTTTGCTGCGGCCACAGCTGGATCGACATATCCCAAGGACCCACTAAAGCAGGCCACCGGACGCTTCCACGCCACCGGTCAGTCAAGTCCAAATGTAGTTGTTTCTCATCATATCTATGTATGACCTCAGCGCTGCTCAATATTCAAGAAATATACCGGCTGAAGTACTTCACCACCACTGTCTGTTTTTAACATGAGTGTCACACCCATTGCATAGTCTCCCTACACAGACCGCGTCATCAAGAACCTCAATCAATTATTTAAATGCAAACAATTGTTGCTGCACCAGATAGATGCCTCACTGACTGACGTGGTGCTAATCAGTTTGAAAATGATGCCAAGGACCTTCTACATATGTTTGTTACTCTTGTTACTAGTTTTGCTTTATTCCGCTACTGCTATTTCTCTGGAAGTGCCAGTTCTAGGCCTGGAGAAGCAAGGAGGGCAACAGCAATCATCCTTTATATGATGCGATAACTATTACAACTCATGTTGCTCATGTTGTTTGCCCATGTTGTTTGCCCATGTTGTTTGCTCATGTTGTTTGCCCATGTTGTTTGCCCATGTTGTTTGCTCATGTTGTTTGCTCATGTTGTTTGCCCATGTTGTTTGCTCATGTTGTTTGCTCATGTTGTTTGCCCATGTTGTTTGCTCATGTTGTTTGCTCATGTTGTTTGCTCATGTTGTTTGCCCATGTTGTTTGCTCATGTTGTTTGCCCATGTTGTTTGCTCATGTTGTTTGCCCATGTTGTTTGCTCATGTTGTTTGCTCATGTTGTTTGCCCATGTTGTTTGCTCATGTTGTTTGCTCATGTTGTTTGCCCATGTTGTTTGCTCATGTTGTTTGCTCATGTTGTTTGCTCATGTTGTTTGCCCATGTTGTTTGCTCATGTTGTTTGCCCATGTTGTTTGCCCATGTTGTTTGCTCATGTTGTTTGCTCATGTTGTTTGCTCATGTTGTTTGCTCGTGTGCAGGTGAGCTGAAGCCGCCTGTGGTCGGCAAGAAGCGTGAGTCGATAATAAGCTCAGCGGCTACGATGCGAGTACTCAGTATACTACGTCAATGGGTCACGAAACACTCGCAGGTCAGCAGAACGAACATTGCAACCATTGGTCTTCACTATTTTTTCATCTTTTTATTATTATTATTAAATGATTATTGAATAAATTTTATGCATTCGTTTGAGTTCTACGATCGGACGATAATCTTGAGACTCGCCTTAGCGTCTACTCTGACTCTCTGGAAACTGGACTCCTTCAAATCTAATTTTTTTTGGTCAACCCCTCTGACTTTACACATTGCTATGATTACAAAAGTTACCTTCATGATTGCAAAAGTTACCTTTCTGATTAGAAAAGTTACCTTCATGATCACAAGATGTGGCAGTTATCTTCACGATTATAAAAGTTGCCTTAATGATCACAAAAGTTATCTTCATGATTACAAAAGTTACTTTCATGATTACAAAAGTTATCTTCATGATTACAAAAGAACTACTTTCATGATTACAAAAGTTATCTTCATGATTACAAAAGAACTACTTTCATGATTACAAAAGTTGTCTGAAGTCATGATTACTAAAGTTAATTTCATGATTACAAGAAGTTACCTTCGTGATTACACAGTTGATTACAAGAGTTACGTTGACCTGTAGTTGCATCATCTTTATGTTTCGTAGGATTTCGATTCGGATCCTGAGCTCAAGGCGAGCGTAAAGGAGTTGCTCGACGAAATGCTGAGCAACCCAAGTCTGCTTCCAGCGGAGTACAAAGCAGCGTCAAGTGTTGCGTACGCGTTGATGAAAGAGGAAGAGATCCTTAAACCTCAGTTCAACCTCGAAGCACTTCTAAGTCCCCCGGAGGTATGACGCAAGATCCCCTCACGGTCCCATTCGTCTCAGGTCGTCAAGAGTTAGAGCAGAAATTCTTCCGTGCTAGAGTTATAGACCAATGGAAGACTGTTCAAGAAGGTCCAATGCGTGAGAAGGCATTGGGCCTTCTTGAACAGTCTTCCATTGCCAATTCGTGATACTGCATTGCATGTATCTCATGAAAAATTCTCGAGGTCAATTAAGTTGCCCTTGTTGTTCAGAACTGTTGGGTAGCTATGTTAACCACCTTCGTGAGGTTATTGTTATGCGCTGTATATATATCCATAATCCATATACATACATATTCCATCAACTTATTCTTGTTTCGGTTCTTTCAGACGCCGACGAAAGACACGTTTGACACGTTGTCAGCGCTCGACATTGCCGAGCAGTTGACGTATCTGGATTTCCAGATCTTTATGTCGATCGGCAGCGAGTTAGTTTCCGTCATTCACTTTCATTCACACAATGAATTGTGTGGCGCCTTTTCAAGAGAACTACTCAGAGGTGCTCCCAAGTGCCCAACCACGACGCAGCGAATAAAACTGTCGTAAGATGAGAGATGAATGCGTGAGAAGGAGGTCCAGAAAGAGAACGGAGGCGAGTCAAAGGCAATCCTTTCCAGGTTGAGTGTCCTTCCACTACCGAGAAGACACGGTCATACACGTGCAATCAAAAGCTGATCATTTAGTGTAAACTGAGAAGTTTGTTTATACACAACGGTGATTAAATGAATGCGTAGGTTGTGACGTAATTTGTTGAAAATTTATTAATTCAACATGTGATAGATTAGAGATGTTGAGTCACCACTCGACCACTGCTCATCCTCACAAACAAACACATCTTTTATGTGTTTGGCATTCGTGCTGGCTGGCTAAGTGACTGGCTGCCAGGCTGGCTGTCTAGGTGACTGGCTGGCTGGCTGGCTAACTGACTGACTGGCTGTCTAGGTGACTGGCTAAGTGACTGACTGACTGGCTGGCTAAGTGACCGACTGGCTGGCTGGCTAAATGACTGACTGGCTGGCTGGCTAAGTGACTGACTGGCTGGCTGGCTTGTGGACTAATTGAGTGTCTGACTGGCTGATTGGCTGACTAGCTTATTTATTGTCTGACTGATTGATATTTTCAGACAATCAGCTGAGTGATTGACTTGCTTGCTCGCTGGTTACCAACCAACTGATTGACCGAGTGACTGGTTAAATGACTGGCTGTGAATTGTTTTCTGGTTTCAGGGAGTTGTTGGGTCAGGCGTGGATGAAGCCGGATAAAACGATTCGTGCATCTCACGTTCTGCTTGTCAGCAAAAGGTTTAACGAGGTACGACTACACGAGGAGAATGTTTACTTTTTTAAATCTTTACTTGCACACTTATTTGTGTTAATTATTACTGCTTGGGTACCCGGTGTTGCCCAGGAAATTATGGGTTTTCACAGGATGAGGGGCAGGATGGGGGTGGGGTCGTGTTGGCACTGTCTAGCTGCAGAGTTGAGGTGAATTGCCTGCGAAACTTGTGTAATGATGAATATAGTGATCTTTGGGTTTTCGCCCCCATCCTGGCCACCAACAACCCTTTCACTTTGCAACAAGTGGGATACTGGGTCGAAAATACGATTTATTGTCTGCATGCTTAATGTATGGATTGGTGCTTAGAAATATCATGCATTTTCATGTGGTGTTAAATGTTGTCTCACCACAACAGGCGAGTCGTCTGGTTGTGTCGGAGATCGTTCGTCGTCAGAACATGCAGGACCGCGTGTCGTGCATCGAGAAGTGGGCGGCCATTGCAGACATCTGTCGTTGCATGCACAACTACAATGGAGTGCTCCAGGTGTGCGCCGCGTTCGTCAACAGCTCCGTCTACAGATTGCGGAAAACGTGGGAGAAACTATCAAAGCAGGTAGCAAAATGATAGACATATCATCAGGTGTATTTGTATGTTTTGTATGCATCAATGTATGTTTCTGTTTATTATGTTTGTGTGTTATGTATGTATGTACTGGTATGTTGATTGGTGATTGTATGTATAGATTGTGTATATGTTTAATGTATGTTTTACATGTGTTATTGCTACTGCATTTTGCCCATTTTTTAAAATTTATTTATTTTATTTTTCCATTTCTATAGCGCCCCTTCAAGCTCATATTGGTGCACAACTATTAAAAGAATACAATAGTTTATTGCAGGCCCTGTTAGCGGGATTGTCACCCTTCCCATGCAATGCAATTAATCCTTACCTTACCTGCTCTCTGAAATGGTGAAAAATCATAAATCGTGCATTAGGAATGCATTTGTAAATGTCCTTAGGTTATTTTCTGATCAAGTAATGTTCTAACAATCAATCAGTCAATCAGAATTTATATAGCACCTCGTCCAGATCACTCTTATGCAGACACGTTTGGTGATACTTGTGATTATAATGTCTTTGTTTTTTGCATTTGAGTGATTGTTACAAACAGACTAATATAGAATAAGGAATTTTTGTGCGTGTGTGTAGCTGTGCACGTGTAGCCGTGTTTGTATAGCTGTGTGTATGTGTGTGTAGTATAATATGTAAAGATGTGTACGTTCTATATATGTCGATTCTTAATATTGCACATTTAGAGGACCTACTTAAGAATGTCTACCTGATGATGATGATGATGATGATGATGATGATGATGATGATGATGATGATGATGATGATGATGATGATGATGATGATGATGATGATGATGATGATGATGATGATGATGATGATGATGATGATGATGATGATGATGATGATGATGATGATGATGATGATGATGATGATGATGATGATGACGATGACGATGATACCTGTGTATTGTCTGGCATATTGACATACCTGTGTTTCGAACAATCGGTGCATCATCATCATCATGCATTGTCTGTCTGTCTGTCAGACATACAGTCTGTCTGTCTGTATTGTCTGTATGTCTGTCTGTATTGTCTGTATGTCTGTCTGTATGTCTGTTTGTATGTCTGTCTGTATGTATGTCTGTCTGTCTGTCTGTATGTATGTCTGTATGTATGTCTGTATGTCTGTGTGTATGTCTGTCTGTCTGTATGTCTGTCTGTCTGTCTGTATGTCTGTCTGTATGTCTGTATGTATGTCTGTATGTATGCCTGTATGTCTGTCTGTCTGTCTGTCTGTCTGTCTTTATGTATGTTTGTATGTATGTATGTCTGTCTGTCTGTATGTCTGTCTGTCTGTATGTCTGTCTGTCTGTATGTATGTCTGTATGTATGTCTGTATGTCTGTATGTCTGTATGTCTGTCTGTCTGTATGTATGTCTGTATGTCTGTCTGTCTGTATGTATGTATGTATGTATGTATGTCTGTCTGTATGTCTGTCTGTCTGTATGTATGTCTGTATGTATGTCTGTATGTCTGTCTGTATGTCTGTCTGTCTGTATGTCTGTCTGTCTGTATGTATGTATGTCTGTATGTATGTATGTATGTCTGTCTGTATGTCTGTCTGTATGTCTGTATGTCTGTCTGTATGTATGTCTGTATGTATGTCTGTATGTATGCCTGTATGTCTGTCTGTCTGTCTTTATGTATGTTTGTATGTATGTATGTCTGTCTGTGTTGCAGACGAGACAGATGATCGAACGTCTTCAGCTGCTCGTCTCCTCAGACGGACGATTCAAGAACATGCGTGATGCGCTTCATCGGTAAGACCCGACCTCTGACTCTGACCCCGACCTCTGACCCCGATGACTTTCCATGTAGATTATGACAGCATAGAAGTCACTCACCAGGTGCAACTTTGAAAATATTATGGAAGAAATGTGTGAATATGCTAAGTGAAAAATATGTGAAAATATTAAGTGAAAATATGTGGAAATACTATATGAAACATTTGTGGAGTTACTAGGTGAGGATACTATATGAAAATACTATATATGAAAATTTGAGGATGTGTTTTTCAGTTTATATGTAATGTACAGTACTTGGCATTTTGTAAGTTGTCACATGTATACATACTTGGTGAATGTGGTTTTCAGTTTCTGCATAGCATACTTGGCATTTTTGTCAGTTCTATGCAAAATACGTGGTATGCTGCGTTTTAGTTATGCTACGATATTTTGTTCAGTCGTGGCATAACATAAGTATGTCTGACATTTGTGAGTGTTACATAGCATACTTGGTATGTCTTGAGTACTTGACATTTTGTCAGTGTGTTATGTGAGATGATAGACTTGGTATGTTTTCAGTTGTGATCCTCCGTGTATACCATACCTCGGTATGTACCTAACCGATCTGTCCTTCATAGAAGAAGGTTCGCCAAACACAACCGATGAGGGACTTATCAACTTCTCGAAAATGAGGATGGTACGCATGGCCTGAGTTTAAAATGGTGTAGCGTAATTCCCTTTGCATTATCAGAGATTGATTTTTAGATGGCTATGTTATATTATCATCATTACTCTACTTTACATTATCTTAATTTACATGTCCAAATTTTACTTGCATTCGTTTACACTGTCTGCATTTGTTTGTATGTTTGTTTGTTTGTATGTTTGTTTGTTTGTATGCGCACTTGTTATAGCGCCCTTCAAGCTCTTTACTCAGAGGCACTCCCAACTGCCACACGGACTTGCATCAGAGTTTCACGGCGAAGCGCTGAGCAATTGCAAGTGAAGGAATTGCCCAAGGTCCCTTTGCAGCGGCTTGATGTGGATTCGATCCTGCAACCCCCTCGGCTGCAAGGCGACGAACATACTCACTACACCACCGCACCCCACAATTACAAGATAGGAGGGCCGATACCAATTGCGTTAATGTCATCGCTTGTTTTTCGGCCAAAATTTCTGTCTCTTAATTTTAACATACATTTGTTTGCAATACATTTCAAAAATCTAATTAAATTCAGTTAATTAATAGTCCACCATTTTTTTATTTCATTACTTGAACTTTTTATTATAGGCCTAGGCCTGGACGAAAAGCTGCAACGCTGCAAGATAGTAGGCCTACCGTACAATATCTTTTTCTAAACTACTCAAGACTTCCCCTTTGGCTATACCTGGGACAGGTGTGCTAATTATCTTGAAGGGGGCATTATATAAATTCCATAGATTAGTTGAATAGATTATATCGCCTTGTGCTGCTGTATTACTTGCCTTGTTTACATTATTTACATTTACATTTCTGTGCTTCACATTACCAGAGTTTACATAGCCTTTCATTCCGGATTGTTGACCTTTTAGCTGATTGAATTTATTTTCTGCTTTTTTTTAAATGGTGCAGATTGCTCACGTCATTACGGAGATTCAGCTCTTTCAGCAGACGCCGTACAAAATCGAACACCATCGCAGGGTCTGCAGCTTCTTTTATCTTCATCTTTATCGTCATCTGTGTCTTTATCTTCATTGGTATCATATCACCGTTATCTTCATTTTTTGTCTTTATCTTCATCGGTTCTTTCATATCTTCATTTTCATCTTTATCTTCATTTTGTGTCTTTATCTTCATCGGTTCCTTCACACCTTCATTTTCATCTTTACTTTATGTACGTCTTTATTATTTGTTCTTTCACACCATCTTCATATTAATCTTTATCTTCATTGTAGGTCTTCATATTCATCGACATCTTCACACTTTCATCTTCATATTCATCTTTATCTTTATGTAGGTCTTTATCTTCATCGACATCTTCACACCTTCATATTCATTCACACTATTCCAGACATTGTAATGCACTGACAAAAGGAAGCAGTATAGCTAACGGGCGCATTGTTGTTTTCTTCTTTTCCGATGATTCCGACGATAGGTAACGAACTACTTGCTGGACATTTCACGCGTTCTCGAAGAAGAACAAACATTCCGATATTCGCTCGACATCGAGCCGCGCAGCACCAGGGTCTCCGTGTCCGGTCAACCGTCGTAGGTCCCGTTCCCCTCGACCGACCCCCCTCCGACCGCACCAGCGCCCCTCCCTTCCTCCATCCCCCCCCAGTGACCGTGTCGCGACATCTCATCCTCCTCCTCCGAAACTTCCTCATCTTCCCTCAACATATCGTCTCACGTTTGCCGCTGTCTATTTTGCCGAAGAGCGTTCACAGATCTCCATGACGACGACGTGTGTCCTCCCGTTGCCATGGTGTGCCGACGCGTCGCCATGCCAACCGATTCTGCTGGTGCTGGCGTGTCACCATGGAGACGTAACTTTCCGGAAGGATCTGTTAGGCCGGAACGTCATATCAGACTCTCAGTCCGTTTGTACGAGGGCGAATTGGAGAGGACTGGAGTAGAAGGAAGTTGATGAAGTAACGGCTGGCTATATATCAGCGGTCATTTCTCGTTGACCTTTGATGGTCATTTACTGCTTGACCGCTTGTCGTGGTGTTAGGTGGTGGATCTGACATCTTGGTCAGGTGTCGACAGTGGGTTTCAGTTTGACCTTCACTGGATTTGAAGTTGACCGTGGATGGATGCTCTCTTCTTCGACCTTTAGGGGTTTGACCTTGACGACTCTAGGTGGATTTGACGGTGATGTTCGTAGTAGGTGGTGGATTTGACCTCTGACACTGACCCTTGATCTCAATCTTCTTCTTCTTCTTGAAAGCTCTGCACAGACGTTGGTGGGTTTGTTTTGTCAGTCTACGTGTGTGCGTGCGTCTGTTAGGCCGTGTGTGGGTGTGCGTGCGTGTGTGTGTGTATGTATGTGTGTCTGCGTGTGCATGTGTGTCTGTGCGTGTGTTTGGCGGTGTTGTTCAACCTTCAATGCCAAATGTGCTCTTTGATGCCAAAAGTAGTACCAGGCTTTCAATACCACATGTTGTCTAATGCCATTGATTGTTCTCATTGTAACTTCTTCTTTCTACGATGTTCTGCTATAATATGAAAATGCTCCACACTAACTGTTTCCTCTTCAATCCTCTACAGTGACAGATACTAATGCATTTTTCTGTGCTATAGAATGCACAACTGCACAATGTTTACTCTGCAATGGAATGCTCTGCCAAATGTTCTCTTTTCAACCAAAGCACTACCAAATGTTACCACTTCAAATTCCAAATGCTTTAAAGATGTCAGATGCCCTTTCTCACTCCAAATGCTCTCAACTAGAAATTTGGTCTCAACTAGAAATTTGGTTTAATAATGCTGTTGATGTCTTTTGAGGATTGTACTTTTGCGGGAACCACTTACCATATTGGACTTTAGGGTTATTAAACTTCTGAGAAATATGATTATGCAATGGTTCATTTGAATATACCAATACGATACTTTCTGAGATTGTCATTCCTTCGCATCTCAAGCAGCAGTTGGCATATGAGATGATGTTTGTATTTTTTTCACCACATTTTGTCCATCAATGAGATTTTTCAAATGCAACTAACTCGCGACTTAGTTTCTCTAAAAAGAAGGGTACTCTGATTAATAATTGTCTTTGCAGCTGATTATGGCAACAGTTTCAGACTTTTATTTTATTTTATTTATTAGAGCAGTTGTTCCATAGGGAATGGACATAACCCACCCCTCCCCCGAACAAAACCCCCGGACAAAATCCCCAGGGGTTAATGTCCTACACCCGTTCCACGAGCATCTAGTCTCTTTAGTCAGCAATCCGATTCTGAGTTGCAAACTGTTTTCCAGTGTTTATTGAGATCCAATTAAGCTCCCGGATGTGTGTGCGGTAATTACGGTCAGTGTCGGGCCAGAGTGTTGGTATTATTTTTGTGTAAGACGCTAAAATCACATTTCGATAAACTTCATTCCAATTTATCTTTTTCACCATGATGACCGATTCCGATTGAAATACACTGACGGAGGAGAGAGATCTTCTGCTGAACTTTGGTGATGATTTGTTTCATATTTGTGTTGCACAGAATCGTCTCAAGTTTTTGGTTGAATGAGTTTCCTCGAACATTTGACTGACTTTCCGAGTAATTTGGCCAAAACTTCTTTTGAAAGATCTTAGCTGTGGTTGACTTATAACCGAGTGATATATTTATTATCATTTGCATTTGTTGAATTATTTATTTCTTGAAGGATTGTTTCTGGATTATTATTCCGATGAATATAATTTATTGATCGAGTAGAATTGTTTCGTTTTGGTTGAATTGCAGAGATTGATAAATGAATGAGATGCGGTTTTGAGGAATTGTGGTCGTCGATTTTTTCATAAATCTATAGTCGTTTTGTTAGCCCTAGGCCTATATCTCCCAGTCTGGCTCTCCAGGATATAGCCGGGCACCGAAACCAATCAAACTAACTGGCTCGTGCATCCTTCGTTGACCGTTATTTTTTTTGCGACCGACGATTGTATTTTATTGTATTGTATTTGAAATTTATAAAGCGGGTGAACGGCTCAGAGGTGGCTCCAGTCCGCGCAAGGTCCCGCGAGAAGAAGCAGATTTTGAGACGGGAGAATGAAGAAGAGAGATTGTCAGACAGAAGTGTAGAGTGAAAAAGAAGGAGAAAGCGCATTCCAAAGAGAATGACCGATTGAGGGCTGCTGGAAGGTTTGAGATGACTCTTGCCCCACCCCATGGAAAATTAAGTTAGGCCTTACCCCTATTTTTAACTAGGCCTACTACACAGCAACCTCTTGGTTTTAAAAGAAAATTCGCACGAAGGCACTACACATACTGAAACTATAATGGTTGGTACTTGGTAGGCCTGCACAAACTGCGAAATCTACATTTAGAAATCTCTTTGGATAAGTATACCCATGTTTTTTATTTGCTGCTTTGCATTTTTCAAGCTCTTAATTGTTAAACATTTAACATTGATTGCCGCCTGCTGCAAAACTATCTCTGCGGCGCCCAGCTTACAGGCTAGCAGTGGCGGCGCTAGGGGGGGGCTAAGCCCCTTCTAAAAAAGGTCCACTCGGTTTTTTAACATGTAAAAGTGAAATATTCCCACGATAAGCTCGCCAAAACTGAAAACACACACGAGATTTCTAGGTCGGATGACTAAAAAGAGGTCTTCAGAAATTTTGGCGGAGGATAATTGAAGATTTCCTCCGCAAGGCTTCAGCTCCCCCCAAACTGAAATCCTGGCGCCGCCACTGCAGGCTAGGCCTACTGTGATAATTCCCAGAATAAAAAATAATAATTCTTAATATAGGCCTATGCATGCATTATTTAAAAAACTTAAATGCCACTCTTTAGTTGATATTATTTTTTATTCATATTTTGTATGAAGATTTATAAAGCGCAAATAGTTGTAACCGATGTAATCATGTAATGTTATATATTATAGCATGTCACGCATGCAACGTCGGTTTTAGCCCTAGGCCTATCTACCAGTCTGGCAGAATTGTTTTAGACTAGACCTACTCATGCAAAGATGGAGCGGCTCCTCGCACACCTTTTTAAAGCAATGAACGATAGGTATATTAAAGTTGCTGCAAGACACACAAGTAGGCTAATTTAAGGCTAGAGTAGATTTCTGCATAGCCTAATAATTATTATGATTATTGGTCGGGAAACTATTTTGCGTAATTCGATGTCGCTCAGTGAAAGACAGAAGTCATGAACCAATCAATTTAATCGTAATTTATATAGCGCCCCCCCTTCAAGGTACCTACTCAGAGGCGCACCCGGCCGAGATCAAGCGGAAAAAACCAGTCTTCAACAGTTTGTGAAATTGAGGACAGCTTGGGAGGTGTCGCATAGTCAAGGGAAGTCCATTCCAAGTTGTTGGACCAACCACAGAGAACAAACGCCTCTGCATTGTTGCTGAGCGAGTGAAAGGAGCCATTAAGTAATCGTAATCGTCACCATGGACAGCAGAGCGCAGTGTTCAGAATTGATTCCAAAAATCCAAGATCCACAAGGGTCAGGCATCGTGGGGCAATGCGGTGGTGTAGTCGGTATGAATTCGTTGCCTTGCAGACGGAAGGTTGCAGATTTGAATCCGCCTCAGGCCGCCGCGTAGGGCAAATCCTTCACTCGCAAAATGCGGGTGCGCTTCAGCGTTAAACTCCGATGCAGTGTCCGCGCTGTAGTCGAGAGCGCCTCTAAGTAGAGAGCTTGACGAAGCGCTATAGAAATGGATAAATAGATAAATAAACACGAATAAATGAAATAAATGCATATGCAAATATATAAGCATGCTGCATAATAGCAGATGACTGCATTGTTTTCTCAGAGCTTTCATGTAGCACCTGCCGATGAAAACTATAATCAGAGTTGACTCAGCAGAGGTCATAAGGGCACATTAGCCTAAGTGAGCAGAATATAATCTAGCTATAGCTATAGGCCTTTAGGCAAGGGCGGATACAGGAATTATCGAGGGGGGCCAAAAATTTTGGTCTTGTGAGACAGGAGAAAAAATTTTCCCGGGGAAATTTTTTTTTTTTTAGTCATCGACCAATTTTTCGGGAAACATCCGCCGCTGAATCGACGGGGGGGCCAAGTCCCGTGTGATATTTTTTAATGGGGGGCCTCATGTCCTGTTTTTCTCTCCTGCTACATTTATTTAATGGCTTGTTGAAACCAAATGGGGGCCACATTTCATGCAATTTTTAAATGGGGGGCCATGGCCGGATTGGCCCCCCCTGGATCCGCCCCTGCCTTTAGCCTATATATACATACATATATATATATATAGGGTGCACGGGCCAAAAAATACCCCTACGGGTTTTTGCCAATATCTTGACCAAAAGTAGGAATTTCGAAATGAAATTTTACAGGATTAGGCCTATAGACCTTTCATATATATCAAAGCTCGAGGGTACGCGTACCCTAAAATAGAATACGTTAAAATACGTACGTACCTTTCAAAAAATAGAATACGCGTATGGTACGTACCATAGGCCTACACGAAAATTTTATTTATGCATGGTTTACTCAGCGACCCATAGCCAACGTATAATCTGACGTCAACTGTAGGCCTATGCATCATTGAATCCGGTACTTCCGGTAGCGTAGCAGTAAATTTAATTCGATAAATTCTTTGGTTATAATTAATTTAATGCAAATTGTACTGTCTTTCTGATGAGAGCTAAGTACACGTCGCTGGTTTGCAAATTGGTGTAGCCTAACTCGAAAGTTGCACTAGGCTATATCTATATAGCCTACGCATCAGTCAGCGAGTCAGCGATGCCCAGAGAGCCTGCATGGGAAGTAATGGACGTAGGGCCTACGTGAAAGTTTTTTAAAATGCGAAAATAATAATTATTATTTGATTGAATGCAATTTTTTCGACAAGCAGTTCTGAGTTGGATCAGGCAATCGCACAAGAACACATCTTTGAAGTGCTGCAGCAGAACTGAGACGACTGACTGACATTAGTGCATTAAGTGCAATGTATGCTGGATAAACATAATTATAGGCCTACCTACAATATAGCATTGCAGCAATTTACTACGCCGTATACTGGGTGGTGTTTGCTTAAATTAAATTGAGCATTCTTATAATGAGCAATGACGTGGTTAACGTATTTTGTTTATTGTTTACGTACCCTAAAATAGGGTACGTTAAAATACGTACGTACCTTTCAAAAAATAGAATACGTACGGTACGTACCCTCGAGCTTTGATATATATACATAATGGCCAAATTTCATCTAATATTTCAAACAGGACAAAAGCTATATTACTTTCAGTGAGGCATTTTAACGCAACAAAAAGTAGCAAAAACACGATTTTATTAAGTCTCATCTCAAATAATTGTTATCAAATAGCCTTGATATTCGATCATAGATCAGTGGTTCCCAGCCCGCGGGCCAAAAGTGGCCCACGGGCCAAAAGTGGTCCGCCATGCCTAAAAAAGGCCCTCGTCTCTCAAAGAATTAGCAAAAATAATTATATGAAAATTGACAATGTAGCGTTTAAAATGCTTAGAACATGTTTAGAACACGTAATTATTTTCTATTACAAATTATTTTATTCCGAAGCCTAAACAACATCAAACATTTTATTTTGATTCGATCATAACAATTGTATATGCTTTTAGTTAATTAAATTTTATCCTTGTGGCCGGACCCCTAATGTACATGTAGGCCTAGCCTACTTCAACTAAGAAAAAGTCGCCCTCGATCGTGTCCTCCAACTTAGAAAAAGTGGCCCCTAACGGGCCCTAAGTCAAAAAAGGTTGGGGAAAACTGTCATAGATGATCACTATTATTACTATAATTTCTTGGGAAAATTTTCAGAAACGATGAGAAATTGTCGCCAAACAAAACCGCACTAAAAAACTTCCTGGTTGTGCATTCGACAAATTTCTTTTTAAAAGCCCTAGTTGATAGCCTGATACAGTCTACCGCTTAGGTTGAGTTTTTAGTTGCCTCGACCTCCATTTGTTATGTTCCAAACGAATCCAAAGTGTCGGCTGTTCACTCTGGTTTCAGAAAAAAATCGTCGACAAGAGCGCTATGACAACTTTAAAACGTTTAAATACTTAAGGTCAATATATATATAGGCCTATGCTTAGTGTTATTTTTAAATATCACTGGCGTACAGGGCTGTTTTTAACTAATTTTTAGAACTGCACAACCCCTTCTTTTCTTTCCAATCCTCCATGGTAAATTACTTCCAATCGGAGGACAATGACCTTCTTGGCAGTTTTAACTGTACAAAAGTGTTTCTACAGGTTACTGCACAAATCCGTTTAGAACTGCACATGTTGTGTACAACTGCACGTTAAAAAAAGCCCTGCTGGCGTAATTGCAGTAGACCTATAGCCTATAGTATCGCGAATCGAAGCATATATGCCTATAGGCAACGCAGTAGCTAATTATCTTTTAGGGCAGTTAGCCTACCTGTTGCCTATAGCTATCTACTACGTACGGTACTGACCTTAACCGGCCCTAACGACGCCTAGGCCTATATATCCTTACCTGACATTACGGATAGCCTAATCATTACTCACTGTCCCCGTTACTGCAATAACGCCCATTTGGCTAGCATAAATTTTTTTATTGTCGTCTCGCTTGCGGGTTTATGATTAAATTTGATTTTCAATGTTATTTTTATAGCTTTTCGCACGTGCCGACTTCTACAGGCTAGGCCATGGCTTCCTTTACTCTTATTCGCCACCGCGTGACCAGACGCACTAGGCCTACATGTATTATTGTAGCCTAAGCAATGGCCCGCATGGACTGCTGAAAATGTGCACTTAAAATTTCCAACAGCATTAATAAATTCGCCTGTGTGATCGATTAAACTCTTTGAAGAGGATATACTTTCATGCATTATTATCTTAATTATAGATATTCGTTTAATTCGTGAAAAAACGTCCAGGTTAAATTATCAACGAAACTTAAACTGTCGGAAATATAGGCTATTCACAGAACCATAAGAGAGTAGGCCTAATATCCTAAATCTGTAAAAAAGTAAGTAAACGAAATTAATGCGCACAGCGTTAGATTGACTAATTTTGGCTGGTCAACCCCAGTGATGCCACAGCTGGGTTTTTCCACTAGATCTGTTTTTGGTCTTCTGGGTTTTTTGGGCAAAATCTGGGTTTATTTTGGTGAGTTGACATTTTGTGTTTACAGCATATGAATATTCTGTGAAATTCAATGTAAAATGGTTGTGATACATACTTTTTCCACTAATTTTAATCTTAAACTCCACAATCAAGATCTCACGTTGTCAATTCACAAATAATTTATAACCTGAAGAATACTTACTTACTTACTTACTTTAATAACTCTGCACAGAAATAAACCATTTTGACATCTTGTTAAGCCGTTTTGACATCTATAACATGCATATTATATATATATATATATATATATATATATATATATATACATATATACACCGTAGGTCAGGTCTAATGGTATAATAGCCTAGTTGTTGCAGCGGTGTCGTAGGCAAGGGGGGTTTCGGGGGTTAAAACCCCCAATTGGCTCCGGGAAAAGGTTTTTTAAGGTTATTTTTCCATTTAAGTAAGAAAAAATAGGAAAAAACAGGGCTTCCGGCCATAAAACCCCCATCATCAAAAATTCCTGGCTACGCCACTGTGTTGCAGAGTATTAATGTTCTAGGTGGTCAAAACGTTGGATTGTTGATGTATTAAGAAAACTTGGCTGGAAACCTCGGACAACTTTAAGACTTCATAAACTTAAGTCACGTGTGTTTACAATTCTGGAAGGCTTGACCCGCTGCGCATGCGCACACGAATATATCGATTAAGCTTATTGTCAGTATGGATGCTGCTCGAGTGTCTGACAACTTTAACAATTGATATTTTAAAAGTTGCAATTACATTTTATTCGACTCTTTGACGAACATTTTGTTAAGCCTCATACGAACAGGCGAAAAATCAACTTAATCTGAACAAAAAGGACCTAAAATAGCTTATATAAATAGTTGGGTCTTTCTGGGTTTTTTATGAGGAAACTTGGGTTTATTTCTGAAACCTCAGTGGCAGCACTGGTCAATCCGCTCAGTGAGGCAGAGACGCAGTCTAATACTACTTCCGCCTTTAAATCATTATTTTAAATGCACAATTATGCGTTTTTGACGCAACATGTGGTAAAACTTTTAAGGAATGCGTTTCGTTGTTGTGATAAGCTACTAATGGCTGCCTTTCAATACGGTTTTAATTAATTACTTAACAGCAGCAGAGAACCGAAAAAGAAAGCCGGTTTTATCAATCAGCTGACGGAAGTGACGGACGCCATCTAACTTTCAGGCTCGTCGGGGATTTCGGAGTTATGCCAACGTTTCATTAACTTTCTTTTTCATATCATCTGTATAATTACATGGTTTAATGAAATTCTTGTGAATTTGTTTACTCTTTGATTCTCACGAAGCATTTGCATAGCATTTATCACGTGGCTAGTCTTCATGATCAAAATTAGGGCACACAACTTCCGAGACCGGTGGCCCGATCATGCATATGCATGATTTCGTGACATTCGCAGCGGTGGGCTTCCTATATAACCGAGTGGACTGCGTTTGCAGAGGTCAGTTTCTTGTCAGACGTTTACAGCGATTGTTCCTGAAACAATCAACAAGAATCTTCTGTAAGTTGTCTTGTTTGTAAGCGTTCTGCGAAGTTAGCATTCGTTAGAGATTCGTAATTTTTCAACGAGTGTCAGTTTCGCAGGGCCCAAGCTCTTCGGTTGTGGGTCGATTTAGCCGTGTGAGATATGTATAGATCTGATTCAAGGCCTATTAAAATATTACACTTAAATATATCTATTAAAATAATATAGCTTATCATTAAAGAACTGGTTTGTATAGACGATCTCTAGTTTCGTTAACGTTTTGTAGAAATAATATGGGGGTGTGTTCGCGATAACCTTGTACAGGGTGGGCAAAAAGACGCGTTCGCACAGGGTCGTATTTCTGCATACCGTAATTCCGGTTTGTCAATGAGCCAGACAATATCAATATTATATTATTACTGTCGTTAAAGTGGGCCGTGTCTGCATCGAGCAGCACCTGTTGCATTTGCACTCAATGAGTGACGGTCATCCCCGGAATGTGGCGTACTGGTGAAGGCCGAGATCGGCAGTAAATAATCTGCCCCAGTTTCGAGCGGGTGTAGCCTACGTGTGCAGTTAGTTTGAGATTTGTTAATTAAGTGACATTTGCTGTACTGCAGAGGTCTTTTGTTCGACTTTGGGTGGTGTGTCGTTTTTGTGGTCTAGACGATAATTAATGTGAGAGAGAGAGAGCGACAGCTAGGCAGGCCATCGAAGGGGCGCTTGGAATTCTGGTCTATCGGGCGTAGTGAGCTCGATGCCGCGTGTGTGTCCTGCACATAGCGCAGCGGCCGTGGTTCGTGTTGTAGGCCGGGTACTTGTGAGAGAGAGCCCGAGGCGCTCACTATGGGTATGCCATACACGCAGACAGACAGATACAGATAGACGGACAGATACACGCAGACAGACAGAGACAAGCAGATACAGGCAGTCAGTAAGGCTCGAACGAAGACGTACATACCAACGGAACAATCTAATAGAATGCGATAGGGACACGTTATGTACAATGAAACAGGCAGCGATACACCCAGAGTGACGCACAAGTACATGCAGCGATAGAGAGACGGACACGTAGGCATACGAGTATGACGATGGTGTGCGTATTGAGGCGAACGCCCACTGCTATGAACAACCTGCCTCCTGCGTGCCTGCCTCCCTGCGCCTCTCTGCCTGCCTGCTGTGTGCCTGCCTGCCTGCCTCCCTGCGTTGATCTGCGGTCTGAGGAGGGGCGAACCTCCTCTCGGAATGTGTCAGCCGAATAGATCAGATAGCTGAAGCACACACAGCACAGCGTTTGTTTGGTTCTGTGCTGTAGCAGCAGTTAGGGGGCCTTGGCTGGGCCCGCCCGCCCGCCTGCATGCCTGCCTGCTAGTCCTCCTACTCCTTGGAGCTCTCTGCCCGTCGTCCAACCCTAATCGACTGGATTGCATGAATGCGGCAGTCGGTGTTGGTGTGTTGGTGTGGCTGGGCGTGCTGAGGTTCCGAGGAAAACTTCGTCCATTCACGATGGGTTATGGACCAGACGGCTACCAGATCGAGTGGGGGGAGGGAGGGAGGGCCGAGTATCCTACCTCTTTACACTGTAAATGGTAATTAGTTGACATGGTTACGGTGGGCGTCTACTGGGTCTTTACACGTCTCCTGTAATAATACTGCGTGGGTATTAAAGAGCCGCCACCACCGCAGCGGCGTGTTTGGTTTGTATCGGTCGGTTCGTTGCTATGTCTGCGTGGCGATGCGCTTAAGCAGTTTCTCAGAATGCGTGCCCACTTCGCTTAAGCAGTTCGGGTTGAATGGTGGTGTGGAGCGTGTGGCCGTATGATTAAGCAGCGCTGCGCCGCCCGGCTCATTGAGACGTCTGATCTGAGATGACCACCACTACCACCACCGGTGGGGTCCGAATGGGTAGCCTTCGACGATGGGGAGCCAGATGGGTTGTACTTGTGCGAATCGATTTAACCGGCGGCGGTTTTGACGCCTAGTCCAATCGTACCGTGTGGTGGACGTTGGTGGTCTTGTCTGATGTACTGAACGCACCCGGTTGGGTTTCTTTTGAGGATCAGTGGGAGTAACGTGGAGTCGGATGGTGTGCTTATGTGTCGGACATTCATTCGCTGCGGATGTTAGTGGACAAACCGGATGTGGCAAGATGTAAGTAGTTCGGCGAAATTCCGGAGCGGTTAACCGGCATAGGACTTTGATAAAATATTGTGGGGCACAATAAGTAGGCTAATGCACCAATCTGGGTAGTTCTTGGGGAGGGGTGTCATTGGGGACGAGAGTGGGTGGATTTACCCCAGTCTGAAGGTGTCTCGTTAGGCAGGTCTTTGGGTGGAACTCCCCAGACTGAAATTCTTTCATTGGAAAAATATTTAGGTGGGATATCCCCAATCTGGGTGTATTTCATTATGCATAGAATTCCAGTCTATTGCATTTCATTAGGTAAATAGTTTTTGTTGAATACTGCCAGTCTGAGTGCATTTGGGTGGAATTCCCCATCTTGATGGGTTTCATTAGGCAGATATATGGGTGAAATTCATCATCCGAATCCGTTTTATTGGGGGGCAATAACCCCAGTCTGGATGTGTGTCATTAGTCAACTATTTGGGTGGAATTTCCGCAGTGTGTAGGTTTTATTAGTCAGAATGATACTTAAGGATACAATGTTGGAATTCCCCATCTGAAGTGTTTCATTAGTCACCTATTTGGGTGGAATTCCCACCCGTGTGAAATGTTACATTAGTCAACTGTTTGGGTAGATATTCATCCAGTCCAAAGTGCTTCATTTAGTGAGAATGGCTTTTAAGGAACTGACTGGTTCTGTTCATGTGTTGGATGAAATGTCAGAATACAATTGGAGGATGTTATTGTTTTTTTTAGTTTGGGTCAACTTAATTTTTCTTTGATTTGAACTCTCTTGTCAACCGGAAGTAGAGTGGTTGCCTCTGTATGGGTCAACATCTTGCCAGAGGTCATTCAGCAACTATTAGTTTGAATGGGCACAATTTAAGCATACTGCAAAGGCATAACAGGTTTATGCCCCTAATATTTTTCTCTGAATTTGACATTGAACCCAACTATAATTTTTTCCGTCCCCAACCCAAAATCTTGCCCGATTAAACTGGTGCAGCATAAATGTTGGCTAACGCAACAGGTTTAGTCTTGTTATTGCATAGGGTCAAACTTTCTGATTAGCAGAAACTGATGATTCATATAATTGCATATATCTGAATAGTAATGAGATGACTTATTTGAATATTCATCAGATCAGATGACTTATACATCAGCAACTTATCTGATTGCAAATTGATGGCTTCATCTGATGATTATACAAACGTGATTCAATCACGTACTATTGTTTTCATCAGTTAGATGAACTGTGTGTGCATCACCAAAGATGGAGATGAAAATAAACATGATTAGCGTGATTCATCAATGTTGCAACACAGCCACCCCAAGAAAATGGTGTTGTGTAGGAGGTATAAGAATCAATGATGGTCTTGTATGCTGGCAAGAGCTCGATAAAATGAACATAATTATATAATAATGTGATACTGTGGTTGTAAATGGTTAGGTCTTGAGCTGTTTTTCAATGTCTCCAGCACATTGTTGGGACTGAAGTTATGGGGATGGAAGTTAGGACATGGAGGGAACGAGTAGCTGTGCAGAAATACAGGAGAATCAAATACAACCAATACGCCCGATCTGAATGGATAAACCGAATTGCGAGAAGCAAATGGAATGGATTTGGGGGCAACAACACGGATTGAGGAGTGCTGACACAGATCAAGGAGTGCCAACACAGATCAAGGAGTGTCACCACACACAGATCAAGGAGTGCCAACACGGATCAAGGCGTGCCAACATGGATCGACTCTCAACCAGGCAACATTGGTCTCACGAACAACAAGCTGCCTGATTAAGAGTTACGTCTGTGTTGGTGCCAACATCGCCTCGGATCCAGAAGACTGCACCTGAACATTACGCTTAGAACTAATGTTGTCTTTGCAAGAATTAACTCGCCTACCAGAATATTCGCGGGACTATTACCACCTGTAGCTCCACATGGGAATATGGTCCCATGTGGGCTCCATGAGGAACTGTCAAACAGCTCACCATAGTTGAGCGAGTTTTGGAAGCATTCATTAGGTTCTTGACTGTTTTGGACTTTACCTCAGTTGGACAATATTTAATAAATTAATGTTAACTGCAGTATCTTTGTGTTTTGTAATTTATTCAGATGTTGTTGGCACTCATCTTGTGCACCTAATCACTTGATATGAACAAAAGAGTTGTGTATGTGTGGTTGCCTGGTTACCAATGAAGTTCAGAAAAGTGACTGTGACCATTAAAAATTTATAACTAATAATTTATATACAAGAAATATAATGGAATAATGTACGTAATACTAATAAAAGATGTCGTGGGGACTTTGACATTAAACAATAAATTTCTGTGTTGGCTAAATGCATGGTACAGTGATACATGGTGCACAAGATTACATAACTAACTAGCCATCTTTAAAAGACACTAGATAAATTCTTCGAACGAATAAACAATACAAAAACACCAAAGAACATCTATATAAATAAACAGAATATTCTCTGTGTGTGTGTCTGTCTGGGATGCATTTTGACAGTTTTGAACCTTTTCACTCAAAACCTTCAGTACTGTGTCCTCAGCATGGGACACCCAGTGGAGGGGTTTGTGAATCTCTCCCACCATGGGCCAGGGTGGGGGGTGGGCAAAACCCTCATTTTCACTACTTTTCCAGCCGTTGCCATGCATAGTTTCACACTTGTTCACGTGAAATGTTAAACCTAGACAAATTTTTACACGGGCCACCTCGTCTCCACCCACCTCGGCCTGTAGGGGTCGGGTATTGTTGGGGGGCAGATTATTTTCCTGAAAACCCAAATTTCAGTGGCATACCGGTGGAGGTCAGAGTGTGGTGGGGAGGAGGTGGAGGGTGGGAGGAAATTTTCCCGAAAACCAAAATTTCGCGGGTGGCATACTGGTGGAGGTCGGATTGTGGTGTCGTAGGGGTGGAAAAAAGGTGGGGTGGGCAGTAGGAGTGCGAATGGGTCAAGTGGGGGTAGGAAAGTAAGAGATTGGCTGGGAGTGGGGTGAATCCTAAATTTCCCAGGCAATGCCGGGTACCCCAGCTAATTAATAAATAATACATTTCAACTACATGTGAATTTAACTTTAACATCTGCCAAATATGAAGGTGACCACAACCTGCAAACCTTGCTTCACTGCATCTTTTATTTGGCAACAACAAAAATGTCTGAAACGTTGAAAGTTGCAGCAGAACTACCCAGAAAGTTTGCGTGCGCTTCGAAATAGTCTTGCTTTCACCGTTTAGAATCCTGGTCCAACAGAACTGCCGACATCATCCAAGTCCTCTTCTTCGTGTTCCTACATAAGCAAGAATAGATGACACAATTTAATTTCATAACAAAATCTATAAATGCAAATGTGTATGTCACAAACCATTAATTATTCATGCAAGAATTTCTCCAGCGCTTCTTCAAGGGACTACTCAGAAGCGCTCCCAACTCCAGCACAGCAAAAGCAGTTTTGAGTTGAATAACAAACGCCTCAATGGTAAGAGCCCCAAGAACTATGAATATACACTTGACACGGTGCCATTAGTGCCTTTGTCATTTGCATGATCAATTCAAGTACAATAACTCGTTTTGTGCATGTCGTCCAGTAATCTACTTATATAAAAAAAATTAAGCGCTTCTATAAAGATGATGCATGTAAACGTGATAAATTCTATGAATGCAGATACATCTGATTTACATGAACTTTGTTTTATTCATATAATCTACACCGGTCAATTTCAATGACAACATTCGTGCAGTGCATAGGTCGGGAGCACCACTACGCAGCCAATTGAACGTACTGTAGAAAAGCGGTTCACAAAGATGGCTTTGGCCAGGATAATTCACCTACATTCTATGGCCCAAAATGTTTCTAGCAGATGATAATTGTATTTAAAAAAATCATTTTTCTAGCAGATGATAATTGTATTTAAAAAAATCATGGTCACTAAGCTTTGAGCAGCAGTGCAATAAACATCAGCTCTCATAGTTGTTCATTACATTTATACATACATTACGAAGAGCAGTTGTGCCGCACAATGGTACATTTTGGTGACATGCAATGCTCAAACTACAGGACATCTTGTTCACACACACACATGCTTCTTGAGCCTCGCACTGAAATTAGCTAACCTTGAAAACTAAATATTTTTCAGGGCAAAAAAGTAAATAAAAAGAACAGATAAAAATCCTCAGACAAAAATGCAAAGAGGCGTTACAAAAACCACACTATCTTCCCCCGTGTGAATGAAAATAATCGCTGATGTACATGTCCTGCATTTCCATCGTTTCCATGACATACCCTTGGCTCGACATGCTCCACATCATCTCCCGTGTGCAACGCGAACTCGATCTGCGTCATGATGTCTTCGATCATCTCCGTGTTGTCCCTCTCCAGCGGAAGAAAACGTACGATGCTGTACGAGTCGATCTGAAACACAGTTCGACAACATTCGTTGCATAAAACATCGGACTCAGCAGATCCCATCCATATAATTTATTATGTAATTAATTATTGTGGGGTGTGGTGGTGTAGTGGGTATGTTCGTTGCCTTGCAGCCGGAGGGTTGGAGGTTCGAATCCACCTCAAGTCACTGCATAGGGACCTTGGGCAAGTCCCCTGTACTCGCAATTGCTCAGCGCTTCTGCGTGAAACCGCAATACAGTGTCCGCGCTGTAGTCGGGAGCACCTCTGAGTAGAGAGCTTGAAGGGGCACTATAACAAGTGCACATACAAACAAACAAAACAAATATTGTCATTAATTATTTTTCATTTTCTCGCTCAAGGTAAGTGTAATCGTCAGGCTTTAAGAAACTATCCAAAGAACTGCGTTGTTTTGGAATTAACAGCTTTCATTATTATTGCCATTATTATTATTATTTATTTATGTCCCGAGGTATATAATATTATGAGATTCCTCATGGACTTGAACATTAATTAATAAAAGAACAAAAAGTCTGGAATGGCACCTATTTGTCTTAGTATTATTATCTTGTTATCGCCCCAGGCACCACTATTATTATTATTATTTTTTTTTTTTTGCCCCCGAGGTATACAGGATCCCTCAGGGACTTCGCTACCGCCTAATATAAAATCACAGTCTGGAACGGCCCTATTCATATCCGGTGTTATTATTATTATTATTATTATATAAAATGCATTTGAAAAGAACAAGCAAATTGCTTGGGCTAATAAATTGACAATACTCACAAGACCGGCGATTGCATGGTTGAGTTTCTTGTAATGTTTTCCGAAGACTTCGTCGTCATCCAAATGTTCGGCCACGATGTCTTTGATGTCTTTATCGAGAAGTTCATAAAACTCTTTCTTTGAGCTCAGCAGATCAACCTTATTCACGATGCTAATGTGCGGAAGCTGATCAGAGTAAAGTGAACACATGCAACAACCATTAGCTACTCGTACTTTTAGATTTATATCGTTAAGGAAATGTTTTCTCAGCTATGTCGTAAATTTACAAATGAGCTATAGCAGCTGTTATGCAAGACTGAGAATGTAGGGCACTGCAGCCAATTGGTTAATTGTGCTTGAATGGTAACCAGCAGAGTACCGGTTCAAATCTCATTTGAAATGATTACCATGTACACTGCACAGCCTTGAGGAAGTCCTTAATTCATAGTTGCTCAGTGTCACTGATATTCTGTTAAGCAAATTAATTTGGCTTATAAACTGAATAGAAGTGAACTGTCCATTTGTCAAAATAGTCAGAAGGACATGAAGGGCACCTTGCACGGCTGCCTAACAATAATTAAATTCAACTCCTGCAATAACTTCTGATCATACGTTCATATTATGAATTGCGATCATACCGTGGCATGTCAGTTTCAATTATGAAGGTACGATTGTACGTCTGAGAGACAGTGTACCTCGATGACGGCCATGTTCGACAGCGTACACATAAAGCCAGAGACGAGCTTTGAGGCGTCGACGAGAAACTGTGCGTCCAAGACAAAGACGCTGCAGACTTCGAATCCAAGTCGCTTGAGACAATCGACGAGTCGCTGCATGACAGGAAGATGAATGTAGAGTTCGATCTGACCTTTTGAAAGAAACGAAAACAAAATCATCAGAGTTAAAGAATCAAATGCTGAAAGAATGCCTCTCCCTTGCCAGTTCATCTTCCCACTAACAGTGTACTGTGAATGACCTCAATATCGCTGAGTTGGCTATGGATGAATGTGGAGCAGAGATTTGAACCAATGACCTCTTGATTTACACTCCAGCACACAAGCCACTACACAGATTGTGGGGCGCGGTGGTGTAGTGGTGGCGTCGTTGCCTTGAAGCCGGAAGGTTTGAGGTCGAATCCACCTCAAGTCGCCGCGTAAGGACCATGGGCAAGTCCTTCACTCGCAATTGCTCAGCGCTTCGGCGTGAAACTCTGATGCAGTGTCCGCTCTGCAGTCGGGAGCGTCTCTGAGTAGAGAGCTGAAGGGGCGCTATAACAAGTGGACATACAAACAAACAGATTGATCACAGTCAAAAAAAATGTCAAAACAGCGATTCAGACAAAAATTGAGCTACAAAAGCCAAGATCAAGATTTCTTAAACACGGTTCAATTGTAGATTCATGGTGACTGGAATGGCACCATATATAATTGTGCAATTACAATTACATCACAGAAGCAACCAGATGAAACTGCACTTCATCTTAGATATCTGATCATCCAAAACAGTTCATCATCTGCTGACCTGGACAGTCGAAGATGACGTAATCGTCTTCGATTTCATCTAACGACTCCGTCAGCCATTCTAAATTCTCCGAAAAATATCTAAAACAGACGACAAGATTAGTCGTTTAGAAAGTGCGTCTAGCAACTGAGTAAAAGTCTCAAAGATCGTGGGTCAGGGTCAAGTCCTTACACTGGCTATGTTCGATACATTTAGAAGACGATACGATGGTGGTCTTATATTAGCAATAATATAATCAACCTTAATATATTAGCAATAATATAATCAACCTTAATATGATTAATGTGAAAGAAATTTTTTACTCAGTAAATCGCTTCCAATCAGGATTAATCATGCTAACTTGGAGAGACCAATGTCCATAGCGTTTTTTAGAGGCATGGAATAAGTCAAAGCAGAGTTTTATTGTTATCATATGAAAAAGTTAGTTATAAATTTCATACTAAAAGATCCAAGTAGTTCTGAAGACTGCCACGACCTACTGAGAAAACTTTGTTGGTCACATCTTTGAGATGAGACCTCTAGCATAGAGGAATATTGTAGAATAAGACAGCTGGTTCTGCCATGCAAACTGGCTGCATGGTAGATAAAAATCAAGAATCAGGCTAATCAAAAATGTGTAGAACAGCAGGTGTATGTGTACAAGAAGTATACTTCAAGTATGCTGGTACTTGCACCATACTACCAGTACTTACTCATGCTACCAGTACTTACTCCATGCAGTACAACAATCCACCGTTTGGACCAAACTTTAGCTCTTCATCATCCATTACGTCGTCAATGCTTATAAGATCCCGGATATCTGCAACACAAAAACCAGCTTAGTGACAATCCATTACATCAATCTGAAATCACAACGTCGCTTTCAGTAGCACAGAAACTTCCCTTATTGTGATTGCATTGCAGTAATGACAATTTTTATGGCATTTTCAGCAGCAAACTATTTCAAGGATTCTTTACAAAACCTTTTATATATTTGTTTAATCAAAATCCGCAACACGTAACCGACCAAAATTGCCATCGAACAGCATAACACATCGCCAATATCTTTCTGATTAATTAGCAATTTCAGAAAGCTGTGCACCAAAGTTTTTACATGCCTAACATGGTTTAGGGAAATGTCCTATTACCTCTGAAAGTTGCTGAACATTTTCAACTGGAAACTGTTATATCCATTCATTCATTCAGACATTTATATAGTGCTCCTTCAAGAAAAAACTACTCAGAAGCGCTCCCGACTCCAGCACACCCAAAAAGAACAGTTTTAAGTTTAGTAAGGAAGTGACTATGAATTGCAATGATACCACGTTGTGTCAGTTTGAAATTAAAAACGAAGATTATTACCGAGCAATGTATCATAATCGAACGCCTCAGCAGCTGGATCAAGATTAACGACATGAACCGTCCGCCTTAACATCCGACAATGTTTCTGTACTGAGCTGCAGTAGGTCGACTAAAACAGAAAAGCTCAGCATGAATCAGACACTATCTATCCAAAATGAGGATCATTAAGTTCCTGAAAGTTGCACAGCTATTGCTTGGTGGTCCAGGTTCTGGCTGTAACTGGAACATCACGCAAATAATTATCACAGAATAGATTCTGCAGCTGCCTGATTGCAATAGAAAGTTCACTGTTCTGTCAGTTTCAAAAATAATTGCATTAATTGTATTTTCAAAATTGAATCATATAATGAAATATGTGCATGCACTCCGTTACGACAGAAATTGACCATATTATCAGTAATTAGTGTTTCAACAGATTGTGGAATACGCTTTTCATAAAATTATCACGCCAAACTGAAAACACAAAAGCCCAGCAAGATGCATCATTCAAGGTGTTAGAGGGCCACGCATTAAAATAACGAATCTCAGTTTTAAAGCAGTGAAGATGTACAGCTGACCGAATTCCCCAAACCCATTTTATATCAAGCGTTCAGATGCCGCTAACTAGAGTGGATTCTGGTCGACCAATGTCCTAAATAGTATATAATAAGATATCCCGAAAAGTCATATATGAGCAAGTAATGTTGCTTTCACTTAGAAAATATATTCGGGAATCCGATGGAAATTCATTTACGTCGATTTGCGTGTAGAGCGCCATCAATCATCCCTAATTATCGCAATTACAATTTCAAAAGCATCATTATAAACCAATAGTTTATACCTTTCCGCTCCCAGCAGGACCCATTACAAGCTGGGCTAAACGAGGCATTTTTATTAGGAATGTACAACTTGACTAGCGTAATGAAATACAGGATTCCAATAAATTGTGAAAAAACAACTCATATCACTCAAAAACGATAAACATGTTAACTTCCGGCATAGAAACCCAACACGAAATACCAAAAGCAATATCAAAAGTCAGATCAAGAAAGTGTGCAACTGCAAGCAAGTAAGAAGGTTTATTTTTTTATACACAATACAATACAATTTATTATTTCTAACGCGCTTTAACAAGACACGTCTTGCACAAAAGCGCACGGCCTATGATGTTAACAGTCGCTACAGCAAACAAAGTCATCTGAGAGTAATAACGCAGCCAAAAAACAACAACACGAGTCACAAGTCACAAGTTATAGTAAAGGTGCTAATTAAAAATAGCTTTTAATTAATAATCCGGTTGACAGACCGCAACCAGTTAGTGTACAGTTATACAATTGAAACAATTTACAAGAGCGCAAATGAGCAAACAGCCTGCAAACGCAAAACTCGTTTGCCATACTGGGCCCGAACTCGTGTCCGCTGATCTCGTAATCGTAATCGTAATCTCGAGACTTCTACAGCGCCCACAAAAGCCAAGTCGCGGGAACCAGCTTATTCACAGGCGCTCAATCAAAACAAAATCGATAGGCAGCGGGTCAAGTCCGGGGAGTCAGGCAGGCAGATAGATGGACGACTAAGGTGGGTGATGTTTAGAGTTGAAGTGGCGGAGGATGTGAGGAGAAGAGGAAGAATCAGGATAGGATTTTTGAAAGAGCAATGTTTTCAGTTTTGAGTGAAAGACCTGTGGGGAGATTGCGAGAGGTGGAGTTTTGGTGAGTTCGTATGATGGGTCGGAAGTTTGCCGAAGTGCTGGCGGAAGTTTTTGTTTTTGTTTGTCTTTTTCTCCACGCTAGCGTGTTATCCAATGCGCTATCGGTCTTTCAAATTGATGGTTGAGCCACTCCACCCTCTTGCATTCACCGATTATTCACTACCCAGACATCCACAAGACCTTCACAGCTCCTATCGGACTTTCTCTTTAAATTATTGTGCAATCTTGAAAGGTCAAGGCTATAGACATTCTATAGGTATTATAATTATTGTATTTGATAAACTGCTTTTTGTACCCGACAACGGTGTGTCTATCAGTTTTTGTCACTATTAAACGAATAAAATAATAATATCGTTTCAGTTCATTTGAACAAACACTGGATAGAACTCCGCCAGTATATTCGTTTTATTCAATAAACAACAGACAGAACGCTATAGGTTTACATTAACAGTATGGCTGCTTAAAGCTTATGGTCAAAATAGTTAGTACATGTTTTTGAATAACATTCTTGGAATAAAGTTTAACGAGTCTTTATTGGGGAGGATGAAATTGTGAGCCCTTTCCCTAAAGTTATATAATGGATCACGTTGTAGTGGAAAGAGGTTACGGAGGACATGAAGTTCGTTTCCCAGAACGCCAATTGCATAAACGGATAAAGATTTATTTGAATTTAAGTTAATGGAAATATATAGCTATTAAAACAATTTTGATACAAATACGGATATTTTAAAGTGAACAATAAATTGGTAGTAGGTTGGAGCTGGCATTAAATTCCTTACTTACTAATACAGTTTTAAAATCTGTATCAACAGAGAACCAGTAGAAACGGAGAGAAGTCAGAGAACCAGCGTAGTAATCCACATTGACATTTTACAAGAGAAGTCGGTTTCGTCAATTATTTATTTTTATATTGATATAGATGCGAAAGCTGACAAAATAACTTATGAAACAATTTCTAACGAATGTCTTAGCTGTTATTCGAGAAACATGCCGTAACTTGCGTTTGCAGCATACTGATAAATTAATTTGAAACGAAAACAAACGATGCAGCCTTGGAATGAGATGACAGCGTGTGTAGTGGCCTATAGTGTAGATTGTAGAAGCAGGCTATGTTAATAGTAATTGTTATGTTAATTGTAACTAATTTAAAGCTGCTGGGCAGGTTCCGTTAACTACAGGACCAGGTGTTTATTTAGTTTATTTTTCCAATTATTTTTAAAGCAATTACTGCGTATTTTTGTGGGGTTAAATTCAGCGTCAGATTATTTTCATGAAAAACTATTTAGGGTGGTATTCTCAAGTTATAATTCAATCTGGAATCTGGATCTGCAATTCAATTTACGAATTTGTGAATTTATTTAGGCCTGACTGTTGTTCATGAGTGTACACTTGTACTTTAGAGTAGAGTATGATTTACCACCATATAACTACATCAATTAATTAATAATTTACATTTAATTTGTTTTTGTTCGTCTTGCTTTCCCCCAGATTTCTTATAGTCTTTGTTATAGGAAAATGATTACTTTGTGGGTGCTTATTTTCTCATGTATTAAAATCAGTAAAATCGTTTATTTGTATGAAAAGAAACAAATTATTCCCAAGGAGCAACTTTTTTCAAATCGTCAACCCTTTCATTGTTTATAGTTTAGAAATGGCGGACGAATCGCAGAGCAAGTCCGAACCGCAAGCCCCATCGGACGGCGACGACGTTCTTTCGACATACGAAGAAATGTTCAAGCACCGATACACAGACAGCGACACGGACTACGTCAAGACTTTGGAGGCCACGTCGGCCCCACCTCCTTGCGTTGAAAACTGGTATACCCGACCCAAGAGGTCGTTTGATTGGTCCCAGAGGCAGGACAATCGTAACCGTGACTACCACGGTCGTCACGGAAACGAGGGTCATGGCAACAGGGACCGGCGTGACTACAATCGGGATCATTACCAATCGAGAGATCATCGCCATGGGCGTGACGATGATCGTGGTGACAACTCCGGCGAGCATCGAAACAAATACTATAGAGGCGGCCATGGACGTGGACATCACCACTAACGTCTTCTTTGGTGTCGCCATTCGCTTTTCGTTAACTGTGCATTTCTTAATTATGGCATAATTCGCTATCAGAAGGCCAAGCGATTGATATTTGTTGGTTGGACAGATGTTGGCTGGACAGGATGTGTTGCGTATCATGTGCGACGGTTGTTTATATTACGGATTGATTTGCGAAGAAGTCTCTTGATTAGCATTTTCGTTGTTTCGATTATTAGGTTGGGACCCATCCGTATATTAATTATGCACGCAAAAAATGGTATTTTCAACCTGTTACAACTTGTATCTTTTGTGGAACCCGTCACCTATGCGTACCCACCACTAAGTTTCTCTGAGCACTCCTCTTACAGACGTTAATCAGCTAAAGTCATCTGTAGAACATTGATTTTACTGTAGGCTTCTATTTTTTTAACATATATCCTATTTGCTAACTATATTTAAAAAAACTTTTATGGTGTAATGTTTAAAATCTGAACAGAATTTAATTATAATGTAACGACGCAGTTGGATGACTAGAATAATACTGTGGGAGTTGATATACTAATGTTGACGTCATAACATCACATTTATTTTGAGTATGTACATTTTGTCAAGATCCCAACTGTACATACCCCTCCCCCTCTGTGTACATAATATAATTATGGACGGCCCTCAACAGTTTGATGACAAGTTGTAATGGTTCCCCCGTCTCTTTTGCTACACTCATCATTTAGAGTATTAATGGACTTCTCTTCTACTTCTTGAGAATGGATAATGAGCCAAAAACAGATGAAGTAGAAGCCATTCTATCATAAAAATCTGCTTAAAATTGTTCGTCTTTGTTTACAAAACAAAATCTCGGTACGTTTAGAGCATGCAAAAGTTTCTCAAAGAAATCTAAACGTTGTTGCGACACCAACAGCTTGTACAACAACTTCATTCCTTAAAAACCAATCTCTGTAGCAAAATCAATTCATTAAGATCTGTGCAACTTTCAGCATCTCGGTAAATAGACGACTACTTTTTTGGAGCCTTTTCCGTCATTTTCTTCCAAACGCAGACCAGATTGCAGTCCGTGACTCCCACGATGTAGTTGTGGTCACTGGTTATCGTGACGGTGTTGACAACCAGAGGCTAGAATCAAAACAACAGTAGTTTTTCTACTGACCGTTTTGGAGCATTACAATTATCAAGCAAATTCAAGGAAGATTTACAAAATTTCTTAGTTCATGTCCGAACACTTAAATCTTTATCAGTTTCATCAGTTGTTTTTAGTTATTACTAAATATTGAGCTCATAGATGTGAAAGCTTGCAAAACAACCTATGAAACAAATTCTATCGAATAGTTTAACTGTTAGTCAAGATAATATGTCTCCATTTCTCTTTAAAAAATGTGACTGAACAGTTGAAAGTCTTTCTCCAAAGTGCAAAGCTTTCCTACAAGGCACAAGACATTTTCCCAACAGCCAAAGACGAATGAATAATCCTATGAGGAAACGCAACGTCAGAAGAAACGCGACAAGCAGCTGTAAACAAACCTCTGGCTTGTCAAGTACATCTGTCATGCGTTGGTCTTCCGTCCTAGGTCCCAACTGGCACGAGGGCCAGCGCAGAATCTAAAATCACAACAGTCATAATATCGTCTTCAATTTACCAATTGCATAGCAAAGAAAAAAACAGTCTGTCAAGCTGGCACCCTCCATAAACACAACATAATAGCCAACCCATTTGGGGGTTTCTGGGTTGAAACCCCCAAAATAATCTTAAAACTAATTCTGTGGATTTTGCGATCATATTCATTGGAAACCACCTCTGAAATGAAACCCCAAATTTTGTCCTGAGCTGCTGAGGTAAACCGCCCATGTCTCAGATTGTACGATAAGTTTGTCATCAGATGAGGGGTGTGATTGAAGAGTTTCTTGTGAAGGGGCAAAAAAATATACAGACTTTACAACTGTTCACCTCAAATTTACTCCATACTATCTCTAGCAATCTCTACAAAAGGCTTGACTTACGTGAAATCAGTCGAACTTAGTGTTTTAATTGTGACGGGGTTACGGTTCAACTCATTTGCTCTTTTTCCAACCCCGATGCCTAAATGTGAAAATGCTAGGGTCAGGTCTTGGCACCAGCTCAGTCATTTTGTGTGCAACATAATATTTAACATGTGCAACACAATAACAAAGTGTGCAACATATTAACAATGTTAATTGTTGACTTAAATACGATTGCATAGAATTGACAGAATACAAACCCTGGATGGTAGAAATATCTCGGCCTCTGTTTTGCTGTTCGATTCCAACCATGGCTGTAGATTGTACAGCCAGATTCTTCCCTGGTCATCACCACACGCTAGGATTCCTATCAACGATTAGGAAAAAACCTGGAATATATATATATATATGGCTCTGTTGCTCCACGGCTATCCATGGTGACCAACCCCCTAAATTTTTATGTTAACATAACGTGTATGCTGTGCAACATAATAATAATATAAACGTGCAACATACTAACACATGCAACATAAAAGCACGTGCAGTGCCTAAAGTGTGGAAAAAGAAGTACCTGGACGCCCCTTACCTCTCCAAAAGAAGTGCCTGGACGCCCCTTAACTTTCCAGTCTCTGCTCGCCAATAAGTGGCTGGACGGCGTTCAGATTTTAAAACAAGCGCATGGACGCCGTCCATGACCGTCCAGGCACTCTTTAAGCCCTGAGCACGTGCAACATAATAACAAAGTGTGCGACGTTAAATATCTAAGCGTTATCTAAGGAGTAAGACAGGACTCTGAATAACAAACAAACCCATGACTTGTGATCACTCACTCAAACTACGACACTTGTAATAAGATCAGCGAAGATTAGCGCTCACCATTCCTTGCGCCAAGGCTGATGAAATCCGTTTTCGTTTCGCACCATTCCAACTGCGATATGCGGATGTTCATTTGACTGAGTGCTTTCGTTAAACTGAAGATGAAAATACAGCCGCTGGCGACACACTTGCACGCTGTAAATATCAACAAAACATAATGTACGCTACACAGCTCATCACGAAATGGTCGAACACGGATCTTTTTAATCAACTTACTGTTGTTTTAACCGTGTTTAATTAACATTCATTCATTTCTAGGATTTATATAGCGCCCCTTCAAGAAACCTACTAAGAGGCGCTCCGAGCCCAGCCACAGCTAAAAAAAATAGGATTTGAGATACTTAAAAAATGCTGAGGAATTTAGCCTAGGCATAAAACTCATGAGATGGGAAGAGAAAGGACAGCACACAAAAATAAGAGTGCAGCATCCTCAAATGTTGCCAAAAGTATCTATGCTCTTATGCGGAGGTGTTTTTTTCAGGACGAGTTATATGTAAAAAATTTAATCGCTAATTGTCGTTATTTTCAAATATGCGTCGGAGAGCGCATTTGTCAGCTGGTTTGAATAAAGAATATTCTCACTTATTCAACACAGAATTAGGACTTTTCTATCAGAGACACACCAAGCCTTTTTGATCGTGGGTTCCACCATCTGGAATGACCTGCCAATAGACGTGCGATTGATGCCCTCGGAGGCTAAACTCCCCTGCTTCTATAAGTTGCCCAAATCCTACTTTTTTAGCTGTGGCAGGGAGCACCTCTGAAAATATCTCTTGAAGAGGCGCTATATAAATTACTGGAATGAATGAATGATAAGATTTGTCCTTGACATTGACACGTATATAGTAGTAGTTGCAGTTTAACATCACTGTGTGGTAACAAAGACCATTAGCGACGCCCTCCTCCTTTATCCAGGCTTGGGACTGGCACTGGCAGTGTGCAACCAGTGGTGGAGTTTGACATGTATGGCCGGGTGACCTGCTAGGTCATAATTCCACACACACCCAGTCACCCACCCTTCCCCAAGTAAATTCGACTGAACTGACCAACGTAATCGTCGTTGAGAAGAACGAGACCGTCGACCATCTTCTGATCGGACGGCAACTGCAACTCAAGCGATGGTTCACTGAAAAACATCGAGAAATGCCGTTCATCAAAATTCATACTTTTATTTTAAAACATTATCGCAGAAATACTATTTAAAGCACTAGCATACAAATTTCTTTCTCCGTAGAAAAGGACTCATCAGTAATTAGTAAATATATTAAATAAATCATGACAGGCAGTAGTCTAAGAATTTCATCGAAAAATGGTGTTCTCCCAGGTTCTTTTTGCTCGAAAACCAATTACGAAGCATTGAGTCTTCTCTATGGTGGGCCCAGTGGTTTCGAACGACTTTTTAGAACGGCCTTCCCTTACAATTATGCCAATGCCTGGGGCTCTACCAGTAATATTCCTCACCAGACCAAAAACTCTTCTTTTGGGCGCACTGAAGTAAGTAAGAAAGTAAGTATATTCTTTAATATAACCAGCTGCAAAACAAATGTTACAAATGAAGTCGTAATCGCCTCGCAGTAGTTTCCTTGAAGAGATGCTATATAAATTCCTGAATGAATGAAAGCTCAAGTACTCACATGCGTTTTGTTGGTCCCTTTGGTTTGATTTTATCGTCGCCAATTGGCCAAGCAAAACAACCTTTTCCCGTCCCAGCCACCAGATGGTTGGTTGATTCGTGAAAAACCATGTTTATCACAAGAGCCGCTGGTTTCGTGTTAAGAATGAGAAGTTGTCTGAAAAGACAAACAAACGAGAGTCGAAATGGAAAGATTTCAAATTTCATCTCAGTCAAAACAATTACGATAAATTCCTTTCAAACAGATCCAATGTCTGTTGCATTAAAAAAATAAATAACTATTAATAACTTGAAAGAAAAATGGTTCATTTAGAATATAAGAAACTTGCTGAAATAATTTCAACATTTAAAGATTTCGTTACAATTGATATTTAACTTAGAAATAAATAATTTAACTACAGTCTGGACAGCATACTTGATTTCGCTTGAGTACTGTTCTCCCTTTGGAGTACCGATGTCAAACAACGTGATCGTTGTATCGGAAGAACCGCCTGCAACAGATTTCAGAAAGTATATAGAATTATAGATAGCACGTTTAAAAGACCACAGAAGACATGATGATTGAAGAACTTGCACAATCTAATATATACAGATGCACCGCATCTGCACATCTCCACAGGCAGAAAGCGCTAAGACAGACAATTGATAAGCCAAACGCAATTAGGAATAATTCCAACTTAACACTACGCATATTAGCTCTATGCGTCTTAACCCTATACATATAAACCCTATGCGTCTTTCTTAGCCCTATGTTAAAAAAGTCATCAGTTTTTTCAGTCGCCGCCTTGCAATATTTCTGGCAAACAAAAGGGACAAATTTTCTGAACAAACAACTAAAAAAGTCATCAGTTTTTTTCATCACCAACTTGCAATATTTCTGGCAAAGACACAAGACAAATTTTCTGAACAAACGACTACAAGAAAGTCATCAGTTTTTTCCGTCGCTGACTTGCAGCATTTCTTGGGAAAATTTTCAGAAAGACGAGAAATTTTCATCACACAAAGTCGCACTCAAAAAACTTCCTGATTGTGTAGTTCTACAAATTTCTTTAAAAAGCCCTGACAAAAACCAACAACTCACAGAAGAGCCAAGATTTGCGCTGCGGATGGAACATGAGGCAACTGTAGTAGAAATCCTGGACGGCTTTGTTCGGTCGACCGGAACCATGTTCAGCGTAGCATACTAACTGTCCTGGATGAAGAAGCTTCAGGTGACCATTGTGACCTGAAGTGAAAATGCAAAACAATCAAAACAACAAACAACCAAGACAATAAAACAATCGAAACAATAGGTAACGAACCCACATCGTAGGCAAAGCAAAAACAATCGCAGAAGTGACTCCTGAGTAAGACAATGGCAGAAACTTCTACAGGAGATACCAGACAAATGTTACATTTAAAAAAAGAAGATTAACCTTAAAAACTTAAGGATATTTTCACGTAATGAGTAATTTACTCTGGCAATCATAAAGCACTACTTCAAAAAAATCAACCAATAGTGCTCCCATCCAGAACGAGTTGAAAAGACAGTTGAGCACAAACTGCTCTTAACACATTCACCGCCTACACGCCATGTTAAATGACTGGCTGAAGTGCGAGTTAACTCGTACTTGGCGGTCAACGTGTTAATAGCATCAGCATCATGCTTTCTGTTATTGGCCGCATGGTATGGAACGGGCTTCCACTGTCTATAATTATGTGCCTCTTAAACCTAGGGCATGCTCAGAAGCGTGTTGTCCCCAGCATTAAAACTGCCTTGTCAGCCGAGTTTGGATCGAGAGCACTCCTGAGCAGTAACCATGAAGGGGAGCTATATAAAACTACATAATAACTGAATGAATAAAATACAAACTAAACTTGCGCAACTGTGGAATGAACAAACTGAAGAAGCAGAAAAGTCATTTCATTTGGTGGGTCCAACATTGACAAATCTTCTCGACTAAACAATACCAGCATGCATGCATGCATGAGAGGGACAGTCAGAAGTCCATGGACAGCCAACCAAAGGGTGTCATGACCCAGGACCAAATGCAGATATGTCACTAAGGAATGATGGAGCCAACAAGACAATGGCGCATACCCGACACAGCTAAGACATTCGATTTCCGTTGTATTCCATCGTTTTCAAGCGTCAACGTTGTCCAAGCCAAACAGTAGAATTGCTAAAACAGACGTCACTTAAAGTCATTTAAGTAAGACGTCATTTAGAGTCATTTAAGTAAGACGTCATTTAGAGTCATTTAAGTAAGACGTCATTTAGAGTCATTTAAGTAAAACGTCAGTTAAAGACATGTAAGTCAGACTTCAGTCAAAGTCGCTAATGTCGAACAATATTCAAAGTCGTTTAGAGTCATTTTAGTCAGACACCATTTAAAGTCGTCTAAGTCAGATTATTTAAATTGTTCATTGTATAAAGTCAGCTTTTAAGTCAAATGTCACACGATATATTATCGTAATATCAATACAAAATAATACCAATAATTTTTTTAAATTGCAATACTAGATGACCTGCAAGTAAGCATATTCCTAATTTCTACACAAAATAATACCAATAACTTTTTGTTTTAAATTGCAATACTAGTTGACCTGCAAGCATATTCATAATTTCTACAACCAACATTGTTCTCAAAAACATTTCTAATCAAAACTGTCGTTAGAATAACTCCCACCGTCACTTCTATTTTCTTCATACCATTATTAATAAAAACCAATCATAATACAATTAAACATAATACAATTAAAATGCAATCAACATATAATACAAATTAACAACACCAATTATAATAAGATAAGAATATTCTTTAATATACCAATTGCTATCCGCATTTTGGTGTACATACAAAGCATAATAAACAAACGTACATAATTTCTATATCCAATCAATGTCAAAGTGTTTTAGAATAGCATAAAGTCCTAAGTCCAAATCCAATATAAATTTTAAATTTAAAAAAGAAGTTCTTTTAATGACCAACAATTTAAGCTGCACTTTGGTTTATATGGTATTACATTTAAATATTATAAAGCATCCTTGTTATAAATGATTTCCTCGTTAGGTTGTCCGCCCTAGGAATGATTTGGTCATGCAGTCTTGGCCTCATGGAATAAGGCTGGGGCCGCAATGGTGGGAGGAGTGGGTTCAATACATGTCCTGGATTAAGTAGGAGGGCAGCGAAGAGCCTCCCGTCCGCCGTGCTACACATTTCTAATTTCTCAGCCATACATTGGCAAGTTATAAGCCATTTCATTTTCATTGTATGATCCATACAACGTTTGAATTAATTACCCTATGCATTGTAGCTCACAACAGAAACTCTGGCCTGGCATTGAACACCATTAAATTAAGTCAAAGTCTACACAAACAAAACTCCATTAATCACCTCCTTCACTTGTCGGTATCTCTTCATCACCAAACCTGTGTTGCAGTCGATAAGACAAACGCAATCACCTCCACACGTCGCGACGATCCCTGTTGTCTCGCCTGCAGCAGATTGCAAACAGAAATCAACCCAACACATTAATTAAATGGTAAAACAAGACTACCAATTAATAGCCATTTAATAACCATTAATACCCATTTAATAACCGTTAACAGCCATTTAATAACCATCTAATAACCATTAATAGCTAAATGCGAAATTCATTGCAGGTTCAGAACTTCAGCCGAGCACAGACCCGTCGTAACAGTCAAGAGACGTAACTTTAAGCTCAGCCACTGTCCGCTCTCCGACAGTGCCAGTCCCAAGTCTGGATAAAGGAGGGGGCAATGTCAACAATCCATGTTATCACACACTGTCTATCCAACAGAAACTACTACTTAACTCAAAAAATTTAAGATATTTTTTACGCTTATTTAACAAACTCGATTTCCTTTAAATTTTCTTCTCGTACTCGCGTTCTGTGGATTTGGTTCCAACGCACACCACCAGACGTTCGTGAGTTCATCGGTCGGGTCGTCGTCATGGTGACCGTTCTTTATCGCTTTTCTGTTGTTGAAGTGACAGCGAAGGAAGTGAACTGGTTCGTAATCGTGCAGAGGAACCTAGAAAAAACCACTAGAGATAATAAATAATAAGAAATAAATAAAATAATTCATTCAAGTATTTATGTAATAAAATAATTCATTCAAGTATTTATGTAGCACCTCTTTTCAAAAAAACTACGCAGAAGTGCTCCCGACTCCAGCACAGCCCAAAATAGTCATCAAGTGTTTATATGAAATTTTCAGAGAGTGACCTAGGAACAGGTGCAGCGGGAGAGGGAGGCTATTCCATACCACCGGATGAAACCTTTTCAATAATAAATAAATCAAAAACAAAACAAAAATCAAATATTTAAAAGCAAGTCAACTTTATAAATAATAAATAATACTAATCTGTAGAAATTCAGGAATGAATGTCGAAATATTAAGTCACACGAGCAAATGTACATGTTTCTTTTTCTCAATTCTTCTTACATTGTAAGTAAGCGTAAGTGTATTACGATGGTTACTAACGAAGATTTCCTCCACGTCTATTTCATCTTCATCTGCTTCTTCCGTATCTTCGTTTTCCGTCATCTTCGGCGCAAGCTTCTTCGTCTCGAGATGCTTAAAGAATTCCTCGCAGAGTTTCTTCATCTAGAACAAAGACGACGACGACGTTCTTAATGATTCGAACAGCAAAGTACAATCTAACCTAATCTAATCAACGTTATTGATAAGCGATTCATTCGCAGAACATCAATACGACAATAAAATTATGCCATGAATTATATAGAAGGTACGAGGTCAATCCAAAGGGTCAAAGAGTCAAACTAGATTATCACACCCACATACCCCGGCATACCATAATTAAAAACACTACATTGTACACTACATTACCTTAGACCTTTCCGTGCAGATCTGCACATCAGGCAATGCAGTTTATCCACTCCACTCTGTTGCATTACCATGATTAAAAACATTACATTACCATGTAACAGTCAAGGCTAAAGATCTGATAAACTGCTTTTTGTACCCGATAGCGGTGTGTCTATCAGTTTTTGTTAACATTAAACGAATATAATAATAATGTAATTAAAACATTCTTGTCCAAAGCTTCCTTGTAAAGATAGAACACAAGAACAGCAATCCCTTGAAATCGCTAACCTGAGTTAGCGATTTTTTCGGATGGCCAGCCCCCTTCCCTTGCTGTCTCATCCTTCCACCAAAGGTACAGTGTACGTACAGTGTACGGTTGGTGTACTCATCACAGCTGAGTAGGGTATGGGAGCTGGTTGAGCGGAAATCTCAAACCAAAGTTAGTTATGGCAGGGGTTTGACCCCCCGACCTCTTGCTTGACAGTCCAGCCCTCCAACCGCTCTGCAAAGATAACCTACCAAGAAATCCTTAAACTGGACGGGAACGCTCAACCCAGACAACTTTCGCGCACGAACTTTGTGCAGAAATTCATTCGCCTTCGCCGCTCGATTCGATTCCGTCAAATCTGTGTCGGAAAATTCTTCGGCCCAAACGGATTCCATCTACGAAGAAAAAGAATGAAAATAAATTAACACTCAATTGAATTGCCACATTAGATTTAGCATTCATTCGCTCGAATATTTATATAGCAACTCTTCAAAGAAACTACTCAGTAGTGCTCCCGACTCCAGCACGGCCAAAAAGAACAGTCTTCGAGCGCTTATGGAATGTATTGGAGAGTGACCCCATAGGGAACAGGGAGAGGGATTGTATCTGTAGATTAAATAGCACCTCTTGCAGAATAACTACTCAGAGGTGCTCTCAGCACGGAAACTCTGTACAAGATCAGTGGACTTATTATGATTGACTTTTCCTCATCAGTTTGCCCTCAAATGCATTTGTTTTTCCCATGTATGTGTGTGTGTGTGTGTGTGTGTGTGTGCGGACTCTGGTGGGTTGTCACAGGGGTGGGGATCATTGGAGGGTTTAACACACCCAGGCCCTCACCATCCTCAATCACTATCCTTAATCACTATCCTTAATTTAATCACTATCCTTAATCACTATCCTTAATTTAATCACTATCCTTGATCACTATCCTTAATCACTATCCTTAATGCGGCCCTGATTAGATTAGATCTGTAAGATTTACATAACTCTTCACCGACTGACACCCAAGGGTATGGGATTCCCAAACTATTCACCACACTCTGGTCGGCAAAGGGTTAAGCAATTGAAAACCTTCGGAAAGAACGACGTTGTTTACCAGAATCCAGCAATTCTCCTCACTTTGCGTCACAGCCGCACGAAGTTTTGTTGTCGGAAGATCGTTGATTTTTGATAACTTTGGACACAACAGAATCGCAACGTGAGTTTGCCACGCCTGCAAAGAATCATATAAGCACGATTTTAAATATCATAAATAATATAATGACATCGTATTAAGTTAACATTGTGAGAGGAGCGCTTCATAAATTTTTAGATCTCGCAACAAAAGAGCCGGAGCCTGTCATTATTGTAATCAGTGACTTGTCACGTACACAAGACAATAGACTGATTGATGCCTGTGATGAACATGAAGTGCTAGCCAATTACGTTACTCAGCCTTGACACATGAAGGCAGTGCAGGTGGCTGGCTCAACATCCCATTGTCCACATACATACATACATCCTGCATACATACTTCATACATGCATTGCATATACATAAATCACACATAGTTTACATACATGCGCAAATTGCACATACATAAATATGCACACATACAAATACATACACAAACAAGGATGCTCACACATGCATACATACACACACACGCAAATAAGCACAAACATACATAAAATACCTGGCCTCAGCATAAGTACCACGGTACTATACAATACCTCGAGACCGTTGCATTCAAAGATGATTTCTTCGAGATTCGGAAGCTGGTGAAGAAATTCCAACGAGCTGATGCAGTTCTCTTTGATGTCCAACCGCTGCAGTTGACTCAAACCAGGCTCGAAAGACAACGAGCGGATTTGATTGTTGGACAACTTAAGATTTCGTAGGTTGACGAGCTTCTTAAAGGCGCCAGGATCAACACGCTTTATCTTGCTGCCACCGAGACTGCTCACAAGAAAATTCACAAACATTCATCGTCATCGATCATGTGATATTTTGATGATTACATAACGTTTTGAATGACTGTTCAACATTTGGATTGTGTAACATGTTAGATGTTATGTAACATGTTGGATTGTGTAACATGTTAGATATCATGTAACATGGTGGATGATTTTGTAATGTGCTGGATGATTGCAACATGTTGAATGATTGTGTAACATGTTGGATGATTGTGTAATGTGTTCGATGATTATGTAACGTGTTGGATGACTGTGCAAGATATTGGGTGATTATGTAACATGTTGGATGATTGTGTAAGATATTGGGTGATTTTGCAATGTGTTGGGTGATTGTGTAACTTGTTGGATGATTGTGTAACGTGTTGGATGATTGTGTAAGATATTGGGTGATTTTGTAACACGTTGGATGATTTTTGCAATGTGCTGGATGATTGTAACGTGTTGGATGATTGTGTAGCATGTTGGATATTTGTGTAACATGTTCGATGATTGTGTAACATGTTGGATATTTGTGCAAGCTATTGGATGATTACAAGCGTTGGACGATTGTGTAAAATGTGAGTCCACACAACCTTCCATTCGGCAGAAACATTGGCAAAATGAGTAAATCGTTAAATTCGATTCCTGTAAAAACTTGTTATCATCCGTTAATGCTAAGCATTGTAATTATTATATTATGTCGTTTGTCAGTGTGAAATCAAATGTAAATATTATTGTTGATATCGTAATATTATTATTCTGTGATTATAATTTAGTAGACACAGCGCATCACACTCAACAGATCAAACCAACCAGTAGTTAAACATCCAATAAAAGCTGTGGTGCACATTAAATCGTTCGTGATGCCAATACAACGCAGAACTTACTCGAGATCTTTCATTTGAGACAGTTGTGACATCTTCTTCCCAGTTAAGTTCACGATAACTTCCTCCGTAAGTGTGATGCCTGACATTGTCGAATAGTTTTATTTAAAAATCCACAGAACCAGATCTAAAAGTTCAACAGGCAATTGAAAGTTGAGCACAACAGTAGTAGCCATTCAACTTCGCATGAAAACATGCATAAATTTTGCTATCCAGAAACTATCCGCCATTTAAAGTTATTTAAGTAAGATGTCATCTAGTCATTTAAGTCACGCATCACTTAAGCCAGATCAGTCATGACAAGCATTTCGGATCAACTCAATTCCCCATAAACGCTGAAAATAAACAAACCGATTCCTGAAAAGTTTTATAGAATGTGGCCGAACGAACCCTCGAAAACAATTCCGAGTAAAATTAAATACATGATGTGATGGCCCTGCAGTGTTGCTGATAAGACAGTTTAGTGTCCAGAAATCATGAGGTTGTGTAAAAATCGATGATACGAGTTAAGATTCTGGCCATGGTCCAAATTGCACCAAATTGTATTATGGTGATGTAAACGTGTAGTTTAGCAGGGTGGCACTTTAAATCGGAGTGGTGGGCTCGTGGGTCCACTCTGTACAGCTTCAAATCAGAAATGTGCATTTAAATAACCATTCCTTGCCTTAAAACTGATCGCTTTACCATTAAATTATAAGGGCGTAATTTTAATAACAAAATGTTAGTAAACGAGCTCTTTAATGTTTACCGCCAAATACCACAGAAGATATATCTGCAGTAGATACCTATCACGATAATTTTAGGACTCGAAACTCCCTGATGCAACAGCCTTTGAACGATATTCGGAGTGAGCAGAAGATTGTCGCACCTTATTTACCTAATTACGCATTCAGTTAGTTATTATTTATCAAGGAAAATCGAAATATAAATATGTTTGATAAGTAAAAAATTACATTGACAGTATTAGACGCGGGATACCGTCTGTAACGTCAAAATATCTGAATTGAGCGACATCTTAGTCGAAAACAGTCTGTTTCCTTCTGTTTTAAATACTGCTTCTCTATTTGATCTTCATTTTGTTTGATTAATGTCACTGTGCTGCTTTTCGCCATTGTATGTATACAATTCTTGTAAAGGATGAGGGTCTGTCTCATGCTAATAAAGATATACTTACTTGTCTATGGAAAGTATGAAAAGGACATGCAGACGCACTAACCAGATGTGGCTTTATAACACGGATGCTATTCAAGTGACAATATATTTTCCCCCTGTCTAGCCTAATTAAGTTCTCTCATGTTTAGTTCACAGTGTGTCTATTACGTAGTTGTATAATGTGTTTATTGAATTGCATATTTCTATTTGTCTTGCTTGTATACTCGCATTAATTATTCTGTTCTTGTCCATTGTTCCCGCAGTGCGTTTGCAGGCGGTTCAATAAAGTATATACTTACTTACTTACTTACATCGTAGTTATTCTCACGAGAACCATTTTTTTTAGTTTCCTTGCATGTATTTTTTACTACTCCACTTGCAAACGCACAATGGGATATAAAACATCGTTGTAACACATAAAAGTAATAATTGATAATAAAAGGTACAAATTAAATCACAAGTTGAATGAAGCGTCGTCAAGCTATAAACTATGGTGATTTAAATACAGCATTCTGATGATAAATCCATTTCCAATCAAAGGTTGCCATGGGTCAAAAGCTTCTAGCAACTTCATTTTTTTCCTTAGATTTGGCTTATAAGCGAAGTCCTCTTCCTTGCTGCATGATCATCATTCCACCAATGGTCGTTGCATGCAATTGAATGCAATTCCCAACCAAGCTGGTCAAGGAGTGAAACTGGAACAGAAACTTCAAAACATTTTTCCATTCAGTGTTCACATTCGAGCACTTTGACCCGACAGACCCCACACTCGCCAGAAGACAACTGCACAGTCCACCTGAGCCATATGAGCTGCATTGGTTTCCAGTCCAAAAGAGCTAGAAACCAGATTTAGCACACCCTTGTCATCAGACATTTCTCTGTCATCTTAAGACAGTTTTATTTGGCTGAGCGGAGGTTGGGAGCACTTCTGAGTAGATGCTTGAAAAGGCGCTATAGAAATTCATTTAATGAATGAATGATGCATCAAACTATCAGACATGTTGAGCAGCATCTACCGCCAGGAATTTCTTCAAAACATAAAAAAAGTAGTCTTGTAGATACACCTATCTAGGAATTTCCGTCCGTGTTAGAATCCGACATGACCAAAAATCAGTTTTCGGAGTATAAGGTTGAGCGCTAGACTCCAGTCCATCTGTCCGTACTCTTCCCAATTTACACCACGTCGATTTCTATCATAACATATATCGCCCGTCGTTTCACTTGCAGATCTGCCCGAAATTCTGTCCGCTATTCCACTGGCATGGGCAATCTCAGCATTTGTGCACTATGTTGCCCTTGCCATTCCACTGAACGTTTAACTGGCAATAAAATGGTGTGGCAATACAGCAAATGAATTCTGGAAATCCACTGGAAAGGGGTATTTGACAATCTAACTGGCAATGGCATCCAACTAAAACTTAAGCTACAAATTCCACTGACAATTCTGCTGGCATGGACAATTCAGCAAACAAATGCTGGAAACCCACTGGAATATTTTAAGGGGTGTTTGACAATATTAGGTAGAAATCTAACTGGCAATGGCATCCCACTAAAACTAATTCTAAAAATCCTACTGAAAATTCTGCTGGGAAAGGGGGGGGGGGTAATCCAGCAGAAACCCAAACTGTCAAATGACCACCCCAGAATGACTAACACTCTGCCATCAACCATGACCCGCCCTAATTGCAACCCTGTCTCGTTTCATGCTTTGTCCGTTCCACCTGATTAAAATCAGTCGCCTGTCAACTGACGACAGGACAACAGCTGTAGAGATATCATGAGGCCACCTAGTGACGGGGAAGGATCAGCATCGCATTCATTCCTTCTTCTCTTTCTGTCTGCGAGTCATCCACTTGATCGCCTGAAGGACGGACAGGATGATTGGAATTCCAACGGGAAGGAAGAGAGGAATGTAGATCGCAAATCTACAGAAAATGTTCATCAACAGTCACTTAATAACGTCGATACACATGAATTCAAAACTCTATTTTCTATTCATGAATTCATTCAATGCACTTACATAAACGCCCCTTCATGAAACCTACTCAGGAGTGCCACAGCACAGCCGCAGCAAACAAAAAAAAACACTTGATAGATTAATGAAACGAAGTTTGATCGGTCATACGTAATAAATGCAGCTTTGAAGAAAGATCTTTCTAGATGGACGGTCTTACAATCTGACAGATGTTGTTCTATGTCTTAATTGAATTTAGGATCTGTGTTCCCAATCTGAATTGCATTTGGAATTTGTATTAGAATGAACCATGTTACGAGTCTCCAGCGTATTTAGAAAAAAGCCATTTCGATTGACAGTCAATACAATACAATACAATATGATAAAATACAATAAATACAACGGCATTTGATGATGCCATACTTCCAAACGACCATAGGCGCAATCACGTCCTAAAAGTTGGGGGGACCAAATGAATCACGTCCTAAAAGTTGGGGGGACCATAATGATAAAGTCAATGGGACCACTCAAAAGTTGGGGGGGACGCGTCCCGTGGGTCCCATAGGGTGGTTGCGCCTATGCATACGACAAAATTCCAACGGTGCCAAGTAAACGTGAGTGAAGGATTTGCTCAAGGTCGATACAAGGTGACTGCCTGGTTTGAGACTCGAACCATTGCTCTCCACATTACCGGCCGACTGCTCTATCTACAATACCTTACTGCAGCCATGTGTACAATGCTGCGATAGCTTCTAAAAGGAGCTGCATAAAGAGTCTCTATAGATACACATGTGTTATTCCTCTCACTCACTTACAATACACTTCAATCATCCCAGCCGTTCTACCTTCGTCAGTTGTTCACCATCCAGCCACCTCGTTCAACACGCTCCTCATCCTCCATTACACTGCTTCGCCCTCCCATCACTTCATCACTGAAATTTGCAAACCGCTCCATAGCCATTGCCGTTCCACCTCTCTGGAACAAGCTTCCGCCAGCACTTCGGCAAACTTCCGACCCATCATACGAACTCACCAAAACTCCACCTCTCGCTATCTCCCCACAGGTCTTTCACTCAAAACTGAAAACATTGCTCTTTCACAAATCCTATCCTGATTCCTCCTCTTCTCATCACATCCCTCGTCATTTCAATTCTAAACATCACCCACCTTAGCCGTCCATCTATCTGCCTGCCTGACTCTCCGGACTTGACCCGCTGCCTATCGATTTTGTTTTGATTGAGCGCCTGTGAATAAGCTGGTTCCCGCGACTTGGCTTTTGTGGGCGCTGTAGAAGTTTCGAGATTACGATTACGATTATTTCTGCAGCTTTTGACACTGTTGACCAAAAACTCTAAACAACAAACCAGAGGCCTGCCTGGATTCTGTTCAAAAACTTAACGACAAACTAAACTCACTTTTGATCTTGTGGAAAATACAGGAGCTGCAGAAGTGACGGATCGAAGAAAGCCGCTTCTGAAAAACAAAGACAGAAATAATTAAGATGGAAAAGAGTGACGTCATTAACAACACTGCTCAAAACTAACAATAGCAGAAAATAAGAATAGCTGAGATTAACAACAGATTAGTGTTGCCCTCCTTCTTTATCCAAGCTTGGGAGTGGCACCCAAGTACGGCAGTGGCACAGTTTGCATCAACTCAAACAACTCAAAGTAAGCGAACTCTATGCAAATGACCTCTATGCAAATGACCTTTATGCAAATGAACTCTAAGCAAATGAACTCTATGTACTGTAAATAAACTCCAAGTATCTTGTCACAATTTTTCTGCCTCCACAAGTCTAAAATCAAATGCAGAAATGGTTAAAACAAAACCTAACAACAAACCAGAAGCTTGCATGGCGTTCTGAGCAAAGAGGAAAGCATCCTTGAGCTTTGCTCTCTCCAAGTAGTCCTTGCTCTTTCGTATGAACTTGACGGCACTAGCAACCTAAAACACAAGTGAACAAACCAACAGAATGGTTACCATGCAAAGCAATCGTGTGCACAATTCATTCATTCAGTAATGAATTTGTATCACCCGAGGTTGCAAAAACTTCATACACACGGTTTTCCACGGCTAGATTAAGGAAACAGCTCTTTTCCTTCTACTAAAACATGCACTAAGGAGACACGTAAATTAAGGAGACAGCTCTTTTCTTTCTACAGAGCTACCTATACATGTACTTTGCCAGCATAGGTCCCTCTATATGGAATGGACTTCCACCATGCGTTCGCTCTGCCTTTCTCTTGTTTCATATCCTGCCTTTCTCTCGGGGTCGATCACACTGGGAGCGCTTCTGAAAGGCTTTGTGCTGAGAGAAGCGCTTTATAAATGATCATATACAATACAATACAATACAGTGAGATGTACAAATGAAAACATTAAGATCTGGACCTGATTGCCAATTTCATCGTTGATGACTATGTTTCCGATTTTGTCGAGCAGATCAGTTAGCGACTGTAGAGTCATTGCGGAAGTGACGATGTTCTGGATGCAATGTTCCCTCAGCCACAGATCAAGTTCCTAGGAAAAGACACAAATCCACTGAATCATTAATCAGATAAAAGAACAAATTAATTAACTTAACCGATTTTCCTTTTAACATCGTTCAGATTTTTCACTCCTGACGGAAAATTTCTTAATGACCGGCTTATGTCTGAAGTGTTTAGGGGCCTACATCAACAGGCCTACAAAACTGTAACTTAACAGTAACTCACCAAATGTAATTTACATGTATGGTTGTCACAGTACTTACCTGACTGCAATTGGCTGTCTGGAACAGGTCCTAGGCATAGCCGTATGACTTATTGGTCATATCCCAAAATTCAGACAATGGACATGTTGCATATTATATACATGTGGAATGTCTTGCATAGGCCTCGTCTCCCCGCAGCAGATTACCTGCAGGGTCTGTGCGCTGGTTAGGTGGTGCATTGAGGGACTGGCTCCACAGTATCTGCGAGAATTCTCATCTTCCACCTTGCGGTCCGCAGACCAAGCCGAGCTTCTGGTCCCTGCTTTCGAACTGCTATCCGGCAGCGTCGTTCATTCTCTGTTGCTGGTCCTACAACCTAGAATGGCCTTCGTGTTACTCTGCGCTTAGTTCCCAGGGGTCATTTCACTCAGTTCCTCTGTTCCTTAAGAACCTTAAGGAAGAGTCTTATTTAGCCACGGTTGGACCAGGAGCGCTTCTGAGTAGCCTACCTTGAAGAGGCGCTATATAAAACTTCCAAAATAGCAAATAATAATACTAATATAAATAATACTAATATAAATAATACTAATGTAAATAATACTAATATAAATAATACAAATATAAATAATACTAATATAAATAATACTAATATTATCTCTAACTCACCCAGTACGTGATCAGCCGGTCGCCAGCATTCACAAGACTAACATCATCTCTTGCAGTCTACAAACCAACAATGAAACAGAGAGAAAAAACATCCATTTAAAACGACCTCAACAATTGAATCATTGCAGTCTGTGCCTAAGCTTCCAAACGATGCCAATCAAAGATTAAAAAATAAAATAATAACCCTCACTTTTGAGATGACCGACGAAATCCAAAGGTCAGAGAAATCAATAACAATCAAAACTGCAAAAACGATTAAACGTAAGTATTCTATTGTGCGATGGACAGGTAAGACACCACACTGCAACTGTTGGCTCCATAAGAACATTTAAAATTAATTGCTCAGAGAATGGGGGCTGGTGAATTTTACCTTTGGCCGAATTCCCAGCAGAAGTCGGAGCTGCGACGCAAAGACGGACATGACTTTCTTCATGTCGATGTCCACCGGAACGGGAAGACTGGCATTGGCCGGCAGAGAATCAACGTTGTAGACGAGCAGACCACCCCAACGAGGACTCAGAAAAGCATTGCTCGCGGACGGTTCACCTGCAGCAATACAGGTAAAAAATCATCAATCTCTTTCAGATACAAAACGACCGAGGGATATTAACTGTCTCGATACACAAGCATTAAGCATATGCAATCAACTAAACAAAGAAGGGAAGGCTTTAGGTAATTAATTATCTTCTGTTATTTACTATTTATGTATGATTGTATGCATGGATATACACATATATGTATGCATGTATGTATGTAAACTATGTATGTATGTGTGTATTGTATGTATGTATTGTTTGTATGTATGTATGTACGTATGAATTTATGTAGGAGGACAATTAATATATTTCTAAGCGGCTCAAACTGTGCTGTCTCTGAAATAGGTTGTAATTATATAAGGCAGCAAAGCAGGGCACAGCAGGATGAAAAAAGTAAATCTTCTTTTCTCAGCGTGTGTCTTACCCACTTCCTTTGTCTCCCCCTCTATTGTGTTTATCAAGAAATTAACTTATAGTCGTTGGAACTTAGGCGAAATAGAACGAACGGAAGGAAACGAATGTCTTGCCTGAAGCATCTCGTATGATGAGTGGAGATTGGTCGCGCGTTGGAATGTAGACGATGAAGTTTAGGTTGGGATTGTTGGAGACATGAGAACCTGGAAGACAATGGAACAACGATAACAATGGAAGAAATGAAAACATTCGAAGACAATAGCAAAACTAATTGCAACAGTGAGCAATTTATATAACACTTGTGTCTAATGTACAAAGCACTTTCCCGTTTGTTCACACATCCATGGCAGACCATCAACCTGGAAGGCATCCCCATGACGCCCTGATCCCTTTCTAGAACTCTTATCATAAGACAGTTGCATTTGGCTGTACTGGGATAGGGAGCGCCTCTGAGTAGTCCCCCTGAGGAGGCGCTACATAAATTCTCGTAATGGAATGAATGAATGAATGAATGAATGAACAGTACAGACCAAGATATGCTTCGATAGGATTGATGATGTGAGGCAGCTGAGTATGTGCCAGGTAGAATCCTCCAGCAACCGTGTCCCTATGTGCAGACACTCCGAGACTAGCCTGGTGCAGGAACTACAGAAAACAAACAGCCTTAACTGCTAAAAACATCGAACAATCGATTTGAAAACAAGATTATCAAATGTACTGAACTGAGTCCTTGGATTTAACTCGCTTCTTTCTTGCTCATTGGTGAATTCAGTTCAAGATGGTAATCCTTACCTTTAAGGGCCTGAATACCAACCATTCATCCAACATTCATCAAACACATACTAATTCCAGACTGCTCTTCTGAAATGAAGCATCCCTCTGACACCATCACTTGCTATTATTATTACAATTATTATTACTTTTAAACCGGACGTACCTCCGATCTTCAGGATTTAAAGAATTTATCTGGTGATGCAAACATTTAATCATTATAATCGTCATTATTATTATTAAAAACATTTTCAACATAGCTACAAATTAGGATATTTAAAAGACAAATGAGGTAAAAAAAAAAAACGCTATATAAGTGCCTGGCAATGATGTGCTAAATGCAGAATAAGGCGAGCCTAAACGAAATACCTGAGATTTAATTTTTATATTGGTGTATTCGGCAAATGCGGTCAGCAGCGGCTTCAGGTATCCTGTGCAAAATCAAACAGCAAACCACCATCATCAAAAAATCTTAATCAGAAAGCAAAGCGGGGAAAAGAACGAATAAACCGAAAGGCACATCTTCACATTCAAATCAGATGGAATGAATTCTGTACAAGTACTTAAGTCATAAGGATTTCATGGACGGAGAAAAGAACTAACGAATCGGTGCGCGGGGAGCTCGGAATAGAGAGGGAGGAGACACTGCAGCAAACAGCAACTTGGAGGAAATTGAGCTACTTCGGCCATGTGATGAGATCTAATGGTTTGGAAAAGGAGCTGATGACGGCATGCGGTGAGGGAAGGAAGAGACGCGGAAGACCAAGGAAGAGATGGTTGGATGAGGTACAGGAAAAGTCTGGCATGAGCCTGGAGCAGCTAAGAGAGGCGACAAGAGAGAGGAGACACTGGAGAGGATACATCAAAACTGTCGCCAGAGTTCCAAGAGCTGACGGCACCAGGTGACTTAAGTCATTAACGAAATTGCTCCTACCCTTGCCACCAGGGCTGTTTTTAAGGAATTTTCAGAACTGCACAACCGGGTTCTTTCCTTTTCCATCCTCCATGGTAAATTACTTCCAATCGGATGAAAATGACCACTTTTGCTAATTTTAACTGCACAAAACGTGTGACAGACGTGTTTCTACAGCTGCACAAATCCATTTAGAACTGCACATTTTGTGTACAACTGCACGTTAAAAAAGCCCTGCTTGCTACCATCATAAAATTGATCATGTATGGAATACCGTGCAATTATGAGCCAATATTTTTCAAGGCTACGGTAGATATCTTGGTTTACAAACTGATCAAATCTCATACCTCAAATCTCAAATTCTGAGATGGGGTTGTTGATTTAATGTGGCATTAAAAAACTAACCATTAAATAAATGAAGAACTCCTTTTTGCACTATTATGACAATGCATAACTTGCAACTTTTACTCGTTTATTTAATCAACAGAGCTGACTTCGGTCATTAAGATCCACACGTACACAAGAGCCGGTTGTAAGGTACTGCAATGCATAGGGTCGTAGCCAGGATAAAATTTGGGGGCTCCTATTTGTAGGAGTTCCGATGGACATGGCTACAAAATAAGCAAGAGTTTTAAAATATGGACGTTACAGATTTCAGGTGGTTTCAACCTGTAATTCCCCCTCCCCACCCAATACACTAATGGCAATGTACCGTAATTCTGAATAATGCACAGGAGTCTCTCTAGAAGCGGCACTATATAAATTTACGATTACAATTACGCAATGGTCCGTTGACTTACGCTGGACCGCATCTTCGATGTCCCATGAGATCCGAACCATATCCGGCTGAGGATTGAGAAGTGTGAAGGTCACCTCGTAGCCTGGATACGACCGCAACCCTCGCATGCTCTCCTTATCAGCCTGCAACAGAAAACAAGTTATCACCATCACCACTGAACATGTGGGTCACACAAATCACTGGCTTCTTGCTGCAGATCATATTGCATTCAAAACATTGCCCAGCACATATCCCTTACACGCTCTTAGTGTTTGCCATTCGGCTGAACAAAGTCAACATAGTTTCTTTTAGTCGTACCTCCACTAGATGCAGAATTGACTCTCGACCTGGAATGGCTTCCCCCTTGATGCTCGGCTCCCTAGCACTCCTTCTTAGACATTCCTCTCTCATCGTAAGACACAGCTTCCTCCCTTGACACACTCCTCCATAATATTAACCGGTGCGCCAAGTGCTTTTTCCGCTGCCTCAACACCATTTCTCTCTCTCTTGATCACACACACTGAGATCATCTCAGATCACCGTGCACTGTGAGAGGGGCTACATAAATTTATAGATACAATACAATACTGCTGTCTCAATCTTCTTACCTCTAGAGGGGCTGCTCGCTCCCGAGTGCTATTACCTGCATGTGAACCGCTCCCCTGGCGGAGACGTAACCTCTGAGAATGGTCGCTTCATTGACGAAAACATCGCGTATGATGTGTTCGATCAACGACAACAGATCGTCAGCGTCTGAAAGAAAGTTCTGACCATATTAACGTCGTCAAGTATTATGGGTTAAAATATCTACAGAATTATATACAAGTAAGGACAGACTGAAGGAGGCAGACAGACATACAAGTGGACGGACAAATAGACGGACACAGCCATATAGATGGATGGACAGACAGACAGGACAGACACACAGACAGACGGGAGGACGGACCAACAGACAGACAGGCACACAAACAGACAGGAGGATGGACAGACAGGCAGGCGGACGGACAGACAGCCAGACAGGTGGATGGACAAACAGGCAGGCAGACACACAGACAGACAGATAGACAGACAGACAGGCATGAAGAGTAGCAACCTTTAGTCGTAAGCACAAAAGCTGATCTTCCTCTGCCGAGGGATGACGGTGTCGTTAGTAATTTGCTGTCAGAGCGTGGCAGAAGGTAGACGCTGTAGTTGCCATTCTGTCGCAGTCCAATGATCCGGTCCAACTCAACTTCCAAATCTAATCACAAAACACATCACCGTGTCATCATCACTGCCACATTATCATCATCATCAAATTAAATTAATTTATTATTGAAATTGTTATTATTTATCTCCCACGGCATACAAGATCCCTCAGGAACTTCAATATAAAATTCTTACTAAATTGTCATTATCATTACTATCATCATCATGATCAGAATTATCATCATCATTATTATTTTGAGCATTTGCATCGTGAATTTGAGGCATGGTTAGTCAGCCATCAGAAGGAAAGAAGACATCCAGACATATTCTTAATTCTGGAGGATCAATTGCATCTCAGGTCATATAAAAGAATACAGTAAAAATATTGGGCAAACATTGGGCAAAATAACAATAATAGCAATATTACCTTCAAGGTTCTTCGCCTCCCTAACTGCTCTCTTTTCTGCATCCAAACTGTTTCGAACACGGATTTCGTACTTAACGTTGAGTCCGTATTCTGGGTGACCTGTAAAACATGAAGAAAATTGCTCCTGCTTAGCATAATACTGAAATCGTAAACAATCAACAGTCTGATGTGTAAGATGCTCATTGTTAGGATACTTTTAAACAGTGCTTCTCAGTCTGTACACCAAAGAGCCATTGGGAATTGGTCAATAAAGTATTAGTATTATACTTACTTGCACACATTAACTGTTGTCATGAAAAGGATAGAGAGAAAGAAGAAACAGTGGAAAGGAAAGATACAAAGAACAATGGGTTTATAGGTAAGCAAAAAGCATATAAGATTCAAAGAACAATGGGTTCATATGATTGAAAGAGCTGTATTCACAGCTGCTTTCGGTAAATCAAGTTCAACGCCACTAAAAAAATTGCATCAAAGAACCAATTAACCTCTATACAATGTTGTAAACTTTCTCCTCTCCAGTTCATCATTGAAATTACAATTTTATGTAATACCATCAGTTGCAAGCTATATCTAGGATTCTTTATATCGTCAAATGGCTTTATCTAGTCTTTGGTACGCAGCACCCAAAAGAAAAATGAACAAGCTTCAAGGCCTTCAGCACGTAGAATATTTCTTTGAGCAAGGAAATTTAGAAGAGGATATCAGAAACATTTTTCAGCAAAATGCATTTTTGCACGTCCAACAAACACACGCACCACTTGTTTCCAAATTTGATTTGAGTCGATCTCTGAAGTGGCTGACGAGGTTGTCGATACCGTCAGCGTTGAAATCGACGATTTGGACTTCCACAGCGTAAGTGAGCTAAAGAAAGAAATAAAAACAATCGTCAACTTTTTATTCACCCTTCCTTAGAGCAGAAGATGGCCAAACTTAGCAGTGCCTTTGAAAATTGTCTAAAAGGTGCTATATAAATTGCTTTGTCACAACTTCCTGTGCAGTCACTTTAGCATCGTTACACTAGAGTTGAGCAAACGATTGATTAGTTTGTTTTGGGAGCAGTGCTATACAGATTTCTGTTTAAAATGACAATAATTGGACTGTCCATATAATATTAATCATTCTAATACATATATAAAACATACATACATATTACATACATAATACATACATATAATTCATCCAGACAGTACAATTCAACCTAATAATGAATGAGGCTGCAGAAGCACGCACCGGTGATGAAGCGAGCTCCAACACTTCATCATACGGCAGCTGAACGCGATAAACTTCCGTTGTTTTCCACCAGAGCGGCAGACCAATCACGAGACAAACGAATCCCACACCAAGCGCAGCGTACGACTGAATGGACCTGTCTGAATTTAAATAGATATATTAAATCAGTACTTGCATCATCTGAAGTTAATGCATGCAAGACATCCAATCTGCAATCCAAATATTGTTTCCAAGCGTTCCAAATAAATTTACAGCATTTAACACAATTAATCACAGCTAAACAGTAAACACAATCAAATAATAAACAGCAACAAGCCTCGTGTAGGGACCTTGAACGTCCATCACTCGTAATTACACATGCGCTTCGGAGTGAAACTCCGATTCAGTGTCCACTCTGCAGTTGGGAGAACCTCTGAGAGAAATTTCAAGTGGCGCTATAACAAGCGGTCACACAAAAAAAGAAAGAGGGAGCAATCAGTAATTGAATGATTAATTATGCCAGTCGTGGACGGTGTGAATATGCAAATAACAATCTAAAACAGTGTCGTTAGTGAATGCATCTGTCAGAACGCAAGCTAAATTTTATTTTAAATTTCATTTATAAAGTTACAAATAAAAGCACCATCGTCCGATTTCTTGTTGCTGCTGCCTTCCATGACGGCAATAACGCCAAAGCAATGTTGCTACGGCGCTCAACGTCACATCGCACAACAGCCAGAAAAATAAAAATAAATACAAAGCCCAACTCACACAGTCGCTAATTTATGACCGAAAAGCAAGACAACCAGCGTTGTTTGCACTCACTGGGAGGAGGTTGTGAGAACAAAGTGTATACTTTTGTGTGTTTGACACGTTTTGAGGGTTGGCTTTGAAGAATGAAGAAGTTCAGTGGCCTTGATTTTTCTCTTTGGTATCCAACGGCAATTGAGTCAAGTGGTTCTAATTATAGGGTTCACATCTGGTGCTATCATGGCCGAGGGAACCAGGAGCGCAAAGGGGGATTCGTCGGAAAACGGACTCGTTATTAAGGTAAAAGCGGTTATCTTTCAATGTTATTATTCGGAGCTCAGTATTTAGGCTGTTTACGACAGCTGTCATCGTCCACTTGGGTGATTAATTAAAAACCAATATCGGGTACATCATGCTGGTAGTTATTGACTTACATGTTCTCGTGACATCACTTCCTGGAGACTTCAAATTTATGTAGCGCATTCTTTTTTCCAGAGAAAATCATTATAAATTACAAAGTGCAGTACAGTTCGGAGCTAATTAGTATATGCCACGAAATGGTGAATCTTACCAAACAGATAGTCTTAACTCTTCATCAAGGTCAATCATGCAGACACATTAGGTTTCACAGCGTGTGGTTATCGTAAAAAAGTTCATAATTTTCAAAGCACCATAATTTAGAAGAGTAGTAAATAAATAGTAAATGGCTATAGACCAGAGACCGTAATTAGAAGTTGGTGGCTGCCTCTGGGTGAGATTCCCTTAGGTTTTACTCTGCCCAGTGTGTGTGTGTGTAGCGCGCACATGTGTGTTTGTGAAAAGGCCTACCATTATTTACCTATTTAAAATCAAGGCCATTGAACTTATTCATTCCGAGCATTGTTTGCCTATAAGTAAATCTGCTCATAATCGGCTTACCACCGCCAGAAATATTAATTTATAGTGCTTTGAGGGGTGCACGAGAAATGGCAATTTAGTGACTGTCCCAGTTGGCTTCGTTGCTTAGAACGTATATCAGCACATTGCAGTGCATGAGAATTTCTGTCTACAAAAAACTGTATGCTCGTTGGTTGTAATGAATGAGCGCTGTGTCACATGATCATCGAGTTAACTTCAGGGTGTCTGCAATGTTTAAATTGTTGTTTGATGATGTGTCGAAATTTTCTAGAATTTTCTTGGAAGTCGATGGATTTTGTCTTTGTAGACTCACTCGATTGTGGATGACTATGAAGTTAAGTGGAAGGAGAAGCTGGGATGCGGTATCAGCGGTCCTGTCAGGTTATACACAATCAATCTCTCTGTCTCACACATATTTTATCATGGACTCTTTGTTGTTATTTAAGGAAAATGACATCTTACATAGTTTTATGATGCGAAATATTCATTTAGAAAACTTATCGGAACTGTCATTTGAAATTAGCAGTTTATCTGGCACCAGTGTCTGGTGCACAAGACAGTGACTGATGTGCTAAAATTAGGCCACAGTCAGGTCAGTTTTGTCCCTCAACACGCAAGATATCCTTTCCGCCATTCCCTTCGCTCCTCTGCACAGGGCAAACTTCTTGTCCCCAATGTGCAAACTTCAATCAAGCAGAAACACGCTTTCCCTGTTGCTGGCCATGTGATCTGGAAAGGGGTCTGCCTCCAAACCTGCGTATTCTGCCAAAGGTCCCCTATGACACATTCTATTACAATCTTAAGAAAGACTCTCCTTGTTAGCCGAGGTTGTGTGGGGAGCGCTCCTGAGTAGAACCTCAAAATGACGTTATCTAAATCTTCGTGATGAATTAACAATGGATCTGTTTGATGTTGCAGGCCTTGTCGATGTCGTAAGTTGGGTCATTCGTATGCGCTGAAGTGTCTGACGGACCGACCCCGTGCGAGGCAGGAGGTCCAGCTCCAGTTTCAATGCAAAGGTCATCCGCACATCGTCAGCATCCTCGACGTCTACTCCAACGAAGTCCAGTTTCCGTCTGAGCCGCAACCGAGGTGACAGTGCTTAGACATTGTGCTCCATAACGGATTTCAGCCTGACATTTTATTTGTGTGCGCCATATGAGATTAGCTCGAGATTTAGAAGATTCCACTGAACTAATCGAATCTGATCACTTTAGCCACAATATTCCTCAGATGGAAAACTTCTCTTTTTGCTAGGATTTTCCAGTTGTGTTAACTGTTATCACTTATCACCATGCTGTAACTGACCGATTAAACTTTGCTTCATAAATCTCTCAGGTTTTTTATTTTGCCACGGCTTCACCAGTAGTGCTCCTGCGTAGGTTTTTTGAAGGAGAGCTATGTAAATTTTCGGAATGAATGAATTCACCTAAAGTTAGTACAATTTCGTCGTTAAATTGTTAAATTCTGTGAAGATTATCACTGAGCTCTCTCACTACTAAGTGTAACTTTGAATCATGTGTTTTATTTTGAATTTGCATCGTGTTATGTTACGCATAACTTTATATCATGTGGGTTTTTTCCAGTTTGCATCATGTTATGGTACGTGTAACTTTAAATCATGTGCTTTGTTTTGAATTTGAATCATTTATATGTTGCACGTAAAGTTTCATTCACAGATCTCGGTTGCTCATTGTTCTGGAACTCATGGAAGGCGGTGAACTTTTCGAGAGAATCAGCAAACATAAATATTTCACTGAACATCAGGCGGCTAACTACACGAAGCAGGTTTGTGAATGCAACTTTTATTAGCATACAGTTGCCGCCATATTTTTCAACCTGCAATCCAATTCTGGGTTTCTTTAAAACATCAGTCGTTAATGTGACAGTCTTCTCAAACCTTGTGAGGAACATGACATCTCTGGAAACATATAAATGACAGTACAAGCATTATCTTTTTAGACAATTATATATGACTGTCGTTGATTTGCTGAACTCGTGTAAACATCCTTTCCTTCAGCATCAGCTGTGTCACGGTGCTATAAAAATTGCCATTATTATTTTTATTCTAGGCATCGAGGATCCCTTGAGATTTTTTATTATTATTACTCTATTACTAATTTGTTATTGTTATTTTTTTATACTCAATGTGCTTCAGATCCCTAAGGATTTAGAAAAATTATCTGGAGACGTAAAAATTCATTCAGGATGGCTGGAATTGTTATTATTATTATTGCTATTGTTACTATTATGTTATTACCGGTATTATTGTTTTGATTTTTATTGTTATTACTGTGATCAGATGCTAAGATTATTCGTAGTAAATAGAGTTTCTGTTGTTATTTAAAACTTACGGAACGTGCAACAGAACGAACGAAGGATGGGATTGATAGTTGGTTTATTTTTAGATCGCTCTTGCGATACTCTGCTGCCACTCGCTTAACATCGCACATCGTGACATCAAACCGGAAAATCTTTTGCTGAAGGACACTTGCGAGGTAGAATCTTTTCTTTAAATATTTCTGCTTATTATGTTATTTATTTTTTGTTTAATTATTTCCAGTGTACAGTTGTTAGGTGTTACTCTCCAGTACCCAGGCATCTATTGTGGGGTGTGGTGGTGTAGTGGGTATGTTCGTTGCCTTGCAGCCGGATGGTTGCAGGTTCGAATCCACCTCAAGTCACCGCTTAGGTACCTTGGGCAAGTTCTTCACTTGCAATTGCTCAGTGCTTCAGCGACAAACTCCGATTTGGTGTCCGCGCTGTAGTTGGGAGCGCTTCTGAGGAGAAATCTTGAAGGGGCGATATAACAAGTGCACATACAAACATCTTCTGATGGCGCTTAGTAAACTGACATCAATTGAAATTTAATTTAATTTAATCGATAAATTGACATTTATTGTGCTTCTGTATTCATTCATTTAAGACTGTTAATCTTTTCAGGATGCGGTCGTTAAACTGTCGGATTTTGGATTTGCAAAACTTGACGATGGAAACCTGAAGACACCGCATTTCACTCCGTACTATGTCGCCCCACAGGTCCGTCTCTTATGTGGTTTTGTCTCAACAAAAGGAGCTGCATAAGTAGTGATATGATACTTATATACATACAAACACATATAGGTACATGCAGATTTGGTTCAAACATGTTTATTATTATCATTATTATTATTATCTTTTTTTGCCCCGGAGTACATATGATCCCTCAGGGACTTACACCCTAATTACTGAGATAAAAACATCTGGAATGGCACCTAGTCGTCGTTGAAATCAAGTGCAGGAAAAGAGCCGCGGAATGCCAATGTATTAAATCGCTGGATCTTAAGAGAAAGACGCTGAAATAAGTAAGACGTCTCGCGAGCATCTCCAGAAATGGCAGTGAGGTTATTATTATTGTTATTATTATTGTTATTATTATTATTATGACTGTTGATTTATTGTTCAAGTAATGAATGCTAAGTTTGCGTAATTGGCCAGCGTTTGGTCCCAGCAAGGGGGAAGGCAGCATCATGGTAGTGGATTGTTCTACTAAGTGACATCAACTGTTGTGCTTCGTCAACTTTTTGCTTTATTTTTTTATAAGGTCTTGGTGGCTCAGAAACAGCAGGGAGCCAGTCGCACTGGTTCCTGTCTTCATCCCCCACCATCTCCATACACGTACGATAAGGTGAGTTTTGTACCTATATAAGGAAAACTCTTTGTTTGGCGGATTGAGTAATGAGAAAAACCGTTGTCTGCTAAAGTAATTTTTTTTAATTATTTTTGGTATTTATTGGTGGTGAGGTTTAGAAGTAGCTGATGGACTTGCTGTCGGATGCCACCATTAACTCTCGGTAGCTGGTCCCGCAACCTCCAATGGTTGAATGGTGTCTCTGTTACACTACACTTAGTGCCCAAGGGTCACTCCACTCTGTTCCTTAAGAATCTCAGAACTGTCCTATTTAACTGTGGTAACAATGTGGTTGTGCTGTGGGCAATTCTGAGTAGCTTGCCTTGAAGAGGCATTATATAAAATTTTTATCTTAAATAATAATAATAATATGTTAGCATTTGTGTGATTACAGAGCTGTGACATGTGGAGCCTCGGTGTGATCGTCTACATCATGTTGTGTGGTTATCCACCGTTCTACTCCGAGGTTCGTGACAAACAGATGACGAGTACGATGAAGAAGAAGATCATGGCCGGACAGTACGAGTTTCCGGTTGAGGACTGGAGTTACATTTCGCCCGATGCCATCGATCTGGTCACCAGGTGGCACCACAGGCCTTTGTTTTCATTGTGTTTTTATAGTGTTTTCGTTGTGTTTTTATTGTGTTTTTATAGTGTTTCTGTTTGGTTTAGAGATTTTGATATTATGTTAAGGTGAGAAAGGAGGAAAGATCTCGTATGGCTAATATAAGAGAGGGAGAGAGAGAGGGAGAGACAGAGAGAAAGAAGAGGGAGGAGAGAGAGTGACTGACAGACAGGAAAAGAGACAGACAGAGAAAGAGAGAGAAACTGATGGAGACAGACAGAAAGAAACAAACAGACAGAGAGATACAGAGAGAGAGAGAAAGAGAGAGAGAGAGAGAGCAAGAGATACAGAGAGAGAGAAAAGACAGAGGTGAAAGAAAGAGATAGACAGAGAGAGAGAAGAGAGGGAGACAGACAGACAGACAGATAGAGAGACTGTGAGAGACAACTAAAGACAGACAGACAGAAGTGTATTGTGTACTGGTAGTCATCTTGGAAAGGTGCTATAATATATTATGCTATGAATGAATAAATGATTGATCGAGTGTCAACTCTGGATGTCTTTTATTAACCATTGTTAATCTTTCCATCGTTGTTTAAGGTTGTTGAAAGTTGATCCAGAATGTCGTCTACGAGTCGACGAAGTTCTGAAGCATCCATGGCTTCAGAACGCACCACAGACGCAGCTTCAGTCTCCGGCCGTCTTGTCCGATAAGGTACGTGTGACAGCAGCAGCAGCTGGTGGAAACACTTTCTTCTGTTGTATCTTGTCATCATAATCTCCGTATTCAATGTCATTTGATGATGAAAGATACGAGGGCTATATAAATCAAAGAATACATAATATTATGTGAATAGTAGTTGAGCATGGTGTGACCTCTGACCTGGTTTCAGTGTTACCTCTGACCTGGTTTCAGTGTGACCTCTGACCTGGTTTCAGTGTTACCTCTGACCTGGTTTCAGTGTGACCTCTGACCTGGTTTCAGTGTGACCTCTGACCTGGTTTCAGTGTGACCTCTGACCTGGTTTCAGTGTTACCTCTGACCTGGTTTCAGTGTGACCTCTGACCTGGTTTCAGTGTTACCTCTGACCTGGTTTCAGTGTGACCTCTGACCTGGTTTCAGTGTGACCTCTGACCTGGTTTCAGTGTGACCTCTGACCTGGTTTCAGTGTTACCTCTGACCTGGTTTCAGTGTGACCTCTGACCTGGTTTCAGTGTGACCTCTGACCTGGTTTCAGTGTGACCTCTGACCTGGTTTCAGTGTTACCTCTGACCTGGTTTCAGTGTGACCTCTGACCTGGTTTCAGTGTGACCTCTGACCTGGTTTCAGTGTTACCTCTGACCTGGTTTCAGTGTGACCTCTGACCTGGTTTCAGTGTGACCTCTGACCTGGTTTCAGTGTTACCTCTGACCTGGTTTCAGTGTGCAGCAGCCGAAGCAAATGAGGCGCACGACTACCAGCTGACGACGATGAGGATGCCGGATGTTCCCGTCACCCTCAAACCACTTCTCAAGGTCAACAACCCGATTCTGAAGAAACGCCATGGAGGGTAAGGAGGAAGCGACGCATGCGGAAATAATAAATAATAATAAATGTTAAGCAGAAATATATATTTTAAGAAGAAATGTGTTAGGCAGGAATAATAATGTTAAGGAGAAATGCATTAACCCTTTGAACCCGGGGCTCCTGTAACTCTATGGATAACGGGCCGGAAAACCGGCCCGTCGGGTTCAAAGGGTTAAGCATAAATATGTGTTGAACAGATATATGTTAAGTAGAAATATGTTAAGTAGAAATATATTAAGTAGAAATATATTAAGTAGAAATATATTAAGTAGAAATATGTTAAGTAGAAATATGTTAAGTAGAAATATATTAAGTAGAAATATGTTAAGTAGAAATATGTTAAGTAGAAATATGTTAAGTAGAAATATGTTAAGTAGAAATATGTTAAGTAGAAATATGTTATGCATGAATATGTCAGAGGAGAAATGGGTTCCATGACAATTCAGCGACAGACAATTCGGCGACAGACAATTCGGCGACAGACAGTTTGGCGACAGACAATTCGGCGCCCAGACAATTCGGTGCCAGACAATTCGGCGCCATGTAAATTTATTAAAATCTTACCATAAAGACAGAGTCTAATTTGCGATTTCTGTTTAATAGTGAACGGTTTACTATCAAAACCGCGATTCACAAAACCGCGCAGGATCATTACCGCGCACGATGTTAACCGCATTCAAGTATTTCAACATGCATTCAGCCTGCATGTCAGATCGAAAAACACAGACAACTCGTCAAACGACAACTGGTCGACAGACAACTGGTCCCGCGCTTGAGAAATTGAAGCTGGATTAAATTATTTTAGATGTGAAATGGAGGCTGGATTGATTAAAAACGCAAGAAAAATTGAGGTTGGATGAAGGTTCTTTTATAGGTGAAATGGAAGCTGGATTGACGAAAATAACGCATGAGAAATGGAATCTGGATGAAGGTTTTTTTAGATACAAAATAGAAGCTGGATTGACGAAAATAACGCATGAGAAATGGAAGCTGGATGAAGGTATTTTAAGATACAAAATAGAAGCTGGATGCATGTTGAAATATTTGAATGCGGTTATAATCGTGCGCGGTAATGATCGTGCGCGGTTTTGTAAATCGCGGTTTTGTGTGCGCGGTTTTGTGTGCCGAATCGCCGAATTGTCTGGCACCGAATTGTCTGGGCGCCGAATTGTCTGTCGCCAAACTGTCTGTCGCCGAATTGTCAGTCGCCGAATTGTCTGTCGCCGAATTGTCTGTCGCCGAATTGTCTGTTGCCGAATTGTCTTGTCACCGGAGAAATGAGCTAAGTGTGATAATCAAGTGTTACTACCAGTTAACTTGTTTGTTTTATGAAATTATAAATGATCTAAAAAATATTTATAGTTTAGTCAGTTACTGAGTCTGGGCTTCTCTGGCCACCGTGCTTATAGTTCTTTTTCTTGAGGTTGTGTTATAGTTATTTTTGTTTACAATTGGAATCTTGTTGAACACATTTTGTCAAAATGCTTTTCCTTTCTGTGCATCAAAATTAAAAAATTTAGGGGACCTATGAATAATTTTTGTCTCATGTCAATATATAGATCTTCACTTACAATTAAAATTGCTAAATCTGGATTTAGATACTTTGGTGCTAAACCAGACACAGGGAATTTCTCGTCTGGGATGGGCAGCTTTATGCGTATCCAATATAATCTGTTGATTTACTTTCGATGAATTTTTATTGGGAATAAATTGATTTTTGCTGTGAAAAATGATAAAAGTTTCTGATCAGTTTTATGCCACTCTAATTGTTTGAAAATTTCATTATATTTTCTTGATTTATCTGAATGTTTGAAATTTTCGAATTTGCAAAAGTTACTCGCTTTCTGTCTACGGACTTGCTGTCCATCCAAGTATAGAAACCCTTTCAGCACAGTAATTGCATGCATTTCTAACCTGTGACGTATTCATGGTGGTGGAGAGTGGTTGGTTTTGTAACATCAAGTATTGCATGATATTTTTTTCTTTTCTAACAATTGTGGCATCAACTCTTACAACAAGAGTGGTCATATTATCAGGGTCAGTTTTTTTTATCTTCTTCTTCCTCAGGTTCTCTGCCCCTAGACAGGTTCGAATGCAAAATGTTGCCACTCCATCCTCCGTTGTGCCTTCTCCTTGAGTTTTTGGTATCCATCCTCCATCATCCAGTCTAGCATCATCTGTCTCGGTCTTCCTCTTGTCCTTTTCCCATACATTTTTCCATCAATCACTATCCTTAGCAGTTAATAAGGAATCTCCTCTCAGTGTGTGTCCAATCCATTTTCTTTGCCTTTCTTTTATCGTTCTTATCAGTGTTCTTTCTTCTCCAGTTCTTCACAGAACCTAGTTTTTTGTATGCGAACCATTATTTGTTTAATATCGGATTGGTGTAGGGTGACTGATTTTCTTTCTTTAATCATTTACTACAATCATTGGTCAACGTAACTACTCAAATCATCACACTAATCAATGATTTCCAATCTTCAATCATTTGCTGTTTTTATCAATATCAAATTATTATTCATCTTACTACATGTTGTCTTATCAGTACTTTGTAATTCTTTTAATTATTGTCAATTTTGTCATTCTGTATTATCATAATACTAATATTATGGAAATCTATTATTAGTAATATTCTGGTTAGTACTGCATGTAGCACATGCACTATTCTAACAAATTGTTAATTTTTATTGTTATTGACATTGTTTGACGTGTAATTTCTGAAGACAAGAAACCTGGAGCAGAGATAGTGCAAGGAGCATGGACTAGAACTAACATTGTCAATCTTCTCCCCCACTACTGTGGGGGTGGAGAAGATTGACAATGGGCCAGATAAAAAAAATTATTGTACAAACCTGGCTTGTGCAAACCATATGTTAAATTGAATTCATCCCATGTCTTAAAATGTGTATGTTTTAACATGTGTGTGTTTCTGATCATGTGGACCATGTCTCTCTTAACATGTGTGTGTGTGTGGTTTTTTCTAACATGTGAATGTGTCCTATCATGTGTGTGTCTGTCTTAACATGTCATTTGGGTGTCTGTCTTAACTTGTGTGACATGTGTACACATGTGTCTTAACATGTGTTTGTCTTAACATGTACTTGTGTCTTAACGTGTGTGTGTCTTATCGTGTGTGTCTTAATGTGCGTGTGTGCATGTGTTGACCAGTTGCCGAAGCCAACCATCACCAACCGAACTCCCGACCAAACTCCCTTGCACGTCAGACCCAAGCATTGAATCCATAGCGGCGATTGTTAATCAGTGCGTCTTATCTGATAAGGAAACAGGTAGTGGTGCCTTAACCATTGTTCTAAACATTATTGCAGTTAGGTAGTTTGAATGGTTAGGGTTTAAGGGTTTAGCCATTTAAGATGATTTAATTGGTTAGGGTTTAAGGGTTTAGCCATTTAAGATGATTTAATTGGTTAGGGTTTAAGGGTTTAGCCATTTAAGATGATTTAATTGGTTAGGGTTTAGCCATTTAAGATGATTTGAATGGTTTGGTTTACGAGTTTAGCCATTTAAGATGATTGGAATGGTTGAGTTTGAGGGATTTAAACATTTAAGATTATTTGAATCGTAAGGGGTTTGAAGGGTTTAGCCATTTAAAATGAGTTGAATGTTTTGGGTTTCAGAGTTCAGCTGAATGTTTTGCGTTTGAGGCATTAGCCATTTAAACCCACATATTCATTTGGTGTGCTATCACATAATGCCACTTTTCTGTAGATACAAGCGTGATAGAAATCACTAATTGCAATTACAGTTTATCACAATAACTACTAATAACTTTATTGTCATGGTATTATTGTCCTTTCAACTGGCTTGACAGTAATTTATGCATCTAAAGAATTATTCTCAGTTAACATAGCTACGTTTCCCTATGTGACTAATAATCCTTTTCCTATTATTGTCTGCACGCATTTAATTTTTGAATTTCATTTCATCATTGAACTTACCATACTCCCATCTTGTCGCTCTGCTTGGCACTTTGTGTGTTGCTTTACATGTATGCGTTCGGTTCTTTGTCTGTGTGTGTCTGTCTGCTTATGCATGTAGACGACGATCAATTTACTGACAAACTAAACAAGCTCGTTAGTTCCGCATGCAGTTATAACTCCACGAATACGCGGCTGTGGGATGTGCTGCGCCAGTTCCGTTGGAATGGTAAGTTCGGTTTCGTTTGGTTTCGTGGTTTTTTTGGCTTCGTCAGTTTCCGTTCTCTCTGTTTGTGTACTAACCCTAGAGTTCTTTGAAAGGCCAGAAACTGGAAATTTTAGAGGACACTTTAGTCATAGTTTAAAAATGACATTTTAATTACATTTTGAATTTGCAAGTTTGTTTTTCATTGTTTCTACTTTTGAGTGGTTTTGTTTTGTTGCTTTTTACGTCATTTCACTAGACAATCTTTTTGTTGCTTTTCTGAAGTTCTGCAAAACAAGCTTTCCATATTACTGCACCATATTAAATTGACTTAATTGAAATTTAACAACATGGTGCAACTCAGACTTTTTACTGATTGCAGAACTTTTTAAATTCTTCCAACTTTTTTCTTCGTAGTGGATTATGATTGCGAGATCAATCATTGAATCAATACAATAGGCGATTGACGCCGTAGAAATTCTGTTTAGTTAATGGTTCTGTTATTACTATTATTGTTATTATTTTTATCATTGTGCTATAATTATTGTTTTCATCTATTGTTATTATTATTGTTATTATTATTACTACTGCTAATGCTGCTGCTATTAATATTATTATTGCTATTATTATTTCAAGTTTTGTTTTTACCTTTTTGCCTTCGTTCCCTCATGGACTTAGAAATTATTAAAGCAATGTGTTTGGAACAGTTATACCTCATCGATGTTGTGCATAGTTTTTATGATTATTATTAATATTATTATTAATATTATTATTTACTAACAATTATTATGGTTTAATGATAACGATAAAAACCTAATGATAATAATAATGGTATTGTATTAATATTATTATTAGCAATAATAGATAATAACTAACTACAGTGTAGTAATAATATAATAAATACTAAAACTAATAATAATGGTCTAATAAAATGATAATTTTTTCAAGGAGAAAGGTTTGAATCGAAAGTCAACCGAAGGAAACTTGTTCCGGCGCTGAATGAGTTAATTGGGTGTGACAATGACGACGACAGTTGATGCGTGTCGCGTTTTTCCCGAAACCCTGGAACAAGAATCAACATTTCAAAACTAATTCCTTGACTGGAAGCGGTGGAAAGAATTTCACAAGGAACTACATTTGTCTTAAAAATTCTGTCTTAGAGCGAGAACAAAATTTCTGAATTTGTACAGAAACTTTGTAATCGTAGGTTTTGACCTCGGACAAGAAAAGGAACCACTTGTCGAATATATATTATCGACTCACTAGTATTTCACTATTCAGGAAATTGGACGAGAAATTTTCTTAACGTGGGATGCAAATTTATTTTTACCATGAATCTCTATCTATAAAGAAGAATCTATGTTTGTCCAGAATGCATGCCCACACTTTCGCAACTATTGACTGAAACCTTGCACCCTAGGCAGAGGGCCGCCTGGTCCACCCAGTGGAGAGGCTGGCCAATCCCCTCACCCTGGGAGCGAAAAACCTTAATTTCACTGACAACAACCACCCCATTTCCACACCTTGGCCACAGTTTCGCACATGTTCACCTCAAACCTTCCAGCTAGACAGGGCCATCCCTACCCTACCCGTGACTCTGTGGGCTGGGTGGGTGAATAGAAACTGAAATTTCCTGAGCAACGCCTGGTAATAGTACCCAAGCTAGTTTAAATGTGAAATATTATTTGGTGGAAAATAGGCCTATTCATGACCATGAAATCATATTTAAAAATTGAACCTGTCTTTACCCAGTGTATTAATACTTGAATAGAGCCTTCATACATCAGGTTGCATACTGCATAGGTCCCTTTAAAGTTGGTCTGAGCTGTCCACGAGTGTGCAGATACGTTAATTTTTACACAAAAATCGATGTTCAAAATTCATGTTCTTATGAAAGACGCCATGTTCTGGCTGATCTAGTGAGCGATAATTGTTCCCTTTTCTCTCGTTGCCGAGGTCATTTATTTTAGCAATGAAAGGAAGCAACTGTAGCCCACATGTTCTTAGATATAATATTATCAGTGTTGATAGGTATATGAACCTGTGTTCGATGCATTTTTTTGATAGGTTTTGGTATATTGCAGTGCACCGATTTGCATGTTGGCCACTAATGGCCAGTATGCCATTGCAACTAGAATTGTTATTGTTTCTATGGACAAGCCATGAGCATTGTTGAGTTCGTGTACAAGAAGAAGTAACCTTGAAGAACCTAGCCATACTATACAATGCAACTGTATTTTATATGATCCTTCCGCAATGCACATTCAACTCGAAACTTCTTTTTGCGATGCTGTGGGATGGAGCACTTCTGAGTAGTCCTCTGAAGAGGTGCTATAGGTGAATGAATATGTCTTACCTTACAGTAAGTAGAATTCCTTAACATGCTTGCAATTTGGAATCGCAAACACCGGTAAACAACAGCGCATACGGATGAAATGGATGAGTCTGTACAGGTTGTGTTAAATTGTTATTAGTCTGATGAATTTCTGTGAGTTTTTGTAGGCGCCTTTGTTCCACTATGCTTGCTCCGCTCAATGTCTTAGTTTTGTGTAGGCAACCTAGTTGCAGAATGGCTGTCTACGATGCCATCAAAATTTTTTTTATTTGACCTGAGGTATCAATGAACCCGCGGGATTTAGGAAATATTGCTATTTGGAGCAGAAAAATGTGTTTTTGGGGTTTAGGCCTTGTCTTCGGGATTTCTAGGAAACATGCCTTTGAATGCGATTAAATTATGGCATTGGACACAAATCGAAAGACGTTGGAAGAGAAATGATGTTTCGCGTCTGTCAATGGATGACAAGCAACGGTATAGTTCGCTTGGAAAAATTCCAGAGCCGAAGGATTGAATCGGCCTTTATTATTATTATTAGTATTTTTTAGGATCATTGCTTTTTTATAGTTTCAACAAATATTCCATACAGAACAAAAGCTATGTCAATTTTAGTGAGTCCAACCACCCTCATCCATGTCAATTAAGCGCTTAATGAAAGAGCCTGTGAAAGCCACATTATTATTATTATTATTAATTATCACCACTGTGTACTTTCCAGGCTTCAATCGATGGCAATGATCAATTGCAAGTGAAGGACTTGCTCAAGGTTCCTACACACAATAACCGTCTCAGGGATGAGACTCAAACCCGGTGCTCTCCATGTTACAAGGCAGGTGCTCTAACCAGCCGTGCATGTATGTACGTTTGTCTCTTTATGAAAAGTCCCTGCTTCCGTAGACCTTTGACGAACAGTACCTTGATGAACAGCCCATGATGAATCGGCCTTTGATGAATACTCCCTTGATGAATACTCCCTTGATGAATGGTCCTTTGATGAACAGTCTATACAGGACCGTCGTTCAATCGGAAGACTAACCGAAGGTGAAATGTTAATTGAAGGTGAAATGTTAATTTAAGGTGAAATGTTTGAACAACTGGTTTTTAACTGGAGTCACTTAGACTTTATTCACAAATCTCCAGCATTATTACTTTTAAAATAATTATAACCTTAAGGCCAATTTGTTCACGATTTATTATCCTTTTAAGTGCTTTTATGCGTGATTCTTCTTTTGTTTAAGGATGTTGTAAATAAATCAATTTTAATAATAGGCACAGTTTGACTCTTTTTGGAGATTTTGCATGTTAATTTTTTTTAATTTGGAGACAGATGTAAACATGTTTTGCTTAATTTCGAAAAATAATAATATTAGTAAATAATAATATTATATCGGGAGCATCATCAATCAAAACACATCTTTTTAAAAGAGTTTTTTAAGAGCGGCTTGTAGATTTAGCAGTAAATTGGTGTTTGTAAATGTTTTCCTCTATTTATGGTTTAGATTTTGTTGTGTTTTATTGGGGTAATTTGTTATTACGCCTCAGGCTTTTTCGCGTATTAAGATAGACTCTTGTACGTACATTTGCATATACAAAATGTTTTTCGCGTGTTAGGATAGACACTTGTACGTACATTTGATGATTTGCATATATGAATGTTTTTCGTGTATTAGGATACATACTTGTACGTACATTTGCATATACAAATGTTTTACGCGTGTTAGGATAGACACTTGTACGTACATTTGCATATACGAATGTTTTTCGTGTATTAGTATAGATACTTGTACGTACATTTGCATATACGAACGTTTTACGCGTGTTAGGATAGACACTTGTACGTACATTTGCATATACGAGCGTTTTACATGTATTAGGATAGACCAGTGGTTCCCAACCTTTTTTTGACTTGAGGGCCACTTTTTCTAAGTTGGAGGACACAAGGGCCACTTTTTCTTAGTTGAAGGACATTAGGGGGCCACAAGGTTAAAATCGTATTAACTAAGAGCATATAAAATTCTTATAATTGATTCAAAATATAATGTTTGATGTTATTTATCGACATTTACATAAAATAATTTGTAATAGAAAATAATAATGTGTTTTATCATGTCAAAATTGTTAATTTTTTCATATATTTTTGATAATTCTTCGAGAGATGAGGGCCATTTTCTGAGGCTGCGGGTCATTTACTGAGGCCTGGCGGGCCACTTTTGGCCCGCGGGCCACGGGTTGGGAACCGCTGGGATAGACACTTGTACGTACATTTGCATACATGAATGTTTTATACATTAATTATCGTCCAGTTTTAATCTGCGTTTATGTTCAAGAAGAAATGTTGGTCCTTTCCTGGTTTGCTTTTGATTCCCAATGATTTGTACATTGTCTGTAAAATTGTCATATAATTGCATTTCCTGGGATCAATGAAAGAATCTATTTATGAAGGACATACTTTTCACAGGGCATCAGTGTTGGTTGGTGCCTTAGAAAATCTGTTTAGTAATGATTATTATTATAATTTATTATTATTAAGTAATTAATAATGATAAAAGTTTATGTGTTCGTCTTGTGTTTGTGCGTGTGTGCCATTACTTGTTAGGTTCGTTTGAATAACTTCGTAGGATGTTTGAACATTTTGAGTATTGTTTCTGATGTTTCTTATCTATTATTGTACTTGACTGATTTTTCGAATACGAGGCTTTGAATGTTTATGCTTTTGAAAAATATATTGAGAAATTCGTAATGAAACTGTTGTTCATCTGTTGAACTTCTGAAAAGAAAAACACCCCAGCTAGGATGTTGAAACTTGAAAGCTACTTAAAAATATTAGACAAATACATACATACAAAGATATAAAGTTATGAACCATATAATAATTATAGTAATATATATATATAAGGTCGTTGATATGAACATTCGTGTGAACATACATGCACTCGCACATACATGTACATATACATGCACATACATAGATTCATACAGACACAAACATGCATACATAGTACATAGAGACGTATATGCATACAGATGTACATGCATGTGTACGTACACACTTAGACATAAGCTACGTAATAGTAAATTTTTATAGCACCACTTAAAAGAGAAACTCCTCAGAAGCAATCCCGACCTGACAGTTTGTTTTGTTTGTTTGTATGTGCACTTGTTATAGCGCCCCTTCAAGCTCTCTACTCAGAGGCGCTCCCGACTGCATCGGAGTTTCACGCCGAAACGCTGAGCAATTGCGACAGTACCAAACCACAATAAAAAAGTGGTTTTCAAACACTTGTGAAAAATGGGCAAAGAAATGTAAAGAAGTTCATTATTGAGACTGCTAGTTAACTTTTTCCAGAATGATGGGTCAACCATAGTGATTCTTTCATGCAGTACTGTGAAAATTCGAGCCACATGGCCAACCATATCACCCTGCGTGGCAGAGCGAAGAAATCTACGACCTGCAGAGAACGTAAAAAGAGATTTTTTAAGAGCGGCTTAAGAAATAATTGAAGCTTGGCCTGCTATAACATACCTGCTTACACAGGGCTTAAAGTGTGGCAGGACGGTCATGGACAGCGTCCATGCACTTATTTGGAAATATGAACGCCGTCATGCCACTTAGGCCTATTGGCCAACACAGCCTGGAAAAGTAAAGGTGCCCAGGCACTTCTTTTGGCAAGGTATGTAGCGTCCAGGCACTTATTTTTCCACACTTTATGCACTGTGCCTTACATACATTACATGCATAATAATTATATCAGGGCTTTTTTAACGTGCAGTTGTACACAAAATGTGCAGTTCTAAATGGATCTGTGCAGCTGTAGAAGCACTTCTGTCACAAGTTCTGTGCAGTTAAAACTAGCAAAAAGGTCGTTGTCATCCGATTGGAATTAATTTTACCATGGAGGATGGGAAAGGAAAGAAGGGGTTGTGCAGTTCTAAAAATTCCTTTAAAACAGCCCTGAATTATATACATACATACTAGGCTCTGCATACATTCAGACATACTCTCATCTGACTGACACTGCATGGACCGTCTATCTGGAGCAATCTTGAGCTTTACTATATAGGCTTGTCTACTATTTCGTATTTTTTCATAAAACCTTACGATAGCTTATTGGCCCATGGGCCATGACTGCTCTGCCTAGGGCTAGGGGACGAATTTCTCTCGTCAGTCATGCCATAAATTAATTGAAAATGAGCCGTCTCAAGATTATACCGTTGATAAGTCTAATATAAAAACACTTTAGTGGAACCAATAAGTTAGGCCTATTAGACCTAATAGGAATAGCAATTGCTTCTCGGTTCTCATTTCAAAGCGCTTATAGTAGGCCTAGGCTTTGTGCCATGCCCTGTAATTGGCTGGAGTGCCAATCTGCTTTCGATTGTAATTGATTGATTATAGTGGCGCTATAGATGTTCTCTGATTCGCCTTAATACCGTAATGCGACTAAATTAGTCTAATTAAATCACGGGAGATACACGAGCACGGTCCGATATTAAATTTGTAGCCATCACAGCGCCGCTGCAATCTCATTATGTGATCCTGATTAAGTCCATGTCAAAACTGCGTTTAATAGCGGAACATTTTGTCGGATAGTCCTAACGGAATTTTTTATTCGAATCGATTGAATTTCGCTACGCGCAGGATTTCAGTCTGGACGTTGAAATTATATCCGTGGGACGTGTCGGTCCATCTACAATACGGACGGGGGCCAATGTATACGACCACGTCCGTATCAGCGCTGCCGGGCGGAAAGCGGCTGGCCGCCCGCTGCCAACGGCATCGATCGACTGCAGCGTCACGTTGGCTGCATGCCAGTCTGAGAAGGCTACTAGTAGCAGCAGCAGCATCAGATGTAGCGGCAGATGGCTTCTCAGAGGGCTATCCACACGATCTCTAACTGCCATGAATGGATTTCGAATCGCGGTCGTTAATTTTAATCGCATCGTTCAACGTTGTTTCGGGATCGGCGCTCGCACGCGGTAAACGCAATATGACGTAAGCATTGACGGTCGACCTGAAACAAGGAAGAGTCGATTGCGACCGTCGGCCATGAACGGCGAACGCTTTTGTTTTTCGGCGCCTGGCGATTCATTTATCGATTCAACGGCGGTGAATCACCTCCTCGATTGTCTGATATTTTCGGTCCACTGTTAGCTGATTTGTATCGATTATCGATCTCTGGCGTTGTTTAAGGGATGTTATTAATCGCTGCGAGGTGTTTTATGGTGTGAGCGTCGTATATTTGCGTGGTGGTGTGTCGCGAAAAGTTTGGGATAATATGTCCGACGCGGGTGATTCGAAGCCGCCAACTCCAATTCGTCAACAGTTATGGGCCTACAAGTCAAATTTGGTGGCAATTCTGACGCCGATTGTGCTTATGCCGATCCCAATACTATACACGTCGCAGGTATGGGGTATACATTGTGAGGAAAGCATTTATAATTATATCTAGAATGTTGTTTACACACTCTAGAATGTTGTTTACACACTAATTAGTCTAATTTAGTCTTGTTAGTTTTTTGATGTTTTATGTGAATTTTATGTTATGATACTTGTCACCATAGTTCTGTTTGGCAGAGCTCTGGTTGTCTGTTTGGCAGAGCTCTGGTTGTAGACCTATTAAAAATATACCTAGGCCTACTTACTATGACCCCGCTTTTAATGTTTGTCTTAAATATTGACATCGTCAAACATAATCCTTCACGGTCATCATCCACTAGAATCTCCGATTTCTTCTCATTCCAACACGTTATCTTAATCAATGATCACGCAATATATGACACTTGTAGAAAAATTACTGGGGGGTTATACCACAGTAATTTATGCTGTGGTCATACTATGATCCACGAGGAGTTGAGCTTTGCAAAAAAGACTTAACTGTGGTAGGTTCTAAGAAAGACTGGCAGGTTTAAACACTAAACCTCGGCAATTCTCACAGACTCACCCTGTAATCATAGGTGCAATCACGTCCTAAAAGTTGGGGGACCATAATGAATCACGTCCTAAAAGTTGGGGACCATAATAATAAAGTTAGGGGACCACTCAAAAGTTGAGGGGGACGCGTCCCGTAGGTCCCATAGGGTGGTTGCGCCTATGCCTGTAATCGTTCTCGCTTCATTCATCAATTTATAATTATTTCATTCGTAGGCTACTTCATTTTATTAATTTAAATCTAATAATGCCTTGATCGGAAGAACCACTAGAGTCCATTTTTTCGATTTTGAGATATTCACAAAATAAACTTTGCAAGTCTATAAGTATTTCACTTATGAAAATATGGAAATAATATTTGGCACATGTGTTGATATGTGTTGTGTCTGCAACATGTTAAACTAATATTGACTCACCAGCTAGGTGGCGCCACATAATAATTTTTTTAAAACATGCTACATATGGCAATTTCTTAGGAAAAATTTGTCAATTTTTCAGTGTGCATACAAGACACTCAAGAATTGCCCTAGAATAATTACGAAATTGTTTTTCAGTAGCAAAATATTAATATAAATAATAAAAAAACAGAATTAAATTTTATAAAGTGAAAAACATTATTTTAGTGGATTGTCCGTGCGTTCTGTGTCGCTTAATGCTAATATGTCGCTATTTTCGTCGTCATTGTCAGGTTTCCGTTTGGTGACTGCATGGATGAGGCAGAGTCATGATTTTATTTACTGGTAATTTGATACAGCGCTCCTTCAAGGTTAACTACTCAGGAGCGCTCCCAGTAGAACATGATGGTAGAGTGCAGCTGTTTCAGAGCTTAATTTGAACAACTGCTGCAAATCGTCATACTTTGCCTACTGCGGTGGAATATTAGGCCTACACTGCTGGAGGCGCATCACGAACTGTGCAACTTTCTCCCTTCCCCTTTAGTGTCTTCTCCAGAACTTCGACAGTCCATTGAAAGCATAATTGAAGTTCGCATGTTAATAAGCCTAAGCTACTCTTTAACTGAAGAACTGTGTCGTGCACCAGCAATCCCTGAGCACGAACCATTGGGTGATTCCACAGCTGTTTCTTGCTAAGCAGGCCTATGTTCCAATAATATTCAAGATAAAAATGACGTCGAACAGGAAATGTTTTTATGACATGTTCAAATATCTCTCTGGCTGCAATAAGGCTGTGAAAGTAGTGAAGGGTGTTGTATTATAATAGTATCATTCTGTTAAGCACATTAATCACAAAAATTGCTAAGTTTCTGATGACGTTATTGAAATCATCCAAGATTGAGGCATTATTAGCTCCTTCATCTTTTGCATTCTTTAACTGAATTTTAATATCCTTTATTTGATCTGATATTTCATCAGATATGCTGCACTTATCAGCATGTGGGTAACCAAGCCGAAAATTTAATTCTATGTTGAAGATCTTGTTGAAAACCCCATATGATGTTTTGCTGGATACTTCTATTTGTACATAGCAAACATCTTTTTCATGCTTGATTCTTCTTGAAGATATACTCGCTGTTATTTGACCTTTGTTTTAATTATTAAGAACCATCTTGCGTGCTACTAGAGATGCTTGTCAACTGTTGCTAAGGCGCAAAATTGTTATCCCGCCAATAGCGGTTCCACGTGAATTCATGGAAGAACCACTGAAGTCCTGGACTTAAGTGGTTATTGCATGAACACTATTTTCTTTTCATTATAACTTTGGACTGACGTTAGTTTTCTGAAAAAGGAACTTGCCAATACATGCTCTATAGTATTAAGAATGACCGGACAACGATAACTAAAAAATGTCAAAAATGGACTCTAGTGGTTCTTCCGATGAAGGCTTCATTTATTGTTATAATCATAGGCCTATACTTCATTTTACCAGTTTTCAATTATTAATTTCACTTCAATTCATCAGAATCAGACCTGAAACTTGCAGATGCTGGAAGGGTGGTGATGGGGTGAAGTTGGGGTGATATTGGTGAGGGGGATGTTTGTGGTAAATGATGATAATAGAGGGACGAAGATGATGAATCTGTGATTATAGTGATGATGAAAACTCGTATAAACACGCAGTCGTATGTATAATTATGCACAGGCAGCGAAATGTGCGTACGCGATTCTTGTGATGGCAGTTTACTGGATGACGGAGGTGGTCCCGATGGCTGTTACGGCTCTTCTGCCCATCGTCTTCATGCCCTGGTTCGGCATCATGGACTCAAGGGACGTCTGCCAACACTACCTCAAGGTGAGTACGGAAAAAGTCCGCTCAACCTTCCATTCGGCAGTAAATGGTCAACTCAACCTTCCATTCGGCAGTAGGACGTGATGGACGCCTTGCGTGGCTGCTGACAGTTATATACGACTCCTGTAATGACTCGTCACACTTCTGATCATCAGAACGAAGCTTATCATGATTATTATTATTATTATTATTATTATTATTATTATTATTATTATTAAATTAATATTATAAGGTGAATACCAGTGGCATCCCCGTCTGCACTGCTTTCTTATCAGTCTTATATCAGGCGTCCTATCTCAGCTATGCCCATAGACGTCCTCTCCGCTCCTTTGACCCTCATGATCTTCTAGTACCTCGGTGTGGGTCCGTCACAGCCCAGCATTGTGCCTGTGCCCCTGTTGGCCTTTTTAAAGAAAGACCTTCCCGCACTATGACTCATGTTGAGATCTTATCAGAGGACACTACTGTTTCTTCCCATTCTCTCGGGACTTCTCTTTCTGAGGGTTCTCCGCACTGGAAGTAGTAATTAAGTACCTTTCATTAGGTTGTATTGCTGGTGGCGGTCACTCGCACACATGTAGAACCCAGTCAAGCGAATCCTCTGTGGTTACCTATATATATATGCGCGTTAGCTTACAATTTTACATTGTTACTGGAGAGCTATAACGAGGGCACCGACTGTACACTGTCGGTGGGAAGAAGATTGGACGGCGAGGGAGAGGGGGGACTGGGGGGGTTGAACCCCGCAACCCTCCCCGGCAAATCTTACCCTGAGTAAACTGCAGTTGCTAAGTTGTGTGGCATTGTGGAATGTGGAGTCTGTTCATTGCCTTGCAGCCTGTTGCGCTGGCCACCCGCCGGTATGTGCTCGTACCTCTATCATGCATACATGCACTTCCGTGCCTTCTCTGTGGTTAACCAGGCGATATATAATTATACATACATATAATTATATTATGTTTATCCTATTGAGCTGCGATATATGTATCCTATTGTGCTATATATATATACACATATATATATATAGGCTATATATAATTGTGTCCTATTGAGCTGCAACTGTTCATAAGATCGCGCCCTGACATCTTCTCTATTTAAACGCTTGGCAAATATAAGATTTTTCTGTGTGTTTTTAAAATGTGATCTATATGAATAGAAGAATATATTTTACATGATTATGAAGACATGTACAACAACTGCGGGATTGCTGGAGTCGGGAGCACCTCTGAGTAGTTTCATCGAAGAGACGCTGCATGAATACTTGAATGAATGGATGAATGAATATGCTGATTGCTGAGGTTATAAGAAAGTGAAGTACTTCACCATCTATAGGCTATTAATAACGGCGCCAAGATATACAGATCTATTATGGCTGCCTGTGATGCCACAGCGCAATGGATTGTTCAATGTTCATCTCTATTCGTTCTGAGTCATCGCACGTGTACCAATCTTCCATTACCATTAATCATTTAATTAACGCATTTATGCATTATTCATATGCCACCTGCTTTTCATGTATCCGTCCAACGACCCCGAATGCAATTGACATTTCACATTTGGGAACGTTGGTCGTATGATGATGTTGTTGACATCCTGCTTTGATCAAATCAAATCAAATCAAATGTCTTCTATAGCGCCTTTGTAACAGGGCACACAGGGCACCAGTCGGTGGTGGTGTCACTTGACCGCCTGCCCACGGTAGAAACACCCCCTCCCGTTCCCCAAAGTGGAGCCGGCGATTTTTTCCTGCGCATAAAGGCAAGTCGGCAACAGACTCCGACGTTTTTATTGATTTTCATGAATAATTCACAATGGCGTCGACGACGTCTCCACACCAGCATGCTGTGCAGCCAGACAGAGTGGGCGCTGTTCGTATCGGCGCCGGGTCTACCCGGAGTGTCTTCCACTACTGTTCCGCGCACGGTTCGTACTGTGCTCGGCGTACTACAACTCTGTTGGTGTGTAGAAAGAAACGGAGCAAACTGTGTGTGATTGTAAATGAAGTGTCCCAACATTTCTTCGTGCTTACAAAATACAAATGCATCATCGATACCAGATTTGAGCGGCGCTATATTATTATTGACTTTTTTATATAGCGCGCCTTCAAGGTATTCTACTCAGAAGCGGTCCCAGTCAAACAACGGCTAAATAAGGCAGTTTTAATATATCAGTTCCAGTCAGGAAGAGCAAGGTTGTTTGGTCAGTTTCGGCGCCAGGTCAGAATTGGGGGAAGGGTGAGTTAAGACTTAAGAAGGTAAGCGTGAGTGAGTTAGCGAGTGAGTGAGTTAGTGATCAGTGGGTGAGTGAGTGAGTGGGTGAGTGAGTGAGTGAGTGAGTGAGCGAGCGAGTGAGTGGAGTGGAGTGAGTGAGTGAGCGAGCGAGCGTGTGAGTGGAGTGAGTGAGTGAGTGAGTGAGTGAGTGAGTGAGTGAGCGAATGATGAAGAGTGCTGTTTAATCAAAGTACTTCCTCCTTTGCTCGTTAGCTTCTTCGCCTGTCATCGGACCGGTCTCTCTAATTAGATTTATGTCTGTGGACACGAGATACACGTGCGCAGGTCTGGCTGGGCCGTCATCCACGACATACTTGACTCCAAGTATCCCTACGTCAACGTGACAACTAAATTACTCGAATGGACGGGACGCAAAGACAAGAATGAAAACATCAAGTATGCGGAAGGACTTCTGACTCTCTGGAAGCGCTATTTAAATATTTGGGCGCTATATAAATATTTGTTCATGTCTCCGGGCTGGAGAGGATGATGATCCGAGCATCTTACTGGCGTCTTGGAAATTAAATCTTGGCGTAGATTCCGGTTTCCTTGGCAACCGTACTGCCTCTGAGACATCCGCTCGCCCGTTGTATTAGCTGATATATATATATATATCATATATATATATATATTTATATATCATATATATATCATATATATTATATATATATATATTTATATATAATATATATTATATATCATATATTAAGGAAATCAAATGTCACTCGATAGGGGGCTGTCCATATATCACGTACGCATGGAGAGGAGGGTCACCGGATGTAGGCGATTTGTGTACGGGTACGTACGGCGGTGAGGTCCACAAAATATGGACCTAGGCCTACATGTAAGTACGCAAATAAATGTCTAATCATGACGTAAACATTATGTCCTATTTACAACTGTATTATCCTATGGACCTATGGTCGTCCGATGATATTTTATTACATTACTAGCTGTACCCGGCCACGCGTTGCTGTGGCTGAAAAGACTTCCAACCCACCCTTACTAGGTCCCTCCTCTTACCGCTCCCATTCTCCTTCCCCTTCCCCTCCCCTCCCGTTCCCCTCTCCTTCCTTCCCTCCCCTTCCTGGCCTCCCTCCCCTCCCCTCGCATACCCTCCACTCCTCTCCCTTTCCTCCCCTCCCCTCCCTCCCTCCGTCCCTTTTCTCTCCCTCCGTCTCTCACTCCCTCCGTCTCTCCCTCCCTGCATCCCTCTCTCCCGTTTCATCCCCTTCCTGCCCTCCGTCCCTCCCTCCCTAGAAATATGCGCTTTAGAAAGACGCGCGGAAAACAGCCGCAAATGAACGATTTTGTAAAAACGACAGTTACATATTGCGCTAGAGAAAGACACACCTTTTAAAACGTGCCCGAAAATGGGCGAACGCCGCCGGACGGATGCGTCAAAGTTCAAATGGATATAGCTGGACTCCATCGACGTATATCGAATGGAAATAAAAGTTGTGTTTTTTGGGTCGTAAAGATTGCGCTTTTCCCCAAAAGGCATTACACAAACCCGCTTATGTTCGAATGGAACGTTTTGGTAAAATTTTGAAAACAATCGGTGAAGAACTTTCCGAGATCCTTCATGTCGAACGGTAGCGTTTTACATTTTTATTTATATAGATAATTAAATATTCTGTTCAGATCGAACAGTACACAATAATTATTGTAATCGTAATCTCGAGACTTCTACAGCGCCCATAAAAGCCAAGTCGCGGGAACCAGTTTATTCACAGGCGCTCAATCAAAACGAAATCGATAGGCAGCGGGTCAAGTCCGGAGAGTCAGGCAGGCAGATAGATAAACGGCTAAGGTGTCACCGGATGTGTTGAGTTGAAATGGCGAGGGATGTGAGGAGATGAGGAGGAATCAGGATAGGATTTGTGAAAGAGCAATGTTTTCAGTTTTGAGTGAAAGACCTGTGGAGAGATAGCGAGAGGTGGAGTTTTGGTGAGTTCGTATGATGGGTCGGAAGTTTGCCGAAGTGCTGGCGAAAGTTTGTTCCAGAGAGGTGGAACGGCAATGGCTATGGAGCGGTTTGCAAATTTCAGTGATGAAGTGGTGGGAGGGCGAAGCAGTGTAATGGAGGATGAGGAGCGTGTTGAACGAGGTGGCTGGATGGTGAACAACTGACGAAGGTATAGAACGGCTGGGATGATTGAAGTGTATTGTAAGTGAGCAGGGGCTTCTATCCCCCCTAAGCAACCGGGCGCAATCCATCTTCTTCCCCCCTTTCTGGACCGGCCTTCCTCTATGTATGCAATATAATGCAATCTAGCGCATGCCCTCCTCTAGTGTGGGAATGAAGGTTTGTTTGGAGAGGGACAAACGAGCATCCAGCAGACGATCGCCGAAGCATGTGTAGCGCCGAGAAGGGACCTGGTAGGCAGTGGTAGCCTATGGGGAGGGAATGTGCCCCTCCCCATAAGAAATTTTTGCGATTTCCGCCTTGCAATTTCAGCATTTTAAGCTGTCCTCTTAGCAAAATTACTCTACTGTTTCAGTTGAGGAATTGCTGCCAAAATTGGGCAGCCATATGTTTTGCGCCTCTGATCAGTGTGCACTCGAGAGGCGTTACATAAATTTTTGGAGCACAATGCAATACAATAAAATACAATGTAGGTCCTACATTGTAAGCCCACGTAATAATGATGTTGCTTTACTAAGTGTTCAAGGACCAAATTTGACTGTCTGAAATTTGAAAGATAACATTGGAAAGAAGCCATTAATTTTAGTTGTGCAAAATAGTATTTGTATTAAAATTATTTTTCAATTATAATATGATTGCATTATTTATTAAAATAGTAAAAACATAATTAAAATCATGTAATAGGAAATTTTTATTATGGTATATTATAGCTGTTATAGCAGTCCATGTAATTAAAAAAGCAGATAGTAGCCTAACTAAAAACTCAAAGTGTATAAAGTGTAGACTATACATTTTGCTAAAAACTATTAGGCCTACCATTTTGTCCAAATTTATATGGAGGGGAAGTATTTTCTGAGGGGATCTTCCTCCTAGTGATGCCTAGATTGAACGCTGCCCTCCATGTCAGACCTTCCCCCAACCGACGTGAATTTTGGCTGTCTTCTGATTCCCCCCCCTATTTTTCACTGGGCGCAAGCTGCGCCCGCCATGTATAGGGATAGAAGCCCCTGTAAGTGAGTGAGAGGACTTTGTATTCGATGCGTTCAGGTATTTTGAGCCAGTGAAGTGATTTCAGGACAGGAGTGATGTGGTGACGTTTGGGGTTTTTCGTCACTGCACGGGCGAGGGCATTCTGGATAGCTTGGAGGCGGTTAATTTGGGTTATATCAATGTTTAGGAAGAGAGAGTTGCAGTAATCAAGTTTCGCATGAACTATGGATGTGGCTATTGTGGATGCAGTTTTATAGTTGACAAATTTTAGCTAGCTAATAATTATGATGTTTAGTATAAAAAACAAGTACAAGGTAAAATACTTGTTTTATAGATGCCTGTAGGCTGTAGTTAATTGACTTTTTAAGGGGTTTGTGTGTGTGCATGGGGGCTTCCACAAAATGTATGGGTTGCAACAGTGCGGAGGAGAGGTAATGAAATACGATTTATTTTTTGCGTATATGTAATACATGTATAGTAAGCAATATTATAATCTGTGTATTTCAGTCTTCAGTCTTCGGTTGAAGCTAAGCCATGGCGGGGACGTCGACTTTCCTACTAATCGCAATCGTAATTGTTTCAACATTAATTTTCTAGAGCGCCACTCGAAAACCAAGCGCAGGGCGCCAGCTTATTAACGAGCGCTGAACGTTTGCTTACTTACTTTATTGCTTTCTTGCTTAGACCTATAGACGTACCTACCTCAGTCCCGATCCTTGTCGTCTATTGGCCCCTTCCTTTAGATAGGCCTCCCTTTGGATAAGCCTCTCTTCGGATAGGTCTCCATTTGGATAGGCCTCCCTTTGGATGGGCCTCCCTTTGGATAAGGCCTCCCTTTGGATAGTCTGCCTCTACCCTTTCTCCATCCACTTCGTCTCAAATTCTTCCTGCATGCTTTGCTTTTCTCAAACCTATTTCTTTTCACCTTTACTCGCACTGCATGAGCGGTTCACCCAGGGTGAGAATTGCCGGGGGGTTTGGGGAGTTTCAACCGCAGTCTTTCTTAGAGCCCCATAGTAAGGTCTGTTTTTCAGACCCCAATTCCAAGTGAATCGTAGTCCAACCCCGTTATTTTTCCACAATTCTCACACTGAGTTCACCATAATAATTATGGAGGCGCTTTATAATAAATGTTTGAATGCAATACAATACTTCACGTCTTGCTATTCCAGCAGAAATCCTTTACTCGAAACTGAAAGCATTCCTCTTCCACTTCTCCTGCCATGGTTCCAGCTCTTCCCTCCGTCCCTCCCCCTCCCTCCGTCCCTCCCTCCGTCCCTCCCTACTTCTCTCCCTCCTTCCCTCCGTCCCTCCCTCCGTTTCCCTCGTTGCTGCTTCAATTCTAAGCACGATCCACCATAATATCCGTCTGCCTGCCCGACCGTGCACGGCGTCATGACCAACAATCGATTCTGACATTACCTGCCTATCGATTTTGTTTTGACTGAGCGCCTGTCTATATACGCTGGTTCCCGTGGTTCTCTTTATTGTTTGCGAATTGAGGAAAGATAAGTAAGATAAATGGCGTATTCTGCAGACAACAGAATGGCACAACGATCGTGATTAATTTTTATTGGTGTCATACGCTTGTCTTTTTATTCGAAATTTATAATTGCAACAGTTGCGATTACAACACTTGCAGTGGCGGCGCCAGGATTTAAGTTTTAGGGGACTGAAGCGGAGGAAATTTTCCATTTTCATTCGCCTAAATTTATGACTACCTTTTTTTAGTAATTTGGTCGAAATCTCATGAAGATATTTCATTTTCCCTGTCCCAAAAAACCCGATGACCTTTTTTAGGTGGGGTCTAAATCTCACGAAAATATTTCATTTTCCTTGTCCCCAAACCCTCATGACCTCTGGGGGGGTGGCTTAGCCCCATAGCCCTCCCTGACGCCGCCACTGAACACTTGCCACTCTCAACACAGTTACAATTACAGTTACATGCATGTCTATCTAATGAACGTGTGTTGATGTCTTTCAGGATGCGAACATGTTGTTCTTTGGAGGGTTGATGATCGCCATCGCAGTTGAGAAATGGAATCTACACAAGAGAGTGGCACTACGAGTGCTTATGCTCGTTGGATCAAAGCCACCATGGTCAGTCGAATAGTTATTGACACTAGTTTTACAATCTAATACAATACAATGCAATACGATACAATGCAATACATTTCAACACAATACGGCAGGCAACAATGCATTGCAGTTCAATACAACACAATACAAACCAAACAACAGGCTACAATGCAACAATATCAATACAACACAATGCAATTCAACACAATATAATGCAATTCAATGCAATCCAAACCAAACAACAGGCTACAATGCAATAATATCAATACAACACAATACAATTCAATACAATATGATGCAATGCAATACATTACAATACAACGCAATCCAAAATCATTGCAGTACAATAAAATATTACAATGTTGTCAAATGCCATCCGAGTACTCTAGGATGATACAGAGTTTTAAATCGGATCACCCTCCCCTCACTGCGCACGGAATATAATATGAACATTGAACAGCCCCAATTACAGACCTATAGTCAATTGGCCATCGTTCCTTTTTCATTTTCAATTATTTAATGACCCACGAGAAGAATTCGCCATTCACAATGAGTTTGAGTAAATATTGACTCAGCTCGGTGGATCATTTTATTAGAATTATTCGCTTATTCGGGAATACCTGTGCTTGATCGAGAGGTCGGGGACAAGGGGGGTTCGAATCGCCACCAGAGCCAACATTTGTTGCCAGATTTCAACCTCACAGGCGCCACCCAGGTCAATTCGGCTGTAATTAGTACACCGACCGTACACTGCTGTGGGTGAGAAGACCAGCCGGAAAGGGAGAGGACTGCATGGCCAAGATCTGTCTTTATAATATGAGCGTTTGTTTGATTCATTACTATAGCCTATGCGGCACAAATGTATGTATACTCGTGCCCTTTGTCATGGGCATCCCCCACATCGGAATAAGAGGGGCACTTTACCCTCCTTGGAAAATTGACACCTATTTTTTAACTGCTGTTTTTTTTCAACAAATTTCCTTCCACTAAAGCACTAGCGTTACGAATTATAAACAAAGTAAAACTTTAAAATCTATACGTTTAGAAACCTTTCGAAAACTACCAATTTATTTTTTATTATACCAGTTTTGCATTTTTCAACCTTATGCAAAAATATTGGGCCGGGAGTGCTTCTGAGTAGCCTGCCTTGATGAGGCGCTATATAAAATTTCCGAAATAATAACAATAATAAATAATGATAATGCCCCATTCCAATGCTTAGAAGTGTATTCGACCAAGTGACAGAACCTTGAAGGCGCTAAGCAGATATGAATGACGGGCTTGTGCTCCATATCCTTACACATTAACTGTCTCGAACCGCGCTCGAAGCTGTATATTAAAAGAATGAATGAATGAATGATTGAATGATTGAACGAATATTGTTTTGTGCAGGCCAAGCGCTGTAAACGGGGCGCTATGTAAATTTTGAAATGAATGAATGATAGTAGGTTGTGTAGATCCGACAATCTATTTGTACGTATGTGTTTGTTTAAATAGGATAATGTTTGGCTTCATGAGTGTGACGGCTTTCCTGTCGATGTGGTTGAGCAACACAGCGACGACGGCCATGATGGTTCCCATCGCACACGCCGTTCTGCGGGAACTCAGTGAACATCGCAGACGACAACTCGAGCGACTCATTCCGAAAGACCACACGAACAATCCATCGAGTAGGAAAATAATAAGCTTTAGTACTTATAGTCGAAATCAATAGGCCTACTTATGTTGTTTTGTCTCCTAAGGTAGTCGGACATAAGCACCACATGGACATAACTGCCATCACCACCACCCACGGGGCGCGGTGGTGTCGTGGGTATGTTCGTTGCCTTGCAGCCGGAGGGTTGCAAGTTCGAATCCACCTCTAGCCGCCGCATATATATAGGGACCTTAATTTGGCAAGTCCTTCACTCGCAATTGCTCGGGCGCTTCGGCGTGAAATTTCGACGCAGTGTCCGCGCTGCATTCGGGAGCGCCTCTGAGTAGGGAGCTTGAAGGGGTGCCACATCTGAGTAGGGAGCTTGAAGGGGCGCCATAGAAATGGAGAAATAGAAAATAAATAAGCACCTTGGACATAAGCTCCTCAGACTTGGACATGATGAGCCCCAACACGCACTTCTGATCTTTTTGTCTAAATAAATATTGCATATTTGCATATCGTCATGATTGTACGCCATATTGATTGAGAGTTCCTGCCAATTTCTGGTCCGTGTTGCATTTAGTGGACAGTAACCTAAATAGAGTCGCAGGTCGCTCCACTGAAGCAGTCGTTCGTCGCCTTTTCCCTGCAGTCTCCGTAAAGCATCATCTCAGCATATGTGGTCGAAGAGCCGTTCATTGGACAGAGTGATACCGTGACGGTCATTGGCGGATATTGTCCGAGGAGACCTTTGCTTAAAAATTGGAAATAGACGAAGGCCTTCTTAGACTGATCGATTGACATAACAAGACCCTGTTTGCCTGTCTGTCTGCATACCTGCATACCTGCCTGCCTGCCTGCTTTGTGCAGTACTACTTACAGATTATTTCTCATGATTGCTAGATATGAAGACACAGAAAATGGTTCGTATGACTATATAGCCTTGTACTGGCATTATTTTATATAACGAATGGAACTACTAGCACACACCACCACCACTACAACAACAACAGCAACAACAACAACAACAACAGCCATAATAATGATATTGTTGCGGTTCATTTCAAGACAAGGCCTAAATTTCCAGACATTGAGCAACAGCTCATAATTATAAGCACAATTTTGCAGACTCCTAAACGATTAAAAATAATAAATTATAATAATAACAATTAACGAATAATTGTTATTTAAAATGTCCTCAATTTCTTTAAAGACGAACAGATCCAGCTGGAGATCAAGATAACTCCCGAAAACCACCATCTCCACAATCTCCACCACCACAACCACCACCACCACCCTCCTCCTCGCTCCGACGACCAGAACATCAACTTCCGTTCCCTCTTCGTGCCCCACGACCCCATCCCAAAAAACGAAAGCTCCGTCACGCTCGATGCACTCGACGTTCCGCTCGGATTCTCCAAGAACGAGAGTTCCGTTACGCTTGACGGTCTCGACGTTCCGTTTGGATTCCCAAAAAACGACACATGCATAACGCTCCTGGACGAATCGAATCCCACTCCAGCGTGCTCCCATCCGGATGTTACGTGTCCGGGTCCGACTGTGATCGGGATTCCGAAGGATGAGAGCACGAATACGTTGGTGGATGTGGCCGTGGATGAACCGCCGTCGCAGAGGAAGGAGTGCAGCAGCTCGATGGTCGATGTGAGTGCGTCTGGAATGCCGAAGAATGAGAGTTCGCTGCTGTTGCTTGCGGAGAATCAACGCAAGAGAAGAAGATATATCAGTGCAGGAGGAAAGTGAGTCAACATCGATCATCTTCAATCTCATCATTTTCTTCATCTTTCTCTTCCAATTTTCCTCCTTATTCGCTTTCTCCTCCTCGTCCTTCTCCTCGTCTTTCTCCTCGCCTTCTCCACCTCTTCCTTTTACTTCAGTGACCTAACTGACCTTCACCTTCTTCTCTTCCGCCTCCTCCTCCTCCTCCTCCTTTTCCATCTTTTTTAAATTTCTCCTCCTCTTCCTCTTTCTCTTCCGTCTCCTTCTCCTCGTCATCGTCCTCCTCTTTTTTTATTTTCTTCAGAAATGAAATCAACAATTTAAACAAAGAACTGTGTGTGTACAACATTTGCATATATATATATATAGACTATAACCTGGTTCTTTGTCAAAATTGATTTCGATTTTGAAATCGGAATTAACTAATTACTGATGATCATCAATGGATCAGTTAATCAATCAGTTGACATTATGTATATATGTGTATATATATATATGTGTATATATGTATATATATATATATATGCGTGCCTGAAAATGAGCGCCTCTACTTCTCCCCTAACAAGTTAATTAGCTAAAGCATAAAGCATTTTCTTACTATTTATTTTTGTTAAACATTATAATTGCTTGCTAAAAATTTGTTAAATGTTGTGGTTTCCTGTTTGGAACTAAACAGAATTTTTAATTATTATGTAATCAAATACGCGTTCGGAACTTCGGACGACTGTTGGATAAAACAGAGTGATAAATTGGACGTCACAATTAGACATTTAGTTTTGCATATACGTACAATTTGTCGATACCTCTCCCCCTCCCCACGTCGACCGCATATCGCCTAAATCCTGTGACCCCCTCCTGCCTGCGTACGTGATGTATGGACATCGGCTTATACGAGTGACGGTTACTTGGTATATAAGCATAAGCCTACGTCTTTCGCTGGACGACTTCGATGCGCGAAGCATTCGCGTTGTAAAACAAAGCGATTGGCTTTATCGTCGAAAGCACTTGGATGCTATCATCTGCGGAATTCCGATTGCGCTGCAGTGCAGGTTGTTTGGACCGTCGTATAAGTCGGTGCTTCTATTACGAATGGCGTCATTTGCATTCGGGTGTATAGTTGTATATCCAATTGTACCTCGGCCTTCCAGACTTTCCAGGAAGCATCTGTCGGTCAAGAGCTGTGGGAGTGTGGGCGGTGCGTCTTTATGTCTTGAAGTGGGCGGTGGGAGAGTGGGTGCCGTCGGGAATGCGGGAATGATGCGTTGGGAATGTTTGAGGGTTTGGGGGTTGGTTTCGAAGCTAAGGTTGCATTGTACAGGTGTATTGTAACAGGTGAGGACCGTGAGGTGGGTTACGTGTGTAGTGGTTTCAGTTTAATGTCACTGTGTGATAGCAAAGATCTTTAGCGTCGCCATCCTCCTTTATCCAGGCTTTGGACTGGCACTGGCAGAGTGCAGGCAGTGACGGAGTTCATGTTTAATCAATCGATGATGTTATATGTGATGGATGGATGGGTGAGTGGATGGATGGATGGATAAATGGATGGATGGATGGGTGAGTGGATGGATGGATGGATGAATGGATGGATGGATGGGTGAGTGGATGGATGGATGGATAAATGGATGGATGGATGGGTGAGTGGATGGATGGATGGATAAATGGATGGATGGATGGGTGAGTGGATGGATGGATAAATGGATGGATGGATGGGTGAGTGGATGGATGGATGGATGAATGGATGGATGGATGGGTGAGTGGATGGATGGATGGATAAATGGATGGATGGATGGATGGATTGATGGATGGATGGATGGATGAATGGATGGATGGATGGGTGAGTGGATGGATGGATGGATAAATGGATGGATGGATGGATTGATGGATGGATGGATGGAGGGATGGATGGACGGACGGACGGACGGACGGACGGACGGACGGACGGACGGACGGACGGACGGACGGACGGACGGACGGACGGACGGACGGACGGACGGATGGACCACTACTCGGTGGTAATTAAAAGATGTCCCGTTAATTACTAAAGCCATCGTCGCAGTTGGCGTCAATTTTTGGATCTGCTCTGCTAAAGACGAGGTCGCTCCTAAGCGTCTGTCTATCTGTCTGGTTGTCTATCTGTTTGTCTCGGTGCCTGTCTGTTTATCTCTCTGTCTGTGTGCCTGTCTGTATGTCTGCCTGTGTCTGTCAGTCTGTATTTTCATTCAGTCCTAGAGTGTAATTAACGTTTCTACCTGTGCCCAGATTAGCTAAGGCTCACCATGGAAACGGGTGTACCTGTTGCCCCTGCTGTCTGTATTTTCATTCAATCTGGATTTTTTCTTCGGGGCTGGGGTGAGGGACGGTGTGAGGGTGTGGTGGGATTGGGAAGGATGTCTGGGTGTTCACGGTGTAGGGTCTTTGTAGTTCGAATGGAAGAAATTACTTCTCCATGGCCTTAGTTGTCCTCGTGAATCGTTGTCTGCCGTTGGTTGAAAGCGTCATGCAGACTTGTGAAGATGTCAGGTATAGGCGTCACGTGAGAAGCGTGTCAAGGTGTCAGAGATGTCAAAGAAGTAGCGGATACGGCGGTAAACAAAGGGCAGGATATTTGTTTTTTAATTCTTCATTTATTTATTTATTTATTGGCATTATTTATTATTTCTTGAATACTAGACGTTTCCTAGGACGGCTGAAATAATTACCTTTATACGTACGTCCACCCCTCTCAGCCTCCCCGGCCTTTGGAATGTTAATCTCAGGTAGACTGACAGACAGACAGACAGACAGACAGGTAGAAAGACGAACATTTCTCTTCTATTATTTTACTCATTATTTCTTATTTATTAAACGATGCTATCGAATTCATTTCATTCATTTAATACGAGAATTTGTATAGCGCCTCTTCCACTCAGAAGCAATGATGACCAAGATTGTCTGTGGTCGTGGTGGTGGTCGTGGTGGTGGTCGTGATGGAGGAGAATGATGATGATGGTGTGGAGGAAGATGAGTGAGGAGGAAGAGGATGATGAGGAGGACGAGGAGGAGGAAGAAGAGGAGGTGGATGACGACGATGATGACGACGATGATTGCAATGGCTGGGATAATGTATGTCATGATGATGATGATGATGATGATGATGATGATGATGATGATGATGATGATGATGATGATGATGATGATGATGATGATGATGATGATGATGATGATGATGATGATGATGATGATGATGATGATGATGATGATGATGATGATGATGATGATGATGATGATGATGATGATGATGATGATGATGATGATGATGATGATGATGATGATGATGATGATGATGATGATGATGATGATGATGATGATGATGATGATGATGATGATGATGATGATGATGATGATGATGATGATGATGATGATGATGATGATGATGATGATGATGATGATGATGATGATGATGATGATGATGATGATGATGATGATGATGATGATGAAGATAATAAGATTACAGTGATGATAGTGATGACGATGATAATGATGATGAAATGCATGTAAGTCATCTCATCTGCGTCAGGTAATTCAATCCTCTGTTTATATATAAACCTTGCGTCGCAGTAAAATCTTTCCTTTATGTCGTCACGCGAGCCACACAATAATTCTTGGCACTAGTTAGCAGCAGCTGCAGCAGCAGCAGACGGTGATTCTGAGAATGAATGGATGGGTTGGATGTTGCCATTAGCCACGGGGGCCACATTCACGACGATATCTCGTAAGTCTTAGTCGCCGATTTAATCCGGCTAACTGGTCGTTAACGGATAAACATCTACGCACGACGACCTCAATGATTGTTTCGGAGGCACAACAGTTTATTCCGGTGGCTGTGGGACGATGAGGTTATTTATGCTTTTCGTTTTCGCCGTCACAAAATGCCATTAATGGTGTGACAAGACGCATTTAGATCGCGTATATTTAATATCCGACTGAGAAATCTTTTCCGTGGGCGATGCAAGCGTGTTTGTAATTATATCTTTGTTTACTTCCGTACACGAACGACAGCCTATTAATATCTCTTGCGCATGCGCGTTGACTATAGCCACGATTTAGTTTCCGTCTAAGTGGTCCATAAATGTGTCTTGGTCCCAAGCGTCTGTCAGAAACTCTAAGACACGTCTTAATTATTTAGTCGCTGCGCAGCGCTTAGTCTGTTGGCGTAAGCTACGCTATAGTCGTGAATACGGCCCCTGCAGGAGTCTGTGGTCAGCCTGTCTCATCAGCCTTCGCCGCCTCCGCATCATACTCTCGCGGAGATGATGCTTTGTCTGGAAATGGACCAGAGTGGTGGCGCTGGTGGGCAAACATCGTCTGGAAGCGGGTAAACACGTTTATGTGGCGCCAGGTTGGAAACTGGATTACGGTCTATACTTATCCGCGTCGAAATGTCACGGTGGTGTGCGCTGTTTAAATTATTAAATCTCCAGACCAAAGTGCCGTGAATCAGGATGCATCTTTGGTGTAGGGGTGGGGGAATGTGTTGTTTTCGTTAGAAGCGGGAGGGTCGGAAAGGTCATCAGCGAATCCCGACACTGCTCTGCCTCTCTAGCTTAGAATTAATGGGGCTAAGACACACTTGCTGGATATAATTTATAGCGATTCTAAATGACATTCTGCTCCTCTTTATACCCAGGCTATGTTTTAAACAGTGGTAGAAGACCATTCTTATCATGAGCTCAAGCAGATATTTTGTAGGAATGGATACAAGAGAATGGTCCCGGAGAAATTTTCTGGTCGGAGCCTGAAAATGCAAGAAACAAGAACATGTGTATTTTCAGAGAGGTTGCTAATGCGAATCTCTAAGTTAATTTAACATTGTGTGTATCATTGGTAACTTAATTCAAGTCTTCAATACGAAGAAATTTAATATAAACAGAAGATTAGTAGTAGTAGTCACAAAATAGGTGTCGATTTCCAGAGGGCAAGTGCAGCCTCTTGCGCTATACGTGTATCACCCAGGATTTTTATGTTGGTCTATCACTGGATGGAGGTGTAGCCTACTTCTGAATGCTGTTAGACTTCTAAAAATTAGTTTGTTACGCCTCTGTGCCTGCCTACACATGCGTCTTATGTGTTGTATATTTGTTGCCTGTATTGACCAACGCGTCTCATATAGTGAATTGCTGCTCTGGTAGCACGCTCCATCCTTGGTCTTATATACCTACACGATTTTTGTCACCCAGTCTCTGATGTTGAAGCATGTCGGGCTCTTCGCTCTGCTATTAAGGACCAACTTCTAGTTCCACGAGCTCGCTTAGCTGCCAGACAACGTCGAGCTTTCTCGGTTAGTATATAGAGTCGTCAATCTGGAATGGCCTCCATTCAGAAATGCATTTATTACATCTGACCAATCAGACTTTGTTTCATAAATCAAGTCTTTTTTCTTTTGCCGTGGCTAGGCTGGGAGCGCTCATGAGTAGATTTTTGAATTGGCGTCATAGCGAAGTCCGTATACGATGAATGAATGTTTTGAATAACGTGACTGCTGGAAACACATCAGCAAATGGCGATTGTGCTTTTCATATCGATTTCCTGTCAGTTTGATTGACCTACGGATAGGGGAGGGGTGGGGGAAGGGACTTCGATGGAGGGTAGTCTGAGGGAGCGACTGATTTGCTATAAAATATAGACGAGATCTATAGACTTCCAGGATAGACTGAAAGGGGAGGGTGGGGTGAATTGGCCGTGTCTCGTTGTTTGGTTTGTTCGTCGGAAGAGGAAGGGCGTTCATTTGTTCCTGACGTTTATACCGGCTCTATATATATATTATATTATATATATTATTTATATGCATATATAGGCCTATTGTATATATGTATAACTATATATAATAGACGGACTGATATTGTGAGCTTCATCAAATGTCTGCCTGGCTCTCTCCGTCGTACGGCTATAGCTGCATAGCCAGGCAGACATTTAAATATATACATATATATATGGATCTGTGTCTGGATGTTTGTTCGTCTGCCGTCTGGCTGTCTGTCTGTCTTTCGATCTCTGTGTCTGTCCGTTCGGCTCTCTGTCTGGTTGTCTGGCTCTCTGTATGTATGTATGTATGTCTGTTGAGCTCTCTCTATCCGTTCGGCTCTCTGTCTGGTTGTCTGGTTGCTGACTGTCTGTAGAGCTCTCTGTAGAGCTCTCTGTCTGTCCGTTCGGCTCTCTGTCTGGCTGTCTGGATGTCTGGATGTCTGTAGAGTTCTGTGTTTGTCCGTTCGGCTCTCTGTCTGGCTGTCTGGATGTCTGTAGAGTTCTGTGTTTGTTTGGCTGTCTGTCTGGACGCCTGTTCGTCTGGCACTCCATCTGACACACAGCAACGTAGAGAGATATCTATATCTATAAGGAAGGATGTGACTATGTTTGTATGTATGTATGTATGTATGTATGTATCTGACTTTGTCCAGAATGCACGCTCACAGTTTTTGAGCTTTTCACTCCAAACCTTCACTACTGTGTAGGTCTCGGCACGAGACGCAAAGGCGAGGGGTTGGCGATTCTCTACCACCATGGGGGCCAGGGTGGGGAGCGAAACCCCCAAATTTTTTGCAAAAAACCCAGCTATTTTTTGATTTTTTTTCCTAGATAGAGGTCCATCAGAACCCCCCGGATCTGTGGTTGGCAAATCTCCACCACCAGAGGGGGCCAGGCTGCGGGGGTCAAAAACACTGATTTTCGCTAAAAATTTTCATTCGCTTGCCACGTATAAATGCAGTAATTTTAACCATTTTAGAGGTGTCTAAAGTGGAGTGGAGGGGTGGGATGGAGGTGAGGGGTGGAGATGGAGGTGGTGGGGTGGGGTGGCGTAGGGGTCGAGGGGTGGGGATGGGGTGGGGGTGGGGTGAGGGAGTGGGTTGAGGTGGGGTGGAGGGGTGGGGGTGGGTTGGAGTGGGATGGAGTGGGAGGTAGGGTGGGTGGAGTGGGGGTGGTGGGGGTGGGAGGGGGTTGGGGTGGAGGGGGTGGGGTGGGATGGGGTGGAAATTTTCGTCAAACCCAAATTTCTCCGGTGGCGTACTGGTATAGAGGTCGCAGTTTGGTGGGGTGTTGTGTGGTGGGGTTGTGGCCGGAGCGGATCGAATCCTAAATTTCCCGGGCAACGCCGGGTTCCCCAGCTAGTATATATATAAGACATGACCGATGATGCTTATGATATAATATTCTGGATTCCGACGGCAGTGATTGAACGACATAACTCACCAACCAACTCGGATCTTGTGGACTTGAATTGATATAGCGCCGGTGAAACAAGCCGCTCTCTTTCTCTTTCTCTCCCTCTCTGTCTGTCTGTCTGTCTGTCTGTCTGTCTGTCTCTCTCTGTCTCTCTCTGTCTCTCTCTGTCTCTCTCCGTCTCTGTCTCTGTCTCTGTCTCTGTCTCTGTCTCTGTCTCTGTCTCTGTCTCTGTCTCTGTCTCTGTCTCTCTCTCTCTCTCTCTCTCTCTCTCTCTCTCTCTCTCTCTCTCTCTCTCTCTCTCTCTCTCTCTCTCTCTCTCTCTCTCTCTCTCTGTGTGACGAGGATTTTTGTGGCGCTCAGATATTTCACGGATTTGCATTTACATGAGACCCTATACGGAAGTTATTGATTGGAGTTCAGAGGGCACTGCGCATGAAATTCTTTTCCATTGCCCACTGGAGCTGTTGCAACTCGTACATTTTGTAAACCTCTCATGCGTACGTAGAAATAATCAACCAACCAATCAATCAATCAACCAATCAATCAATCAGTCAGTCAATCATGGTTTATTTAATTTTTACATGCTTGACACATACCTAAAGTTTGTGTACATGTTTTCTGGGTATTTTGCGACCACGTCCATTGCAACACCCGCCCCCAACCAGGGGCGGATACAGAAATTTTTGAAGGGGGCCAAAATTTTGGGTCTTGGGTAAAAAAATTCTCGTGAGTCTTTCACCGAAAAATCTGAAGACCTTTTTTAGTTGTATGCTATTTTTCTCTCTCATCTTTCCAACTGCATTAATTGGGAAAAAAACTTGTTGAAACTTGATGGGGGCACGTCCTGTGCAAATCTCTGAATGGGGCATGGCCGGATTTCCCCACTCCTGGATCCGCGCATGCCCCCAACTCCACCCAATGTACCATCCCAGGATTTTTATCTGTCTTCGCTACTGTTGCGGTTGGCCACGATCTATACGGGAATCTACAATACAATACAACACAATACAATTAAGCATTTATATCGCGCTTTGACAAAACAAAGTCTTGCACAAGAGCGCGCTTCACTACTGTGACAGATCTAGTCATAACGTAATGAGAATAAATGAGTTTTTAATCTAGATTTAAACTCCACAACAAATGTGCACTGACGAATGGAAATTGGGAGACTATTCCATTCTTTGAGTCCTGAGACCACGAAAGCGCGACTTCCAGACTTCCGGTTTGTGCGAAGTGTAGCAAAGTCAAATCTGTTTCGATTTTTCCTGCAGCAGTATAAAGGAAGTGACGATGACGATAGACCAGGATCGTGTCTCTCTCGAGGACGATGCCATCAAGGATCGACACTTCAAGAACTTCAGCAAAGCACTCAAGCTGAGCATCGCATACGCAGCGAACATCGGAGGCACGGCCACACTCACAGGCACAGGACCAAACATCGTCTTGAAAGGACAGGCTGACGCGTATGTATTGCATGCACGATTACGCTACTTAAGTACTGTTATGTCACTTAATTAAGTAAATGTAAATGTAATCGGAGTTTTATATAGCGGCTGTCTTATGGCCTCGACCCTGAGGGTGAGATCCTTCACCACCGCTCGCCCGTTTGAATGGGCGCCACGCCATTTAGGTCCCCGTGGACGGACCATGTTAATTAGCCCGAGATTTTGAATCTCTGAAATAGCCACCTTCGGGATTCGAACCGCTCCCCGTACGCTCTCTTCCACAGACGCGCGGCCGCCAGCTTTCTTACCGATGTAGCTAACGCGGTTATTCTATTCTATTCTATTTTGTACAATCTAATCAGATGTGCTCCCAGTGCGAAGAACTCATGGAAAAAGAAAAGTCTTAAGACAACGGGCAGAAAAATTAAAGCCTCCGGATAAAATCTGGGCACGAATAATAGTAGGAACGGCATTCCACATAAAGGGTAGACAGAGGCAAAGGCGCGATGTTGGGCTGTGGCAGTCCGAGATCGTGGTACAAGAAGATCATGACGGTCTAAAGAGCGGAGAGGACTCCAACGGTAGCTGAGAAAGGTTATGCTACTTAGGTACGGTTACGTTACTTAACTACGGTTACCTTACTTAAGTACGGTTGCGTTACTCATTGCTGTCGTAAGGGTCGGTTAGGGTTAGAGTCAGGGGTAAAGGGTCGTTTAGGGTTAGAGTCAGGGGTTAAGGTTAGGTTAGTGCAAGGCCATAGCCAGGATTTGATTTCGGGTGTGTTTCTTCAGTTTCCCGTCCGAAAAAACTGATGACTTATTTTAGTCATACGACCGAAAATTAATCTTCAGAAAAAAATGTCACCAATTCATTCTATTTTTTCACAATTTTCATTTGGGGAGGGTGTTTTCTTGATTTTTTCTTGGTTTTTAATCATGTGCTAGTGAATTATGCATTCTATTATTTTTTACTTTTTTCATTTCGGGGGTGTTCAAGCACCAAAACACCCCTCTAGCTACGGCCTTGGGTTAGTGTCGTGACTGTCGTCATTGGGAAGTATATGCAAAACGACCTTCTACCGCATCTGTACTTTCTGGCAGTTTTTCTGAATGCGATGCGCGGCCGGATCATCCGTCCATTGCCTTTCAATATCAAGAAGACAATTATCCGCCGCATATATGCACCATGGCAACCATCACGGCGGTTTATAATGGCAATTACGGCTAATTATTGTACCTTTTAGTGTTAGACTCGTTTGTGCGCTACCGCGTGGTAAAGGCGCCGTTTTGTGTTAAGGCCATTATTACAACAGATCAACAGTTACAGGACTTCGTGTTCGTTAGTATATTGTGCTTTTAAATTGCGGCGGTATATTAACGCGGCGGAAGGTTGCTTTACTTATTTCCTAACGACGTACGCCACTAACTCTGACCCAACTGAATCCCAAGACTGTCAGGGCCTTCTGGATATGAACCTACCCTCACGGTGCCACTGGATAGGAAATAACGAATGGTTTTTGCATCTTATCTTGCTGGCTATCAATGCCGTTTGAATGAATGCATTTCTGGATATGAACCGACCCTGACGGTGCCATTGGATAGGAAGTAACGAATAGTTTTGCATCTTATCTTGCTGGCTATCAATGCCGTTTGAATGAATGCATTTCTGGATATGAACCGACCCTGACGGTGCCATTGGATAGGAAGTAACGAATAGTTTTGCATCTTATCTTGCTGGCTATCAATGCCGTTTGAATGAACGCATGCGTGATAGAAGGCATGCGCAACGAGGTATTTCTAGTGCGGCGTATAGTGCCTTGTATATAGGAACTATACAGCGTAGCACACTGTCTTATTATGATGAGGGAGAAATGGCTGAGAACGAATTCTATAAAGGGAGCGGAGCATCAAGGTGGATGCCATTCCAGGTGATTTCATTTGGGTGATGCCTACAATGCAATGTGAATTGTGGAATAATTCTGAATAATATAATAAATAAGTATAAATGGATTTGTTGATAGGATTTATGGCGGTGATGCGGGCATCAACTTCAGTTCTTGGTTTGTCATGGCTCTACCGAACATGATCCTCGCTCTCTTCCTTGCGTGGCTCTGGCTTCTCGTTCTCTTTCTAGGACCACGGTAGGATTTTAGAAAAAAGCACATCTTATTTATTGCATGTATCGTAAACGTAAATTTATACAGCGCCATTTCAAGGAAAACTACTCAGAGGTGCTCGCGACCGGACAGCATCAAACTACAATCGAAAAGAATGGTTCTCAAATGCTTGTAGAAAAGGGACAAAGAAGGACCAAAAAGTTCATTATTACGGAGGTGTTGCTGTTGCTAAGTAGGGTTGAGGGGTTCGACCCCCAGGGCCCCAACTCCACGCAGCTCATAGTCCGACCCTCCAGTTATTTTTCTACAATTTTCATACTGGACACACCTTTGAATACATTAAACTTCATTACATTTCTCGAGTACTTTGCAGATACTCGACCATTGTTCCTCTTTCTAACTTCCACCCAGTTGATTGAATTGTTATAGTTTTACCTAGACATTTCTTACTTGTAGCTGACTGCGGTGTGTCAGCGAGAATCTCAATAAAACGTATATATATATTACATAGGCCTATGTACATATGAAATATGTATAGTTGTACATGTATATATATTATATAATATATAATATTGATTGTGTAATGTATGTTAGACATTTAGACATTTATATTCAGGACATCTAACAGAGCAGATTTAAACTAAAGAATATATCAAAGTGTATCGTTTTTCAATCGATTTCAAACTCAACCAAGTCCAAGTGGCAAAATTTTAAATTAATTATTAATTTCCTGCACTTTATTGTTCGTCGATGTTTACAATGTCTGATATTTTTTCGACTGCTTGCAGAGAGGCTTTCCTGCGACGAGATGAGAATGAGAAAAGTTCAAATGTGGAGACTGCAACGCAAGTCATCAAACGAGAATACAGGAAATTAGGACAAATTAGGTGAGACTCTTATTAGGCCAGATGTTAAATTAGCAGAGTTTTATGGACTCGAGACAGAGTATCCGTCTCAGAACGCCTTGAGACAGGTTTTATGTGTCTAAACTTATTGTAGTTAAGTGTCAGTAATATAGTAATATTATATTTAAAGAGGTTTATATCATAAACTACCCAGCCTATAGGACTCTAAACAGCGGCGGGTTCCTGGACATTCCCCCCCCCCCCCCAATCCTCTTTTCGGCGGTCGGTGGGTCGTGACAATCTCGGTTGCACGACGCCATGGCAAGTCATAACACGAGAGTACAGAAAATTAGGGCAAATTACTCTATTATGACTTACTAGATGACTAACTGACTAAATTAATGAATAAATGAATGATGAATGATGAGTGAGTGAGTGAGTGAGTGAGTGATTGAATGGTTTGTGTTACTGTTTATCATTTCGTTTGTGTTTCAGTTTTGCTGAAGCAACGGTTCTCTGTCATTTCATCGTCCTTGCTCTGCTGTGGCTGACAAGGGAACCAGAGTTCGTCCCTGGATGGGGGAGTCTGATGCCAAACAAGTCAGTTGTAGAGACACTTCAAGATACACACACACAGACACAAGGAGGCATAGGCAGACACACACAGACAAACACACAAACAATTCAACGGACACAGACAGAGAGACACAGGCAAACACAATAACAGACAGACACACACAAACTCACAGACACAGACAGACACACAGACAAATACACAGACGTATACGTTACTCTGCATATGCTTCAGTTGGCATTGTCTGCCACTTTTGGTTGATTTCTTTTGATTGATTGACTCATCTTGAAGGAATTATCTCTTATTACAAATGCATCTAATGAATATTTGCTTGTAAAGATTTATAACGTTTGTCTATTTCTGGATTTATCGTTAACTATTGCAAATGACAAGTCTTACCACGGAGAGGAACAATGTGTATGTTTTGAACGAATGAATGACTGAATGAATGACTGCAAACTGATTGACTGAATGAATGAATGAATGAATGAATGAATGAATGAATGAATGAATGAATAGTTGAATGAGGGAATCTGAAGTCAATGGCTCAAAGTCTAAGTGAGATGTGCTTGATGGATTTGCCCAGATCACTCTGTACAGTGTACAGTGTACAGACTGCACTCCATATTGACTTCAAGTTCGTATACGTGTGCATAATTATTATGTAAATGCGTATGTATGTTTGTATGTTAGTTAGTTAGTTAGTTAGTGCTTTCGGCTCGTAGAGCCCTAGCGACCACCATGACAAGCGACTTTCGCCTCTCGCCATGATGGTTTTCTTGGCAGGATACAGAGGTGGTTTGCCATTGCCTTCCTCCGAGACAATTATGGGTGAGCAACTTGTCCAAGGTCGCTACGCAGTGGCTTGAGGTAGATTCGAGAACATACCGCCATACCACCTTGTCCCATACCCTGCAGGAGCAGGGGGTTGTTTTAGGCTAACCCATAGCCGGATGCAGATTCACGTCATGCCCAAAACCTGCCGACTGCAGTTTAACGTCATACCCAGGACGAGCTGCAGTTTAACGTCATACCCAGGACACAGTTTGTATGTGTGGGCTATAATATAAAATATGGCACATATGCACTCACAAGCACACGCATATGACTGCACACACACGCACAGTCGCGCACACATACACGCACATGAATACCAATCAGCCACCGTGACCATGTATTCACTCAAAACTCAAAACGTTGCTTTTCACCGATCCAATTCTGATTCTTCTACTTTCCCCCAACCTCCCACGCTGTCTCAACTCTAAACATCCACCATAATTATAGCCGTCTGTCTAACTCCTCGAATGACTGCGGATCTTGACCCGCTGCTTAGGCCTATAAGCTTATCGATTTTGTTTTGATTGAGCGCCTGTGAATAAGATGGTTTCCGCGACTTCGCTTTTGTGGGCACTGTAGAAGTTCAGAGTTTACCATCGTGATACGTTTGTAGGCCTATATAACCAACCATGCAGCCTGTGTGCATCCTTGTCTTAATAATAGTTGGTCAGTGCATTGTGTTTGTAGGTACGTGACAGACTCCAGCGTTGCTATAACCGTCTCTGCGTTCCTATTCCTACTTCCGTCGAGATTACCCGAGTGCATGCGATCGAAAAAAGCGAACCAAAGTACGCACCCATTCACAACAGCAGCAGCACGGCTTTTTAGTGTGTGCTGTATTTCTACACAAAAATGACAGTTCTAAGTGAATTTGTGCCGCTGTAAAAGCATTCTTGTGCAGTTAAAAATGTGACCCATCTGCGCAAAACCAGTCGTAAGTCGAATTTTTGACTTTTTAAGTTTAATATACTGTTTTAAAGAGGAACAAATTCTCTTTAAAATGATACCAATTTTATCGTTCTATCTTGATCCAAGCTGAATTTATGAATGAAAAACTACTTGCATTATGGATACTATTTATCGACAAAAATGCATCTAAGTTGGCCTAACAATATAAATTGCAAATCATAACTTGCAAGAAATCATTCAAATAATACTCTTCAATGTTATTTTAACTCAAACATTTTGGTTATTTGCCAAAAAAATTATATAAAAAATAATTTTCTGCAATAATCTAACAATTGGAAAAAATTGACCTTGCTCTAGTTTTTGCTTGTTTTCTTGAAACGGAAATTTTCGACTTACGACTGGTTTTTCGCAGATGGGTCACAAATAGTCTTTGATTGGGAATAATTTTGTAGATAGTGTGGCAAGGAAGAGAAGGGCTTGTGCAGTTCAAAGAATTTCTTAGAAGAAACCCTGAATAGGCTAAGAGTCAACAAAAAGTCTAAATCCTTTGACAGATCAATACATAGTTGACTGTAAAATTGTAAACGTTTTTCCCATCAGCAACTTATGATCTTCATCATGTTCATCGTTAGACGTATACCATAAAAATGATGAGCTTATGTCGTAATTCATTATGTCGTGACAGGACTTTTTAACGTGCAGTTGTAGGCCTACACAAAATGTGCAGTTCTAAATGGATTTGTGCAGTTGTAGAAGCACTTCCGCCACGTTCCGTGCAGTTAAAACTACTAAAAAATAGGTCATTTTCCTCAGATTTGGAGTAATTTACCATGGAGGATGAGAAAGGAGAGAAGATGTGCAGTTCTAAAAATTCCTTAAAAACAGCCCTGTTACAGTCGTGATTCAATATAATTAATCGTTCATTAAGAGGTTTCATATAACAGCGCGCCTTCAAGACTCCTAATGCAACCTCGGCTACATGGGACAGTCCTAAGTTGGGAATTGCGCACGGTGGTGGAATGGTCTGTGGGCACTGGACGAAATTTTACTGAAGCCCATTCCAGATCGCATGGCTATTGCACTGCATGGGTCAGCGATCGAGAAACCTCTGCGCTGCTTGCTAGAGGTCTGCGATCATTATTATTACTACTAGCCTACTGCGTTTGCTGCTATTACTACTGCTACTACTGCTTCTGCCCCTACTACTACTGCTTCTGCTGCTACTACTTCTGCTGCTACTATACTACTACAGCTTCTGTTGCTACTACTGCTGCTACTATACTACTACTGCTTCTGCTGCTACTACTACTGCTGCTACTATACTACTACTGCTTCTGTTGCTACTGCTATAATATATTATTACTATTATATTATTAAGCGATTGAGTAAACCTAAGCTTGTTACTCTGCTGTCAAAACAAAACAGGTGACGATGAGTCATCGTCATCTTCGTCGTCATCTTCTTCAAAGAAACGTTCGCTCGCTCTTCTCGATTGGCAGACTGTCAACAAGAAGATGCCGTGGGGTGTCATCATCCTACTCGGTGGCGGATTCGCACTCGCAGATGCCTGCAAGGTCCGTTATATAAATATATATCATATATATATATATATATATATTTATATGTATACATTTATATATAGTATATATATATAAACTATTATATATATATATACTCCGGTAAACGAGGCGATAGACGTTCCACTATATCACTAAGATTAAAGGGTTGTTAAGAACAGGAAATTGTGTGGCCATTCCATTCATCCATCCGTCCCTTGTCGCCACAAAGCAGCAAATTAAAAGCGGCATATAGTATGGTGTAGGGTCATAAGTGTGTTGATAAGGCCGTGATAATATTATTATCACGGCCTTATCAGCACACTTATGACCCTACACCATAGTATACACTGTGGTTCAAAAAAAAGTAAGCCAAATTGTTTTGCATATATATTTAATACCTGATGACATATCACGCTAAAACTTTACAGATATTTAGAGAATTGGACCAAGAATATGATAACAAAATTTCAAGAGATAAAGTTGAACGGATAAAAAGATATGTATCTTTCAACTTCATATGCGGAAATATCAGTTTACAAGCAATTTTCTGTTAGATTCTATGAAATGTGTCAAACTGTTTTTCTTATATCTCTAATGCCTGATGATAATAATCAGTCTAAGATTTTCCCAATATTTAGATAATGGAACCAAGAATAGGATTCCAAAATATCATTTCATAAATTTGAACGGATAAAAAGATATGGATATTTCAACTTCATCTCCCGAAATATCAGTTTTCAGCGAGTCTGCTATGGTATTCGTTGCGATTTCGGCGCTTGGTCGTTCCCATTAATTTGAGTGTTCATTGATCCGGGATTAAAAATTAATGGAACCTATTATCGCGACGTTCTGCTGTCACAACATCTTCTACCTGTAATCAGAAATCCAGCCCCAGACTGCCCCAGCCCACAGAGCCAAGGAAGCCATCGAAATGCTGACAAGAGAGACACCAGACTTCATTAATTTTATCCCACATAATGGGCTCCGAACAGCCCAAATTTGAATCCTGTCGACTATAAACTGTGGAGCGTGATGCAAGACCGAGTCTACCAGACAACAATCCATGATATAAACGATCTGAGGCAACGCTTGTTTGAAGTCTGGGATCGCCCGGACCAGAAGATAATCCACGATGCTGTTGCTCAATGGCGCCAGCGCCTCCAGGCTTGCATGCAAGCAGCAGGATGAGGACATTTTGAGCATCTTATTTAATTAAATAATCAAACCATACTGTTGGAATAATATTGGTGGTTCAATTCTCTACATATCTGGAAAATCTTAGACTGATTAATCATCAGGCATTAGAGATAATAAGAAAAGCAGTTTGACTTACATTTCATTGAATCGAACAGAAAATTGCTTGTAAACTGATATTTCCGCATATGAAGTTGAAAGATACATATCTTTTTATCTGTTCCACTTTATCTCTTGAAATTTTGGAGTCATATTCTTGGTCCAATTCTCAAAATATTTGTAAAATGTTGGCGTGATATGTCATCAGGTATTAGAGATATACGCAAAACAATTTGGCTTACTTTTTTTTGAACCACGGTGTATATGGCACTATATTATAGTGCCAGTCCCAAGCTTGGAGAAAAGAGGAGGCAACGTGAACGGTCCATGGCAGCCGTGAGCTGCCGTTAAAGGCAGGAAATTGCAAAGAGTATATTTTTTTATTGCAATGTTTATCGTAGGCTATAAAGCAGTCTTCTAGAACTCTATTCTCTGAAGCTAAAGCACAGGGCATCAGCTTATTCACGAGCATTGAACGTCTATATTCTATAAGTTTGTGTACGAACTGTACATGTATGAGTTTTTGTACATGTATGTTTTTCAGTTTATCCAGGACAAAACTCCATTCGCCAAAACGTTCCTGCTAACTTGTTGCTAATCTGAGCTGCCAGAGGCACTTTATTTATGATCTATGTGCTGGATAGATAGCTAAAAGTTTCGCTCATAATTCACGTCTTTACATATACCTATCCAGTTTTCTGCTCTTCGGGTCTGCTATCAAATGTAGGGTTCTTTCATGCCACCTCCTTTGCCTCCTATGTAATCCAGGTCTGGGTATATACACGTATGTATGCATGCCTGTATGTGTGTTTACGTGTAAGTATAATTTACATGTATGACTATAAGTGTTCATGTACGCTTGTGTGTACATGTATGTATGTCTGTTCAGACGTATCTATCTGTCATAACGTTTCCTATCGGAGTGTTCTTACGAGTATGCTACTGCAAGCTTCCACAGATCTTTTCACCTCTGATGTGCTACCACATGCACGTATGTCTTACCAAAGCAGTTTGTTCTGCCAGTTTTTGGCGTTGTCTTGGTCTTATATCTTCAGACTTATACTTCCATTTATTTTGATTGATATTTTCAACCGACATTTCAATCTGTCTTATCAATACTGCCCAGAAATTCAATTTACACCGTCTCGGTATGTGCTGGCTTTCTGAACAGGGATCTGAAAATAGATTCTGCTTTGTCAATGCCATGCGCGTTAGACACTAATGACATAGAAGTTGCTATAGTTAGGTAGGTAGGTAGGTAGGTAGGTAAGTAGGTAGGTAGGTAGGTAGGTAGGTAGGTAAGTAGGTAGGTAGGTAGGTAGGTAGGTAGGTAGGTAGGTAGGTAGGTAGGTAGGTAGGTAGGTAGGTAGGTAGGTAGGTAGGTAGGTAGGTAGGTATGGTAAATCTGCAACGATGTGTATATGTCGTATATATACGTCGTTGTAGATATCCGGTCTATCTGTGATCGTTGGCGATATGTTGAGCAACTTTCGCTACATGCCTGGATGGGCGATCGTCCTCGTCCTCTGCCTCCTCACCGTCGCACTCACGGGATTCACGAGCAACGTCGCCACCGCCACAATCTTCATGCCGATCCTAGCCGAACTTGTAAGTTGGTAGGAGTCTAACTGTTAGACAGACAGACATACAGACAGGGAGGCAGACAGACAGACAGACAGGCAGACAGACAGGGAAACAGACAGACAGACAGGTAGGCAGACAGACAGACAGGCAGACAGACAGACAGGGAGGCAGACAGACAGGTAGGCAGGCAGACAGGTAGGCAGACAGACAGGGAGGCAGACAGGCAGACAGACAGACAGGGAGGCAGACAGACAGGGAGACAGACAGACAGGGAGGCAGACAGACAGGCAGACAGGGAGGCAGACAGACAGGGAGACAGACAGACAGGGAGGCAGACAGACAGGGAGACAGACAGACAGGGAGGCAGACAGACATACAGACAGGGAGACAGACAGACAGAAAGGCAGACAGACAGGGAGACAGACAGACAGACAGGTAGGCAGACAGACAGACAGGCAGACAGACAGACAGGGAGGCAGACAGACAGACAGACAGGCAGACAGACAGACAGACAGGTAGGCAGACAGACAGACAGGCAGACAGACAGACAGGGAGACAGACAGACAGACAGGTAGGCAGACAGACAGGCAGACAGGTAGACAGACAGACAGGGAGGCAGACAGACAGGTAGGCAGGCAGACAGGTAGGCAGACAGACAGGGAGGCAGACAGGCAGACAGACAGACAGGGAGGCAGACAGACAGGGAGACAGACAGACAGGGAGGCAGACAGACAGGCAGACAGGGAGGCAGACAGACAGGGAGACAGACAGGGAGGCAGACAGACAGGGAGACAGACAGACAGGGAGGCAGACAGACATACAGACAGGGAGGCAGACAGACAGACAGACAGGCAGACAGACAGACAGGGAGACAGACAGACAGACAGGGAGACAGACAGACAGACAGGTAGGCAGACAGACAGGCAGACAGGTAGACAGACAGACAGGGAGGCAGACAGACAGACAGGTAGGCAGGCAGACAGGTAGGCAGACAGACAGGGAGGCAGACAGACAGACAGGGAGGCAGACAGACAGGGAGACAGACAGACAGGGAGGCAGACAGACAGACAGGTAGGCAGGCAGACAGGTAGGCAGACAGACAGGGAGGCAGACAGGCAGACAGACAGACAGGGAGGCAGACAGACAGGGAGACAGACAGACAGGGAGGCAGACAGACAGGCAGACAGGGAGGCAGACAGACAGGGAGACAGACAGACAGGGAGGCAGACAGACAGGGAGGCAGACAGACAGGCAGACAGGAAGGCAGACAGACAGGCAGACAGACAGACAGGGAGGCAGACAGACAGGCAGACAGGGAGGCAGACAGACAGACAGACAGGCAGACCGACAGACAGGGAGACAGACAGACAGACAGGTAGGCAGACAGACAGACAGACAGGCAGACAGACAGACAGGGAGACAGACAGACAGGTAGGCAGACAGACAGGCAGACAGGTAGACAGACAGACAGGGAGGCAGACAGACAGGTAGGCAGACAGACAGGCAGACAGGTAGACAGACAGACAGGGAGGCAGACAGACAGGTAGGCAGGCAGGCAGACAGGTAGGCAGACAGACAGGGAGGCAGACAGACAGACAGGGAGGCAGACAGACAGGGAGACAGACAGACAGGGAGGCAGACAGACAGGCAGACAGGGAGGCAGACAGACAGGGAGACAGACAGACAGGGAGGCAGACAGACAGGGAGACAGACAGACAGGGAGGCAGACAGACAGGGAGGCAGACAGACAGGCAGACAGACAGACAGGGAGGCAGACAGACAGGCAGACAGGGAGGCAGACAGACAGGCAGACAGACAGGTAGGCAGACAGACAGACAGGCAGGCAGGCAGACAGACAGACAGAAGACTTCCCACTTTTCTTGACTTTACCTTTCTCAAATACCTTTAGACCTCTCCTACTTTTTCTGCCTTTGAGATCAACAGCAGCTGGTCCTTTCCTTACCCTGACATAGGCCTGCTACGTTTAGTCATGCGGCTGCATGGTGTATGTGAGTGTGTGCGGTGGTGCGTGTCATCATTGTCTCTATTGTTGTAGGCTGAGACGGTGAACATTCATCCGCTGTATCTGATGATTCCCGTCACGATCTCTGCGTCGTTCGCTTTCATCCTTCCCGTCTCAACTCCACCGAACGCCATCGTCTTTGCCTACGGAGACATCAAGATACTCGACATGGTAACCGTATACTATAATTTTAATTACACTGTAATTGTAATGTGATTGTAATTACACTGTAAGTATAATTACACTGTAGTTGTAATTACACCGTGATTGCAATTTAACTGTTATTTTAATTACGCTGTAACTTGTAATTATGCTGTAATGGTAGTTACACCCTAATTGTAATTATGCTGTAACTGTAATAACTACACTGTAATTGTAATTAGTAACTTATGACCGATCAGAGTCGAATACTAGCCACTTTTGTGTTCAAAATCATTATGTGTAAATAACGATAATAATAGCAGTAATAGTACTTCTACTACTACTACTACTACTGCTGCTACTACTACTACTACTTCTACTACTACTACTACTACTACTACTACTACTACTACTACTACTACTACTACTACTACTACATGTACTACTGCAGCAGCTGCTGCTGCTGCTACTACTAATACTACTACTAATACTACTAATAATAATAACAATAATAATAACTTGGTAGTTCTAGAATGTTAAAAACCTGAGGGAACTTAATTATGTATCTTGGGTTATAATTTTTTAAATATTAATATCAATAATAATATTATTAATAATAATTTTTTTAAATGATAATATTAACAATACTATTATTAATAGTAGTCACAATAATAATAATAGTAGTGGCAAATGTAGTGGTCCACATCGGTGATTACAGTTAGTTCCGTGCTAATGCTAAATTGCTAATGACGTGTTTTTCCATCTGTTTTCATTCTTTCGTTGCTGCTGCTGCTGCTGCTGCTGCTGTTGCTGCAGCTGAGAGCTGGACTTCCGATGAGCATCATCTGCGTACTCGTCCTCCAGATAGCCATCAACACCTGGGGCTACGTCTACTTTGATCTCGGCCAATTCCCCGAATGGGCGTTCATCCGCAAATCCCATCTCACCAATGCAACGTTGGCGGCGACTAGCGTTGCTCCGGGCGTCAACGGAACACTTTTCAACGACGCCCTCCTGTCCACCATGTCGTTGATGATCTGATGAAGACGTACAGCCGAGGTTCTGCCTCGATCAACCTGCTTTCTTCATGCTCAAACAATTTCCGGTGTATATTATATATATCCGACGAATGGCCGACGCTGAGACACTTGCCGTTACATTTTACACAATGTATAGGTTTGGGTTTCCCGACAATTCGGAGCGGAAAATTCGGAGGCGGAAAATTCGGAGCTGGACATTTCGGAGACGGAAATTCGGAGCGGGAAATTCGGAGTCGGAAAATTTGGAGAAAAAAGTTGGAGTGGTTAAATATTATTCGCATCGATCCAACTTCTAATGAAGGAGGATTTTTCCGTCAATCCAACTTCTATTTAAGCAGCAATATTTTCATCAATCAAACATCTCTTTAAGCCAAAAATTTCGTCAATCCGCTCCGGATTATCCGCTCCGAATTGTCCGGCTTCGAATTGTCTGGACGCCATCGTTTGTGTGGTTAAACCATACGAGTGATTTGCAAATGTTGTGCCGTTAAAAAAGATTTCCTGGGTCTATGAGAGAAATTCCGGTCCCTGTTAAGAGTCCTTAACCTAACTTTGAGTTTTTATGATGAATTTTTTACACAAATTCAAATAACAAAAGTGAGGGTATGACATGCGATATAATATTCATATATACAATAATTGTGATTTGAGGTGGCAGTAATATTATGTCTATATTTAAAAAGGCACAAATCATAAACTTTGCGAGCAATGTTGAGGTAAACAGCAGAACTTCATTTATGAAACTTGAACTATCTCACCTGTGATTTTTTAGTCAGAACATTAAGATCAACATTGATCTTGTAATTGTCTTTCTTTTATCTCGTTAGCCGCAGTTACTTTACGCTTTGTTGCATGTTGCCGCATTGATTACAAATTACGATTTCTAGTCATATTATGGTCAAAGACAGCGTCAATCATGATATTATTCCTTTTTTGTAATTAATCTAGAATCTAGATGACCACAACTAGATAATGCTGTGCGTACATTATAATGTCACATAATTATATCATAATTTATATAGTGCTGCATGAATTACATTAGAGTTTGTTGCATAAACTGATGATGTGCACATTGTGTTCTATTTTTTTGACTGGAATTATGCAAGCGCTTACGGCTACACATGCTTTCAGACTGTTGTTAAACGACTTGTTCATGGCTTTTCAACTCTCTGGCTTTGCTGAGCTGATTTGGTTGCTACTGTTTTAGAAGTTAGTGTGTAGGACCTACTTACTTTCTATGCAGAGATAGCATTCCAATCCTGATTCCCATATTCTTCTTTGTATATATTACCTTTAACAAGTACTACCAATTGGACAAATGCACACAAAGGTTTACATGAGATAGACCATGGAATTTGAGTACATTTCTCGAAGGGTAAATGAAAGTATGGTTGGTTTTTAAAGTGCAAATGAAAGGGATCATTCGTTTATTGAATTGTAATGAAGGGATCATTTGTTGTCAAAGTGTAAATGAAGGGATCATTTTGTTGATAAGTTGCATGTACATTGGAATGATGATTCCATGAAGCGAAGATATATTCACTTGTAGTTAGGCTTCATGTGCAACCGAAGTTTTTAATTCATTTGGTGATATATCAGATGTGCTGCAGAACATTTGTAAAGTATCAATATTACTTGTAATTAGGATTCCAATGACGGTGACTTGTGTACATAACGTAGAAACTGCACGTTTACACTGATTTAAATAAATTCAAGTAAGTTTCAACACAACACAACACTAGAAACTCATTGCATTAAGTTGTGTCCCAAGTTTTTGGACGATAATTGGGGTTCCGGAAAATTTCACATCTTGTTTGCATAAGAAAAGCATTCAATTAATGACATTTATAAAGACAGAATGACTAATAGTTATGTTTGGAAAGTAAAAATTGCATTTCAAGATTCAAAACATAATCTTTATTATTAGAAACGGAATTTGAAGTGGGGCGCCATCTATGGCTGAGACTGAGAGTAAAATGGACTTACAAAATTTTTTCATGAGTTACCAACCAGCCCTATAATAGAGAGTCTTAGACATTGAAGATTAGCGATAGTCATGATCGTTGAAGGTATGTTGTGTCGAGAGAAAGTTGCGTAAATGTTGTTGTATTTTGAGCAGAACATATCACAACTGTGTATATTTTGTGATGCGGATAAATTTCAACAGTTAACCTTAAAATGTGATAATAGTATTGCACAGTAATTGAGACGGTTTCTTGTACTCAAGTAAGAACGGGACTTGCTGAAAGTTGGACATATAGGACTGGTCTTGGACAATAGTGATAAAAGAAGAGAGGTTTTCTAAGCTATATCTGCGAGCGGAGTCATGCAGCCTGGGGTTTTGATGTGCTCGTGAATAAACTGAGGCCCTGCTCTTAACTTTCGAGTGGCGCTCTAGAAACATGGAGATTATACTATTACGATTGGAGCATTAGCAACTTCAGCATGGCATATGAGAATGGATGTACTTAACCAATAATAAATACTCTAGCCCTCATCCTAACCCTAGCCGTAGACCTAACGCTTCATTGCCGTCTGTTCTTCCGCTGACAAGGCTTTTTTAACGTGCAGTTCTACACAAAATGTGCAGTTCTAAATGGATTCGTGCAGTTGTAGAAGCACTTCCGCCACGTTCCGTGCAGTTAAAACTAGTAAAAAAAGGTCATTTTCCTCAGATTGGGAGTAATTTACCATGGAGAATGAGAAAGGAGAGAAGAGGATGTGCAGTTCTAAAAATTCCTTAAAAACAGCCCTGTCCACTGATGGTGTACTTTCAATGTACTCATTCATATCGCTGTGTTCGTTCGCTAGAGTTGGAGGAGACAAGTCAAGAATGAAAACATTTCTGACTGGGAGGGATTTGAAATGAACCCGACCTCTTCCTTGACATTCCAGCAGTGCGTTCACCACTACGGCCATCCTGCTGGAGATGTTAATTATTGAGCAACGCCATACTTGAAATCTGGTCCACCGCTAATCCGGCAAAATAATGACGTACACAGCGGAGTTGGCATCGACAGCAACATGAAGAAGGCATAGCCTGCAGCTGGGCAGCATTCATTATTACCAATGTTAGGTGGAAGATCTCTTATGCATCCTCTTAGGCCGCTCCTGTGTAAGATAGATAGATATTCGTTTTATTGACAAAATAACCGATCGACATAACGCGACAGTTAACAAGCACAAAGGAGCAGCGGATAAAGCCTAGTAAATGTTTTTATACAGCATCCGTGAATGACCTTGAACAAGTCCTCTGCTCAAAGTTATTCAACCGACATCAACTGCAATTATTGTATTGTTTAAACTCTGTTGCCTCGAATTAAGACTTATTGTCCTGTAATTACACGCGAAAAAATTAACTGGAATAATTTAAAACAATGACTAAATACTAAATAGTGATGAATTAATATTCTGAGCTGACTCAGCGATTGTTATATAGGCCTACAAGTGAGTTGTATAGAACTATAGATCATAGATTATAGATTATAGAACAAACCGTCCAGATGAGGAGTATATCTGCCGTGGAGGTCTTCAACAGTCAGTGCCTCGTGATCTGTGCCTACAGTGCTGCTGGGACGTTTTCTGGGTATTGTCCAGTAGTAGTGGCGTCTACCAATGGTGGGGTCTGCATGGAGAACGATTTCCATCGAGCTATAAAGGTGGGAGGCATAGGCGCAATCACGTCCTAAAAGTTGGGGGGACCATAATGAATCACGTCCTAAAAGTTGGGGGACCCTAATAATAAAGCTAGAGGACCACTCAAAAGTTGGGGGGACGCGTCCCGTGGGTCCCATAGGGTGGTTGCGCCTATGGTGGGAGGGAGATCGACGCCCGTCTTGGACATAAACTGGGGTTGCTGATTTCTTATAGCATAAGTTGGTCAGAGTGGGGGTTGTTTCCTAATCCAGGTTGGTGGGGGGAGGTAAGCGCCAATGGGTGTGGGTTTAGGATGCAGTAGTCTTGGGGGAAGAGACCATGATTAATATTAACATTAAAGGTAGTAATAATATAGGTTTACTTCTGTTATTTTGACTAGCAAATTTTTATTAATATTCTTATTGTGTTATTATGTTTACTGTTGTTATCATGAACGTATTGCTTATTTATATACCAGGGCTTTTTTTAACGTGCAGTTCTACACAAAATGTGCAGTTCTAAATGGATTCGTGCAGTTGTAGAAGCACTTCCGTCACGTTCCGTGCAATTAAAACTAGTAAAAAATATGTAATTTTCCTCAGATTGGGAGTAATTTACCATGGAGGATGACAAAGGAGAGAAGAGGATGTGCAGTTCTAAAAATTCCTTAAAAACAGCCCTGATTATTACTATAATTAGTAGGCTAACATCATTATCACTAGTTTTGCTGTTATTGTTATTATTGTAAATAGGGCCTATTATTATTTTTTATCACTATTGTTATTGTTACCATAACTACAGCTAATGTTTGGACAGGAAATGTCGACTCAAATATCAAGTTTACAGCAGCACACTTTTATGTTCATTAATGCTTTGATCTTTGTACATCTAACCAATTTGTCTCCATTTTAGTGATTGAGTTACTGATAAATTGATTGATGATTTGACTAGTTATATTGATTGGAAGATTGAAGGAGATGCTTGGTAGTCCGATTTAGGGAATTTGAGTTACCGTGTGAACGCAGTCTGGATTCATATACGGTTTAGAATTAATGGGTTTGCCCCAGTTAGATCTAATAAGCTGTTACCATATTTGCGTGATAGAATGTCAAACGATACCGGTATGGTATTTATTGCTAGCATGTTGAACTGTTTTACTCAGCATTTAAAATGTTTAAATTATACTGAACAAAGTTAGTATATTTTAGTTGCACATCTTATATAGTAGGTGAATTATATCAATGTATTTCATACCCTAGTGTTGTGTAATAGTGCAATGTTTGTTTAAGAACACTTTTATTGTAAGTAAGACCACGTATCGTATCGTAACTGTTTTTAAGAACAATGGCTTGTACATAATTTCTAATCTTGAGAATTTTGAAAAGGAGAGTGAATTACGTTTGTGAATGTCTTTTTCATGTGTTCTTATAATTTATCATTACTCTTAGAAGTCGGTCAATTCTTATTAAGGCAGCTGAGACTGAAATCAAGCGAGTAAACTATATTACTCATATTCCCGGACCTTACAAACAACAACGTAGCCTACGTATAAGCTTATAGCCTACAGTTACAGTAAAATGAAGACTCAAGCGCACTGTGGGAAAAACCACGCAATATTTAGTAACAGTTTAAGCAATTAATTTCTACACGCTGTTTACAAGCAACCTTCTAGAATAAAAATCTAATTAATAATGTAATATAAAATAGGCCTAAGTACTTATATAATAGGCCTATGCATCCACGTTCATTGGGCCTATGCTGACCCCACAGCATGCTTGCACTGGGCCACCGGTGGCTTGCTGAGGGTTAAGCCAAAACGTGGACGTAGGGTAAGCAAATTATTAACGCGTGACAAATTCTCCCAGTTTAAATGCAGCGATGCACACAAGGCAGTGAAAAACAAAGCACAATGGCATCACAAGCACGATGTTTAAGGTACAGGCATATGAGTTGTTCTAATAAAGTTTACTCATTTGATTAATGAGTATTTAAACGACATAAGCGGAGAGAAATGTGTCCATGCGTCGTGTTACTTGCTATACATGTTTAGCGATACCGCCATATCAAAGATGATTAGTGTCGCCCTCCTCCTTTTTCCAGGCTTGGGACTGGCACTGGCAGCGTGGAACCAGCGGCGGAGATTTAGGCTGTTTCGTTCGCCCAGAGCCGCGCTCGCCTACAATGGCGACGCGTGAGCGCCGCGGGAAGTGTAGGGAAAGAGAGGGGAAGGGGAGGTTGCTGCAACACCCGAGTGCAGCGTAGCGGTCGACAACCAGACGCGCGCGTAGGGAGGAGGAGGGGCGAGCGCCTCGTAAGATCGGCCGTGGACTCCGAAATTGGCGGGGGAAATGGTAGGCCTATGCTTTCATGACATTTCGACCAAAAAGTGGCCAAAAAATGCTTTCATGACATTTCGACCAAAAAGTGGCCAAAAAATGGCCAAAAAGTCATCAGATTTTTTAGCCAAAGACCAATGAAATTTTTTGGGGACCCAAGACCAAAATTTTTGGCCCTCCCCCCTATGAAATTTTTTGTGTCCGTCCCTATCATAGATGCAGGGCTTAAAGTGTGGCTGGACGGTCATGGACGGCGTCCATGCACTTATTTTAAAATCTGAACGCCGTCCTGCCACTTATAGGCCAGCACAGCCTAGAAAGGCAAGGGGCGTCCAGGCACTTCTTTTGGAAAGGTAAGGAGCGTCCAGGCACTTATTTTTTTCACACTTTAAGCACTGCATAGATGACTTCAGCTAAATAGCTTTGTAAGGAGGGGTAGAGAAGCTTATTTATGCACACGCATAGAAGGGAGTCACCAAAATGTAGGCCTACGGATGCGTGTGGGGTAGGGGGTAGAAAATACGATTTTGTTTAGCGTGCGTGATTATATGGATGCCCCTAGGCTAATGTTACAAATAAGGTAACGTTGTAGCCTATTAGTGGCCTTCTCAAACGATGACGAATCTGGCAGATCGACGTTACAAACTAACACATATTTTTGTAGTAGGCTGGCCTAGGCCTAGCACCATTTCGTCACCATCATCATCATCATCATCATCATCATCATCATCATCATCATCATCATCATCATCGTCGTCGTCGTCGTCGTCATCATCATCATCATCATCATCATCCTCGTTATTCTTATGGGTCCATATTATTTTATTAGCTAACGGATTAACACATTCCTAATAGGAATGTCTCAGATTCAAGATATGTCTGCCTATTTTGATCATTCTAGGCCTAAATATTACTTAGGCCTATAAGCCTAAGTGATCGATATTTGGGCTTAGCCGCTTAGGACCTATATGCTGGGCTGTAGTCCAGTGGCGGCGCTAGAGGGAGGGGGAAGGGGGGCTAAGCCACTCCTAAAAAAGGCCATCCATTTTTTTCCCATGTAAAAATAAAAAGTTTGACGATTTGCCCCCTTTAGCCCCCCCAAAACTGAAATCCTGGCGCCGCCACTGCTGTAGCCGAGGGTATACGAGGGTATGTATAGAGATTGTAGCCTACTCACATCACACATGGGCGGAGACCTAGGGGGGCAGGGGGACGGTCCCCCCAATGGATGTGCTGGGGGGACGGCCCATGCATTTGTCCCCCCCCCAATCGTTGAGCGCCACGACTTTAAAAAAGGTCATCAACCTTTTTTTGGCGGCGAAAATATAAAAAAATCGAGATTTTCCGGCCGGATGACTAAAAAAAGGTCATCAACTTTTGGGCTGCGAAAATAAAAAATTTCGTCGAGATTTCGCCGGTCGTCAGAAATTTTGGCCGGCAAAAGATGGAAATTTTTCGGCAACACTCAGAGCCATTCGTCCGTCAAAAAATCTCGCGTCTTTCCGCCCCTCCCAAATCTCCGCCCAGGTCTCCGCCTATGCATCACAGATATTTGTCTTTAGTATAGGCCTATGGCAGATTACCTATAGGCCTACAGACCGGTCTAGGCAACTGTAGCGTTCAGCCTACTCACATCCAATTTTGCCACTACAGCCCTGCCTATAGGCTAATGTAGCAATAATTAAAAATATTAAAGCCCAACCGCTAGATAAATAGGCCTATTAATCAGAGACGCTCGGTATAGCCGTATAGGCCTACGCCTGCCTAATTAATTTTAGACGTTCATTTCATGCCGATGTAGGCCTAGACGCCTATTAATTTTGCAAAATTTCGCCGAGTAGGCCTAGTTATAAAGCGGTAGCCTATAAGCTACTTGCAAAATAGGCCTACTGAATTACAGGCCCTACTTTCAGTTTAAAATTTTATACATAGGCCTACGTTTCAAGTTGAAAGAAGTTTTTCTGTGAACAAAAGCTACGAAATTTGCACAAATGCAAACAATAGGCCTAGCCTAATCCTTGGGTCTAGCTAGCTAGGCCTATAGGCAACCGAATAAAATAAATTCACGTAGAGCGCGATCAATAATCAGACGTAATCATAAAATCATTTAATACGCCTTTTGGATTTCTGGCTCGTCTCAATTGTGGCCGTATAAAATTATTACATTGTAACGTACGATCGTTTACGAGACGAAGTTTACAAATAGAAATTGGCTTGAACCGCCTTTGTTACGCGTTAAGCTAATATCATGGCGCCGCACGAATGCTCTAAATCAGAATTATCGTCTATGCTTCTTACCATGGACGTATATACTTACGACGTTGGGTTTAAGTTTCGCTGCGTCGTTTCGCTGGTATGTAAACGAGGATTATTTTGTTTAATTATTCCAATTTAAAAGCTTCCCAGGCCTATGCATTCGTTCAAACTGCATCATTTACAAAGCAATAAAATAAGTAAAATTATAGTTTCAAATTTGTTTGGCAGCAGTACTGCTTAACTTCGCAAACATCGAACGAAGCGCTGATAATTGCAAGCGATCGTCTGCTAAAATGGTGCATGTAGACTAGGCCTAATGATAACACTTCAAAACACTTTTAATATGACTTAATGCTCGTGAATAAGATGAAGCCCTGCTCTATTCTTTTTTGTAGAGCGCTTTTGAATGTGAAACTTACGATCACGATTAAAAAAACGATACTGCGATGCGATCAAAATTCTAAATCACAACGCTGCATCCTTTCGCTGCTTAGAGACCTTTCTCGTTTCGCGAGCGTCACGCTGAGAGCGCTTCTGAAAAGTTCTGCTGTGAGAAGCGCTGTACAAATGTTATATTAGATTAGATGCCACATAATGACGGCCCAGCTAGGTCCTCACTAAGTTAGGACCATCACTTTGGGCCCATTCATATAGCCTATTACGTAGCCTAAGTAAAAAATCGTATTTTTACACCCGTTGTTGAAACTCGCAAGCCTACATTTTGTGGACCCCAAAATGCGCACGTGCAAATTAGCTTCCCCTATAGCCTATAGGCATACAAAGTCAATTGCTATGGTAATTTATAAAACCTTTATTTTACAGTAGGCTACTATTAATTTTTCCTTAAACATAATAGGCCTATTTGCTAAAAATGTCGGTCTGAACAGAATTTAATTAGAATGTAGGGCATGGTAGGCCTAATCAAATAGGCTTACCCAGTGGCGGCGCCAGGATTTCAGTTTTGGGGGGTTGAATCCTCGCGTAGGAAATTTTCCATTTTCATCCGTCAAACTTTCTGACGACCTTTTTTTAGTCATTTGCTCGAAATCTCATGGAAATCTCACATTGGGGGAGGGGGGCTAAACGTGAAAATATTTCAACTTTACATGTAAAAAAACCGGATGGCCTTTTGGGGGGGAGGGGCTTGGCTCGATCCCCTCTGGCGCCGATACTGGGTCTATCATAAGACGACTATAGAATAATACAGAGTTACAGCCATAAATAGGTATACGCCTAAGGATAATGGGGACGTCATAATTAGAAACTCTGGCATATTTTGCGTATTTACATTTTGTGGAGACCCCCCCTTCCCCGTACGGCGTACGCACCCGTATGCAAATCGCCTAGACCCAAATCCGGTGACCTTCCATGCGTATATACGTAATATCTGGACACACCTTTTGCAAAGACGTCTTGATGACTGAATGCGTCAAGCATGCAGGCGAAGAAAGCAACAGACAAACAAAAGATCCGTTCCTCTGATGCATTGTTTCATCTAGTCCTCCTCTTTTTTGGTGAGGACATAAACCACCGTTCGGTGGACACCAGCCACTGAGAATAGGCCTCTGGGAGTTTTCGGTTTCTCCTCGTCTTTTACAGAAGTAATCGCCCTGCATTGGCCCACTGCCACCAACACAGCGCTCGTGAATAAGCTGGTGCCCTGCGCTTGACTTTCAATTGGCGCTCTAGAACTTTGGAGATTAGTCAGATTACGATCACGAACATGATGTACCACCAGAAAAGATGTGCAGCATCGACTCAATAATAAGCCTATACTATGTGCAGAAGCTGTCATCTGCCTCTTATCTCACTCAATGCGTTCTGCTTTAGTCATCTTGATCTTTTTGTTCCCATGACTAGGGCTGCTCTTGCCCATTGTACAACATCGGGCGTTTGCTGTGGTCATAGATGTAAAAAACGTTTTTTTCCGTTTTTTATTCTCTCCCAAAAAACGTCGTTTTTTTCGTTTTTTATTTTTCCCATCGTTTTTTATCGTTTTTTATTTTTTTCTTAACTTTATTTATTCATTTACTTTGTGTTATTATTTTCCTTAATTTTAATTTTTTCTGATATTCCTAATGTTTTCCGCCAACTCTCAATGATTCAGCTAACTAAAGTCATTATTTCATTGTTTAACATCATCATTTAAGAGATAGCCTGCGTGTAGTAGGTTCCTAATCAATGTTTTCATGGTTAAAATGCGGTTTTAGATGTAGCAAAGTGAAATTATTTACCGTTTCCGTTTTTTATCGTTTTTTTGTCGTTTTTTATTTTTTCGAAAAAAACGACGTTTTTTACCGTTTTTTATTTCGTTTTCATCGTTTTTTACATCTATGGCTGTGGTCAGTGATGCCACAGCTGGGTTTTTCCACTAGATCTGGGTTTTTTGGCCTTCGTCTGGTTTTTTTTGCAAGATCTGGGTTTATTTTGGTGAGTTGGCATTTTGTACTTAAAACACATGAATATTCTGTGAAATTCAATGTAAAATGGTTGTGATACATAATTTTTCCACTAATTTTAATTTAAAACTCCACAATCAAGATATCATGTTGTCAATTCACAAATAGTTTATAACCTGAAGAATAGTCCTGCACAGAAATAAACCATTTTGACATTTCAAAATAGGTCAGTTCACTGGTCTCTTTCCTTGTAAAGCCGTATTACATCTATAACACGCATATAGTTATACACTGTAGGTCAGATACGTCAATAATCTAGTGGTATAAAAGACAAGTTGTTGCAGAGTATAAAGTTCTAGGTGGTTAAAACGTTGGATTGTTGCTGTATTAAGAAAATTTGGCTGGAAACCTTGGACAACTTTAAACTTTGTAAACTTAAGCCACGTGTGTTATGTGCTTAGGCTACAATTCTGGTAGACTCGACCCGCTGCGCATGGGTAACACGAATATATCGATTAAGCTTATTGTCAGTATGGATCCCGAGTCTCTGACAACTTTGACAATTGATACTTTTAAAGTTGTAATTACATTTTATTCGACTCTGACGAACATTTTGTTAATCCTCATGCGAACAAGCGAAAAACACACTTAATTTGAACAAAGTGGGTCTAAAATAGCTTATATGAATAGTCTGGGTTTTTTTCGGAAGAAAATCTGGGTTTATTTCAGAAACCTCAGTGGCAACACTGGCTTTGGTTGGTCCCTCCATTTGGAATGACCTTACACCCGCGCTAAAGGTCAAACCAATTGCTCTAATTCTTTAAAGGCATTTCCCTGGAGTTTTTCGTGCTGAGAGCGCCTCTGAATTCTCTGAGAGGTGCTAAACCGTGCTATATAAATCTTAGATACGATACAATGCAACACAATACAATAGATGCATTTACCAGAATGGCACTACCTAATTTGTGCCAGAATATAATGTAGCCTAATTTGTATCTTATATAGCGCCGCTCAAAGCAGGGACCATTCAACACGACCACATGACTTTGAACTGCCAAGAAAAGATGACTTTAATTTCATCTCTCGTGTACTTTTTACGACAGTTCGCAGTTTTAACTCTAGGAACCAGTAATCAATCTTTCGCATGCTTCCAACCTGAATTTCTGCAGACACTGTTATTTTATTTTTAGTCCATTTCTTTTCTTATTTTTCTCTTCAAGTAATAAGTTGCGGTATGTCAACTTAATTTTTTTTCTTGAAAAAAACACGAAGTATATACATACAACATCACTCCCAGTACGAGTGTACCTCAAGAGAAGATATGTTTGTGTAGGGACAGGCATTCCAGAGGGTAGACCCGATGGTGGCAAATGTTGGGCCAAAGTGGTCCTTAGTAGGGAATGTAATCCCGGGATCCCGAATACCGGGATCCCGGGAATCCCGGACATTTCACAATCCCGTAATCCCGGGATTGACACACTTGGAATCCCGTTTTTCGGGATTTCCGAAAATTTGGATTTTTTAACTAAATTACTTGACTAATTTTGCAACAATCCTCGGTCAATAGACGCCAAAACGACGGATAAACAGACGCCCTAATGAAGGTAAGCTGGCGGCCAGCAGAAAACCCAGAGGGGTGACTGGAGGTAGACGTTTCTGAGTGATCAGGCAGGAGATTTAGGTTTGCTCCCTCCTTGCTTGGTTCATGTATGCAGACTACAGAGTCCTCCACATCAATCATCCACACACACTATTCAGTTGACTGATAGTTGATAAACAGATGTCAGATGCTAGCAGAGCTGACCTACTAGGCCCGGGACGTCATAGCGCCTGACTCCGATTGACGTGTGTTGATGACACTCCCCCGCCCGTATAATTGCGCCGGTTGGTGAGTGGAAGGACCTGGACAGCACACAGAGTCACAGACGGGCCCTTGCTGCCTTAATATCAGAGGACTGCAGCTAAGCTAGCCTGCAAGATCAATCACTCTCTGGTAAATCTTGGCTAGCCTGCTACCTGTTGTGTTCCTCGCGCTGTGGTCAGTCGATGCATTGGTCACCTCGTATCGTCTGACCTAATTCCGGGTCGTCGTATGCAGAAGTTAATTACCCTATTCAGAGTGATCACAACTGAAGCCCAGTTAAAGACGGGGAATCTGAATCTGGGCTTAACTGACGGCAATCTAGGTCAAAGGAGAGACATGAGAGGGCAGGCTAGGACGGGGAGGAGAGGGGTCTAACTTGTTTGTTTAGTGGGAATAGAAGCCAGTAGGCTTATCACTATCAAGTTTCAAACAAACCCTGCTGTTGAAAGGGACCAATGACTAAAGCCCTTGTCGTGAGTCATCATTGATCACGGTTGAAGTGCCTGAAGCAAAGAGAAAGCTGTATTGTATGTGGCCTACTATTATACTATGTCTAAGAATTTTTTGAATTGCCATTATAAGCCAATCCCGGGATACCGGGATCCCGGGATTGGCTCATTTATAATCCCGGAATCCCGGGATTGAGCATGTGCCCCGGGATTACATTCTCTAGTCCTTAGTAAACGTTTAATTAGTCTAGACGTTTTTAGGAAAGTGACAAAATGATAATAGATCTAGTGTGTACATTATTGTATTAGGCATACATGAACTCTTATACTATAATAGACCTATACGTGATATTATTATGCTAGCAGAATTTAATGTTGATATTTGTACAAATACTATTTTTCAAGTCTAAAACTAAATGACTTCTCTGAAGTGTGGGGAGACCAAGTCTTGAGAATTGCTAGTGGCACGTCAATAGTGGTGCTCAGGGTTTAAGGATACTTTGAGGGGGTACAAGATATAGGCGTACGAGAGATTTCAGCAGTGGGGGAGGGGCAAAGATTTGAATTCTGCCTGAAAAAAACCCCTGAAATCTCGTGGAAAATACAACTTGTTCCCAGAAAAAGTTGACGACCTTTTTAAATTTTATTTTAGTCATTTCCTGGTCTGCTTACCCGAAAAACAGACTTAAAACAGACTTGCCAAAAAGTCTACGACCTTTTTCTTTAGGCATTTCCCGGTCTGCTTGCCCGAAAAACAGTTCTGCCCGAAATTTGGGGGGAATTGACCCTCTGGTACAAGCACTCCCTTCCCAAAGCCAATGATAATTATGATACTGCGACTAATTTAAAATGAGCAGAGCCGAGGCCAAACGACTGATAAATGGAAAAACTTGTACATTTAGCTCAGATGCACATTTTATCACAGTTTAATATGCACAGTAAGACTACTGAGACTACTGACACGCGTATTGCATTTTCGTTTATGAAATCAACAGGAGCAAATAGATCACTGTTTCTTTACATATATGTTAGGTTCAAGCGGCAGAAATCGCTTCGTCAACGACTCTTCATCCGCAACGAAAGGCGAAAGGTACGACAGGCTGAATTCAGCGTCTCGTGAAGATCCACGTCTTGTGAAGATCCACGTCTTGTGAAGATCCACGTCTTGTGAAGATCCACGTCTTGTGAAGATCCCCGTCTTGTGAAGATCCCCGTCTTGTGAAGATCCACGTCTTGTGAAGATCCACGTCTTGTGAAGATCCCCGTCTTGTGAAGATCCCCGTCTTGTGAAGATCCCCGTCTTGTGAAGATCCCCGTCTTGTGAAGATCCACGTCTTGTGAAGATCCACGTCTTGTGAAGATCCGCGTTTTGACCTGTTTTACGTAAGAGTAAAGAAAATGCTGCAGTAAATAATAGGCACACAATCTCTCCTCTAAAAGTGGTTCTATAATTGACCATGTACACTGTACGACAGAGGTTGGAAACATGCAGTCCGTTTCACATATTTTCATATAGCAAATATAATTTTGTCCTAACAATACAAAATTATATTTGCTATATAAAAATATATTAAACGGGCTGCATGTTTCCAACCTCTGCCATGTACAAAAGTGTTAGGACAAAATTATATTTGCTGTATAAAAATAATTATTAATTATTAACAAAGAAATCCATGTAGCAAAGCCATCGTCCTTTTACAACAAATCAGCAACATGTTTACGAACAACGCTAATGACTTAACAAGTGTTTGTAGAACAATGGACGGTCGTCATAATGCGGAATTAGCCATAATCCTAATGTTCAACGTAACATCATTAGCTAACGTGACAATAGCGTTGTAGGCCAGGAAGATGTGTTCATCATATAAAGCCATTGTCGTAGCAGCAATTTGCCCATAACGAAGTTAGTGACACAAAAAATTGCATAATGAGGAAAAGCCATCACAATATGAAGTCCATATATGGGGCCAGTGCTTAATCTAGTCCACATGCTTTGGAGGGGGGAGAAATTCGGGTTTCTGGGCGACCTCCGTTTCGGGCGGACGTTTAGGCGGGCGGCAACCATGTGATCGCCTAATTTTTCTGAAGACATTTTTTAGTCATTGGCAGGGCTGAAAGTGGTTTGGAAAAGTTGCTGGGTCTGACTTTCGCGAGATTTTTGGCTGAGCGTCGCCAAAAAAATTTCCATCTTTTGCAGGCCAAAAATTCTGACGACCTTTGTTTAGTCAACCGACCGAAATGTTGATGAATAGTCCTTTTTTCTCTACGAAAAAACTTAATGACCTTTTTTAGTCTGATTTTTGGTAAACAAGCGACCCGGCAACAGCGGGTCTCAAAAATCGATGCCGAGTCGCAGACCCGGACCGACCCGGCTCACTTTCAGCCCGGGTCATTGGCTCAAAGTCTCAACAAAAAAACATTTACGCCACTTTCTATTATTTACCAAATTTGCCTATATCAATCATAAAGTATTCATGCAAGTCAAGTTTGTATGTGCACTTGTTATATATAGCGCCCATTCAAGATTGCTACTCAGAAGCACTCCCGACTACAGCGCGACACTGAATTGGAGTTTCACGCCGAAGCGCTGAGCAATTGCGAGTGAAGGACTTGCCCAAGGTACCTACGAGGTGGCTTGAGGTGGATTCGAACTTTCAAGGCAACGAACATACCCACAACACCATCGTGCCCCATAATATACACAAGACCCATCGATTTCTCTGGGGGACTCTAACACGTTAACTTTTTATGGGGAAATGGTGCGTATTTCCATGCACACAACACCTTGTAATTTTTCCTGGTGAACTTCCCCCCATAGATGTCAAGATTAAACACTGCACAGGGTGTGGTGGCGGTGAGTTCGGTTTCTTGGAACCCGAGGGCTCCAGGTTCGAATCCACCTCAAGCCGGCCTTGAAGCTGCCACGTAGGGACCTTGAGCAAGTCCTTCACTCGCAATTGCACGTGCGCTTCGGCGTGAAACTCCGATTCAGTGTCCGTGCGATAGTCACCTGCTTACATTTATATTCACTTAAACACACACACACACACACATATATATATATATATTAGGGTGTCTCTTAGCATAATGGGGAAAAAATTCTTTGGGATTTTTCTTCATCTCACCCTCCCAAGTTGTTAGGTTTATTGAAATAAAATTCTACAAAAAAATCATTAAAATCGGATAAAATTTAGAGGTTGCCCCCGAGCCTCAAAGTTTTGTATGTAATAAGCCTACTTCGACAATGGGAAATCATGTAGTCTAATGTCGCATAATAATTAATCATCATTTCTAGTGCTAATCAATTTGGCTTGTTTATATAACAGACATGTATGTATGTGCACTTGATATAGGAACCCTTCAAGATTACTACTCAGAAGCACTCCCGACTACAGCTCGGACACTGAACCTGATATTCACGCCGAAGCGCATGAGCAATTATTGGGGACTTGCTCAAGGTCACTCCATACGGGGCGGCCTGAGGTGGATTCGAATCTGCAAACCTCCCCCCCCCGATTGCAAGGCAATGTACCACCCCTACACCCCACATGTCTACTTTCTATCTGTATATTTATATTAAAATTAAAGAATAGTAGTAGGGCCTACACTGCTACAGGCAGGATCAATTGCCAGAGACAACTTGAAGGAGGAATTTTTTGCTCTTCCGGTCGGTCAACTCTTTTATGAAATTCGTGAATGAAACCACTCCTATTTCAGCCCTGTCATTGATGTCTGCCAACCCATTCAATGGATCCATGTCAAGGGAAATCTGTGGAAGAACATGTATGGAAATAACCGTTTTCTTATCCAGCACTCTTCCAGGCTCTTAGTACTCAAAAATGCTGCAGATTTCATTGCTGGTATCTTTTGTGCAAGATCCGGGGCTGGGTCTTCCATGGTGGCTAAGATCAGTTTCTTCATTTCCGGAATCAAGAAGTTCCTCAGAAAGGTACCATTGATGCTGTCCAAGCTTTTTGCATGTGGCATTGGAAATTGCTTCAGTTTGCATTTTGGAGTTCGGTCATGAGTCAAAAGTCTTTCAGAGGTGCTTCAACCCTGACTTGAATAGTAACCCAGGTCTTGAGGTGGAAGACAAACTGCAAAGTTGCTATCTTGCACTCCAGCACTTGATATGAGAATTTGAAGATGGCCAATATGCCATGTGGAAGTTGGATCTTCCTTTGAGAGGTCAAAGAGACAGGTCAACAAAGATCATCATACCCTTTGCTGTTCTCTGGGGAGCTGTCAGTTCTGTGAGCTCATACTTTTATTAGAAGTATTGAGCCTTTCCGATTGTGGGTCCCTGCATCTGGAATGGCCTCCCAGTAGACTTGTGATTGATGGCCGGGTAAATCTCGTCTGATTTTTATAAGTCGCTTAAATCTCACTTTGTCAGCTGTTGCTGTGCTGAGAGCGCCTATGTGTAGGTCGCTTTAAAAGGCGCTATATAAATTATCGGAATGAATAAAAGTGAATAGAAGGTGTTAGCCTGCTTCACTCCTAGTATAGATTGAAATTAGCCAATTAATAAGGCAATCTAGGTCTTCTTTAACAATGCGAACTATGTAGCATAATTTTAAACAATGGGGCTACATGTCTAAAACTTTGACATCAAAGGGCGACCTCTAAATATTATCCGATTTCGATCAAAATTTTTTATGAATTTTTTCTCCATCAACCTCACGACTTGAAGGGGTGAGAGATTAAAATTTTGAACTTTCATTTTTAAGAGACACCCTAATATATATATATATATACAATCATGCATATCAAGTCAGGATTTTGTCTTGGGAGGTGTTTACTCAGCTGAAATATTATTCAGAATTTCAGCAGATTCCACATCATCATCATGATTAGTTTCATCATGATTAGATCACCATGATTAATTTCATCATGATTAGATCATCATGATTAGTTTCATCATGATTAGATCATCATGATTAGATCATCATCATGAGATCATCATCATGATTAGATCATCATCATGATTAGATCATCATGATTAGATCATGATTAGATCATCATCATGAGATCATCATCATTAGATCATCATCATGATTAGATCATCATAGGCTGTTGCAAATCTCACATAAAAATAAGAGCTTCAAAATTAAATCCCCTCTTAGTTTTTACATCGTGTGATAGTAAATGCATTATTTCATTTTTACATTATTTCGTTTCGGTGGTGTTCAAACACACAAAACACCCCATAGCTACGACCTTGATATAAACACAACGTACATACGCAAAGACAAGCACACATTGACATTTACACATAGATATAAATACAAACAATTAATGCACAAATACATTCATACACATACACTTATACATGGATACATTCGTACATACATATAGCTACACACACACATTCATACACACATACATTTAAGGACAGAATCATTCGTACATACATAACATAGTCATGTCTTGGTATGACACACACACATGGGGCGCGGTGGTGTAGTGGTGGCGTCGCATTGTTGCCTTGAAGCCGGAAGGTTCGAGGTTCGAATCCACCCCAAGTCGCCGCATAGGGACCTTGGGCAAGTCCTTCACTCGCAATTGCTCAGCGCTTCAGCGTGAAACTCCGATGCAGTGTCCACTCTGCAGTTGGGAGCGCCTCTGAGTAGAGTGCTTGAAGGGGCGCTATAACAAGTACGCGTATACAAACAAACACATACACACATTTATACATAAACACATATATATATGCAGGTAGATACATTAATGCACTCATACACACACCAAATTTTTTCACGCTTATACAGCTGGAGACTTTATACTGCATGGTTCCCTACCTGGCAGTGCATTGAGCATATGCTCGCTGCTCTGGTGCGGCAATGTCAGCTGGGTCTCGTCCGTTATATATAGATCTGCCAGAGCTTTGTTGCTCCTTGGGTATCCAAGGTCCTTGCCCCATCCACTCCACACAGAATGGGATGCTCTTGGTTCCATTCTCACGTACTGCAACTGTGCAGAATCGAGCCTTTTCCATGATGGGTCCAGTGGTCTGGAATCATTCCCCAGAAGCTACAAATGCTCACTGGACTCTTACTGAAAAAGCAAACAAATTAGTCATTAAACTCTGAATCCATCCATCCACCTCAGAATTTCATGTTTTTCGACTTTCTCGCATTTAACTTCAATTTTTCACTTACCCAATGCCCAAATTCAAATTGACCGAATATATCATGTTTGTGTTTGTAATGGCATGTGCTGTGTTACGGCGCCATAGAAATTGTCGTCATTATTATTATTATTATTATTATTCAATATCATTATTATTATTATTATTATTACTATTATTATTATTATTCAATATCTCTGTGTAACACATTATAAGGGATACATGCAGCTTTTGAAATCAAACTTAAATCCTAATTTCACCTTAGTTTTTTGCTCAAATTTGTTTGCTGAAGTTGTCTTGTTAGTCATTTTCGTGTGAATCTCGTTATTTCCCTGGCCAATGGTGTAAAACAAAGTAAAATGCTTCAAAGCAAGTAAGACTATGGGCAACTTTGTCCAGCTAACTTGTCGCAACAGTAGAAAGGTTCTGAACCGTTCTGTTTTGATCAAGTCATGCTCAAAATTGCCTACAGAATTTCCATAACTTCCCTGATGGCTAAAATTGCAACTGGCAGTCATTATCCGAAAATTCTTATTACAATGTGTGCATAAAATGATAAGGTGGACTGCAGACTAAATGCTGGCACTTCAGACAGGAAGCAGCTTTACTAACCTTTGATCATCAGAAATTTGAAGATGGAATAAAAGGAATTATAAAGCAGAGGTGCAGAGCCACTCAAATTGTGGAATGGTAGATACGGTCCCAGCAGCCGTCAACATCCCTACCAGCATTCAAACAGAACAGAGATGCTTTCAGACGCAATTCCATGCTTTATACACTTCTGTGCTCAGATGTGCTTGAAGTCTCATAGAAATAATGTAGTCGAAAACTATTGCATCCGTTGGTCCAGACGTTGAAAGATCTTTCAACATACACAGACGCAATTAAAACAACTTCGCTTAAAAAAACATGCAAGCCATATCATGAATGGCATGACGACACTGAATTGTCAATTTCACAAACTCACTATAACGAGAATACAAGATGCAAAGGTGATCAAGTAAACGCAGCAGTCATATGCTATCCTGCTCACTTGACAAATTAACTGAAGGAAGTTACTTGTTATTAGATGTTAGTGTGTCTATAACTTCTATATCCATTGTCTTTGTTTTAAAAGCAAAATGAACCGACAACAAGACGCATGGTATGCTGAACGGTATGAAGTGGTTGACAGATCGAATGCGACCAGAGTCGAGCTGAGCGTTGCGGCGAAGTGCTACCAGCCAGCCTGTAGCACGACTGATGTAAGTTCCGGTTTCCTCAATCCCAACATATACTTGCTACTCTCTTCACCTCACATTTAGGTCTACCCTAAACTAAACCGCTAAATAGTACCTCACTCTATGTCACCGTCCTCCTCTTCTCTGCCCTACATTGCAAGATCATACCCAATGGTGACAGAGGCTCAGGAAAAAAGGGATCAAGATCAAAGCACATGAGATGGGTTGAGGCATCCAGTACGTAGGCTTTTCATATCTAGAACAGTGAATTGTCCGAGAGTAAACCAGAGTAGACTCTAAGAACCGTGATGAATTTGAAACCCAAGTCTAATTTTCTGTTCAATATCGACTTCTTCTGCGGTTATTCTGAATGCACAATTTAAAGTTCTGGCATTACTAAGGAGATGATGGAGCAAAATCAGAATTCTCTACCAGGACCACATGTGTTCACAATTGGGTATCAACTGAGTCTTTAGCCATAAGCCTTTGCCCCACAGCACAAATCAAAATCTTCAATTCATCTTAAGTATAACCTACTTCACCTGACACTAACTCTTGCATGCATGTCAAAAATATAAAAACATGCTCCATTTTACCATGTCAATTTCTCTTTAAATTTTAGCATTTCAGCGACTGGCAGCATCAGAAAGGATGCATTCATGGGGAAAAAACAAAGATTGCATGCAGCAGCTGCAAAAGATCGGTGCCGCAGACCCTAGAGAATGCCAGTGTAGATAAAATGGTGGATATGATTGCAGAAGGCCATGAAGATCTGATTGACCAGATGCCAACCACAATGGTCTACTATCTGCTCGCTGCATCACTTCAGAAGGCGAATGACCAGGTGACTGACTCGATACTGCGACACTGGCCATTCATAGACGTCGACCTCACTCTCGTCACTCAAGAAACCAGTCGACGAGCGCTCACTGATAGGCTCTTGGACATGATGCTCGATGACTTCAAGAACACGTTGTTGCACATTCCATCAACAACAAGGATTCGAGAGGTCAACATCATACATGGTAATAAGCTGCTTCAACTCTGATTTTAAACAATGCTTTTACTTTTATAAGTAACATTCAGTTGAAGGCCAATGCATTGTAAACACGATGCTACCAAAGTCTTCACATTACAATGCAGTATATTAGATTAAATGACTAATAGCATAAAAAGTTAATAAAAATCTTTGTTTATTAACTCAAACTAACCAGCATTAATAGGATTACAGAGTAGCAACAGATGCTAACCAGTTTAAAAGGAGTCAAATTTAATTGGATGGTAGCATGAGTAACCTGATGCTCATTTTACCAATGCCATCTAGCATATGGAAAGGTTGAGTTAACTGTACGAGGCTAACGGGTATTGAACCCACGTCCTTCTGATCTCTGTGCCAGCTTGTAATGATTCAACCATCTACCTGCCCCATTTCAGCATACTCTAAATTTTTTGGCGTGATTTTATGCCAGGTAGCATCGTCTATGAAGTTAAAAGCATTCCTAAAACGGCAGAACCATGTACTTGCATTTCATGTTCAATATTTTTCATTTGCCTTGTCTCAATTCTCACAATTTTGTTATTTGTTAGAAAACAAAGATAACTGGAACGCTACGTACAAGAAACTACAGCAGATGGCCAACAGTATGGACGGTTTGGAAGAGGCAGGACTCCGTTGCACCTTCCGTCCGAGATGTACGTAATTCCATTTCTACAAAGAAAACCACAATGACAAAATGAATTTTCTCAAAGTGGATTTCTGAACAGCATATCGTGCTTCAGTTTTAAATTACACAATAGATGAAAACATAGAATGAAGTTGCAATATCCTGGTACTAATAGCTCGAATAGATACGAAACCGCAACCTGTCAGACAATCAGAGATAGCATTTCTGATGCATCACATGTGATGTATGTGACGTCTATCCAGGTAATTAGCAGGATCTTTTTGAACAGAGTCGCATTGTTTGGACAGTTTTTATAGTTGTCATCCGTATAATCACCAAAAATTTTGACTAAATTCAATCATAAAACTCTACCTTAGAAATAATTTTATTTATTTTGCAAGTTCCTTTTATCATTAAATTAAATCGTTTTCGCAATTTACTGCAGTTGCCAACAAAACGAACTGGAATTGCCGGGTGATTCCAATCCTGGAAAGTCTCGGATACAGGCACAACTATAATCTAGGTCAATGACCTAATTTTTTTCGGCTTCATATCCTTCGATATTAGTTCCAGGTTAAGCCCACAAAACTGTGAAGCATTGGAGATAGTTAAACTACGAACATCTTCATGCAGTAAAATTGGAGAATAGCATAGCCATAGAGGCAGTTGCATGTAAATATTTTTGAAGCATTTAACTGGTTATCTGTGTTCTGTAAGACCAATGGAATTTTCTGTTTCCTTTCTAAGATACGATCCGTCTTCAGCTCCATGCAACATCTGAACCAGAGTTTGCCGATGCCGCACGGAAGCTGCGCAACGTTAGACGTGCCGTAAGAATCCAGCTCGAGACGATGACAGCACTGCACGTGAAACCGACAACCATCCGCAACTGTCTCTACGAATGCGATCCTAAAGTATGTATAAGATATCTCTCACAAATAAAAGACATTCATAGTGGAAATAAATATTAATAGAAGGTTTAAAACAAAACAGCATTTCAAGAGCATTGATGATTCTGTCTCAGTCCATGTGCCAGACAAAACACTTTTAATTTTCACTTATAATAATTTAGATACTTGGAAGAAGCTCGGCTTTATTTTAACAATGATATGTTATCTTATTTAAATGTTTTGTCATGCAAACCAAAGCGCTGTGTAAATACTTAAATCATTATAAGAACATACTTATATTTGATTTAGGATTAAGTATGCTATTTTAAAACAATTGACCTTGGCTCTGTAGATGCCATATATGTAAGTATATTTTACCATGACTGCAGTACACCAAAATGCCGATAGCAATTGGCCTATTAAAGAATATTCTTATCTTATCTTGCATGACACCTTGATAAGAGAACCTGGAGTGGAAGAGTGGAAACCCAGCAACAGGGGGCGGGGGAGGAGGTGCTAATGGAGCAGGTCAAACACGAAATCAGATGCATCAAATGAACGACGCAGCATTTAGATAAGAGGTGCACTGGTGATGGGACAGTGATGAAAACGGTCGAAGCAGTCGGCTATAAGTGTTACTGAATGCAATGTAATGTAATGTAAATCTTCGAGAATTCCTAGTTCGGTTTTCAGTCGTGAATGGAAAGCAGCAGAGGAGAGTGCAAGCGGAGGAGAGGCTGAATTTGGAGGGGAGATTGGAGAGACAGGAGGAAGCTGCTATCTCTCGTCACTCCACTAAAAAAAGCTCTTAAAAATCTCACCTTTGTCTTCGTTGGCAACTGTTGCGACTATTCCAAATGTTATATTTGTAGTTTCTAGAGTTATATTAATGTTGCAGGCAACGACCTATTTTTCAAGCTCTCACTCACCCCTATACTACTCGCATGTCAACATAGATATTATATATTAGGAAACGAAGATATGTCAACTACATAGAAATGTTAATGGACAAGAGAACCGCTATTCTCAATACAAATTTATAGAGCGCCATAGTTTGCAAAGCGCAGGGCACTGGCTCACAATACTCAACAGTCGACAGTGAGACCAATTTGTCATTTAGAGTTTAATAGGTAATTGAATCTAATGTAAGTTATAGACTGGTTTATATAATCAGGTTTCAGATCCAATGGCACAAAATGCCTTCAAAAACCGGAATCATCAGCGCGGAATTTAGACTGGAAATTTTTACCGCATTTAAACAACCTTTTATTATAATAATTCTTTATTCGAATGGCCACTTTTAAATTTAATCATTATTTTGCTCTGATCTTAAATTTTGTGCAGATGCTGGCATCTTTCACAGCCAACGAGCTGCAATACAAATCACCGGACATCGATGAACTGAGGCGCGTGCTCTTCCCCTGTTGCAATTTGTCTACCTTATCGTTGAGTTCTGTCTGTGTAGCCCGCGACGCTGATGCACTGTCTCTGTCTATGAAGCACCTCCTCGATCAACACAGGAAACTGACCTGTCTGATCCTCTTCGGCTTCCCGATGACCAACCTTGCGACCAATTACAACCTCCCATCCACTCTGCTGAGCCTGACCCTTGATGACTGCAAAGTCAGCAGCAGCGACTGGCAGACCTGGACAAACAGACTGGACAGACCGAAGCTGGAAGAACTCATCATCAGAAACAAACACACGATCAATGACGACAACAACGGACGATCGATGATGGAATTCATCAAAGGACAGATCAAGACACTGACACAACTCACGGTTGACATTGACGACCCACAGCCATCGATCCAGGACCTGACTGGCATGGTAAAGTGTGTTGCGCAGGAACATCGACTCCGTGAGTTCACTCTCTGCATCGGAACACAACAGTCGTTGCTTGAGGTGATGACACGGGTCTTGCCTGAAATGACGAGGAGCTACGCCCTGCACACCTTCCACATCGAAAGTAAGGTGGGTGGGGCAGCAACAGCTGACCCACGGAGGGAAGTTAAGCAAGCACTCCAGTTGCTCTGTCTGTCAAGACCCGTGTGGAAGCCTCTGCTTGCAGCGACTGTTGTCATACCGCGGGAATGAACTGGGTTGGAGAGAGATAGAGAGAGACAGACAGACAGACAGAGAGAGAGAGAGAGAGACAGACAGACAGAGATAGACAGACAGACAGAGAGAGACAGAGAGAGAGACAGAGACTGACTGACTGACTGACTGACTGACTGACTGACTGACTGACTGACTGACTGACTGACTGGCTGACTGACTGACTGACTGACTGACTGACTGACTGACTGACTGACTGACTGACTGAGACAGACGGACGGAAATGTTTTGCCATGTTAGTAAGGTTTAAGATTGAAGGATGTGGGTCTGTGATGATCGAGGCGTGACAGACAGACAGATGTTGGTCTTTAAAATTGTTCAGGTGGTCTTCTGCTGCCATATATGACTTTAGTGCCTTTGCAGCACTCTGCTAAGGACTTATAATTACTTTGCCTTAGAAACAGATTTTTGACCATTTTGTTTTATTAGCGTCTTCTGTTTTTGTGTGTAGGCCTACTTTTGTGCGTGGTGGTCACGGTTTAATTTAATGTTGACCATCTGCGCATCAAAAACGTTTTACCTGCGTCAGTGCAAGAAGCATGTGTCGTAGGCATGAATAAGAATAAGACTCTTGAAGTTTGATTGTGTGCTTTGTCATCGGAGGTGACTTTTTAGAAGCCGTGTGAAATCACTTCTCACTGGGATCTTTGCACCAATATGTATCATCAGAATGATTGCAGTTGATTGTACTGATGGAGTTGACACTTGAAATGTTCTGCTATGGCAAATTCTAGTGTTAGAGCATGGTTCCGCTGTCAGAATTGTCATCTGAGCTGTTTGATGGTGTTGTTGAAATGATGTTCTGGTGTTGGAATTGTGGAGATAGGCTATGCAGTTTCTTTCATTCTAAATTAAGTTAGAAAGATGTTCTGCCGTTAGAACTGTCATATGCATTGTGTTTATTATTCCAGAACATATTCTAGCATTAGTGTTATGCATTGACATTCTAATTTTATTCTAGCTGATTTTGATGTTAAAATCATTGAATGTGATGACTGTATACAAATCTTTCCATACACTCATCTTTTCTGGACATTTCATTTGATGTACCACCATCCTAGATTCGATTAGGCCTATACTGATTGTAAAGCATATTAATGCTAGAATTCCAGTACGTGTGAAACAATGCTGTGCAAATGTCTAAAATTATTGAACGTGGACTTAATTTTTTTTTATGTCTGCTGAGTGATGACAACATCACGTTTGATGATTTTTAACGCGTAAAAGCGTTCTAAAAAGGGGCAGAATGCCAGTGCATTAATTAGAGTGCTTATGGCGACTTCTGCCCTGTTTCAGATGGACGCTGTATTTAGGCATATATTTTGTGTCTGGACATTTTTGTTTGTTACTTTTTGTTAGTACGTTTCGTAGTTTTCTGTCGCTTGTTTTCGGTGTGTTTTCCTGTTGAAAAGTCGTCTTGATCGATGTTGACCAATGAATTGAGACTGTCAAATTTCGAGATCTTTGTTCAATTCGGTTACTTTTTAGTCGAATCAAACAGTCATCATCAGTCTAGGAAATTTATGTCCCAAGATGACATTAATTGTAGTCGGTGTTTTGTTTGTTCGTTTTGGCCAGCTTGAATAATTAATTCTTTTGGTCTTTTGGTCGAATAAGGCACCGACGACGACGACGGTCTTTTTAGATAAGTGGTCTTGTATTAAGCCGCTCTGCATGGTCAGTTGTTTTGCGTTTTGGGTTTTTGAACGCTTAATTTGGTCTGACATAAAAAAATTATTGTTAACTTTTTGATTTTGTGTTTAATGTGAAATTAACGACTGCAGATGTCAAGTTGGATAAATCTGATTTGTGTGATCTTGTTCTTGAAGATAGATAGGCTTAATTAGGCTATTCCAAACAGTGTGTAGGCCTATAGTCAATACTTTGAATATACCGGTATATGTAGCGTTAAAGGGTTCGCCAGGTGGGGATACAATCGCGACAGTTTTCAGGTCGTTGGCCAACGGCCGTAGCCTATTGTATTTGTTTGTATGTTTGTTTGTTTGTATACGCACTTGTTATAGCGCCCCTTCAAGCTCTCCCTACTCAGAGGCGCTTCCGACTACAGAGCGGACACTGCATCGGAGCAAATTTGCATGTAAGCTCCAAATAACTCAATTTTTACGTTTAAATAGGTAGAACATCAACAAACTTGAGAAAAAGAGGAATAAGAGGATTGAAGAAAAAGTAACAGCGCGTGCAAAACCTCAATGCTACCATAGACCACGTGCTGGAGATCAGCACAACGAAGGGCATAGCCTACGTAGGCCTACGCAAATCAAGAAATTCGCTATAATTATATGCCCTGCATTTCAGCAATACAATGGCTTCGTGTTCCTTCGTGAATATCAAGACAATCGACAGTCACCATCAATGAGTCCATCAATACCAGCATAGTTATTATCTGATAAGTTTGTTCAAAACAGATTCAGCAAGCCTTCATGCACTGAATCGCAGGGCTTTTTAACGTGCAGTTGTAGGCTACACAAAATGTGCAGGTCTAAATGGATCTGTGCAGTTGTAGAAGCACTTCCGTCACAGTTCCGTGCAGTTGAAACTAGCAAAACAGGTCATTGTCCTCCGATCGGGAGTAATTTGCCATGTAGGATGGGAAGGAAAAGAAGGGATTGTGCGCAGTTCTAAAAATTCCTGCTGAATCATAGAAAATGGCAGCATTTTCAGAATGTTATTATCAACTGAAAATACATTTTAGAACGGCGCGTATAGGCCACCTATAGCCATTAGGCCATGTTCGCCAGAAAAGGTAGATTCAGCCTGCCCAGTCTGTCATAGTGGCGGCGCCAGGATTTCAGTTTTTTTTGGGGGGGGGCTGAAGCCTCGCGACGGAAATTTCCAATTTTCATCCGCCTAAATTTCTGACTACCTTTTTTTAGGTGTCGGCCGAAAATCGTGTATAGGCTTATTTCAATGTAAAAAATCGGATGGCCCTTTTTAGGGGGGCGGGGGGGTTGAACCTCTTGTAGCGTCCCCTAGCGCCGCCACTGGTCTGTCAATGAAACTTCCAAACATTTTTAAAGTTATAATCTCTTATATAAGAAGAGTAGAAGATATACAGAATTCCAGCACAGGCTACATTTAATTTATTAGATTGTTTTACTGATTAAGTCAAGGCAGAGAGGACTTAGGTTAGAAGGAGCATCGAGTATAGACCGCACGGTATCCGGTGAAACCACGTGCTCAAAACCGCGCGCAAAATCGCGCAGATTAAAACCGCGCGCGTTCATTAGGCTGTAGGCCTATATAGCTAGGTTCATGTCGACGATCATAACCGCGTGCTTGTATTTTGCGCATCTGTTAAATTCGATATTGTGACATTCCTTAGAAAACGCAGTGCTTATAGTGTGGAAAAATATGTGACTGGACGCCCTTTACCTTAATACCTTTCCAAAATAAGTGCCTGGACGTCCCTTAATTATTTGTCCTCTTTGTTAGAAAATTATTTTAGGGAAATATTTTAAAATAAATAAATAAATAAAATTAAAAAGCAGGTTTTGTAGTAGGCTATAATATATATATATATATATATATATATATATATATATATGTATGTATATATATATATATATAGGCTAATTGAACTTTAAAGTGGTAGCAGCGGAAGCAGCATTAGTAGTAGGCCTAAGCTGGAGTGTACATTTTGTAGACCTACTGGGAAAATTAGGTAAGTAGGCTACACGCTACAGTTGTCTAGACCTATCTGCGGGTAATTTTCTCATAACATACATAGTAAACTAAACACAAAATAATATTTGTGAGGTGAGACTGGTGAGTAAAATGATAAAATCTGTTTACGGCGCGTGTGTACCCTCGACTAGTAGCCCTAGTAGCAAGCCTACAAGTAATTCTCCATTCATTGGTAGCCTATGTCCTGCTGAGGATCGAATAAACGCGATTATTGTGTGTCCTGCAGGGCTGTAATCAAGGGTATAAGCGGGTATAGGCCCAGGGTGAGAATTGCCGGGGGTTTGGGGGGTTTCGACCCCCCCAGTCTTTCTTAGAGCCCCATGTTAAAGTATGTTTTTTACACCCCAATTCCAAGTGGATAATGGTCCAACCCCCCCAGTTATTTTTCCACAATTCTCACACTGTATAGGCCTACTCACTCTAATCATAACAATGATCCAATCATGACGATGATCCAATCATCACGATGATCCAATCATGACGATGATCTAATCATGACGATGATCTAATCATGACGATGATCCAATCATCACGATGATCCAATCATGACGATGATCTAATCATCACGATGATCTAATCATCACGATGATCCAATCATGACGATGATCCAATCATGACGATGATCTAATCATGACGATGATCCAATCATGACGATGATCCAATCATGACGATGATCCAATCATGACGATGATCCAATCATGACGATGATCCAATCATGACGATGATCCAATCATGACGATGATCCAATCATGACGATGATCTAATCATGACGATGATCTAATCATGACGATGATCCAATCATGATGATGATCTAATCATCACGATGATCCAATCATGACGATGATCCAATCATGACGATGATCTTATCATCACGATGATCTAATCATGATGATGATGATGTGAAAGTTGCCATAGTCATTGATTGATTCGGTGGCTAGACTCATACCCCCAACAAAATCCTGGCTACGGCCTAGGTAAAATCATTCTTTTTCAATCAATGACAATTGATGTCGTCACACAATGATCTACACAGATCTTCGGTCTTGCAGCCTGTGACGTAACACTGACGTTGTAGGAACCGTTGCTACGCGCAACGTCTAGAGCGCCAAGCTCGGCAGGGCAAGCCAATTCATCAGAACGCTATCGGTTTTTTTATCAAATGCTATAACCCATAATGCAAAACTGGTTTTAAAAACTCCCGATTTCCTGTACAGCTATATGTACAGATTGTCTTAAAAAGCTGAAAGGAACATTAGGATCGAGTTCTATCCTAATTTAGGACAGAAAGTTGTCTAGACACATAGAGCAGTATGGACGACGGCTCTGTCTCAGTGGGACACAGCTAAGATAACTGTGCTATTACTGTGTTCCTGTGTAACTGTGTACCAGGGAGGGTTTAAAGTGTGGCTGAATGGTCATGGACGGTGTCCAGGCACTTGTTTTCAAATATCAACGCCGTCCTGCCACTTATTTGGTCAGCAAAGCCTGGAGAAGTGACGGGCGTCCAGCGCCTGTCCAGGCACTTCTTTTTCTACACTCTAAGTCTTTAAGCGCGTGTTCCAGGTTAATTTGCAATGGTTCTTATACACAGATCCAGCGTTTCTGAACCACTTAAAACTTTGTCATGGGCGGAGTTTGGTTTCCGTTCTTGGAGGGGATAAAACCTTCTTGGGGGGGGGGGGGGGGGGCTAAGCCCGAGAAAATAAACCATTTACACGAGGAAAAAATGAACCTGGGTCTTCTTGGGGAACTTAGCCCCCCTATTCCCTGATAAACTCCGCCCTTGCTCTTTGTTAGGTTATGTTAATATATTCTGCGGTCTGTGTAGGCCTACGTTTGTTTCGAACCGGCATGCAACAAAAGCTTGTCGTTACAGATGGCAGGGCCATACATTCTGGGGAAAGCAGAGTATACTATCGGAATTTCATCCCACTTTCAGCTCGGTGAGGGAACGAAGGAATTTCCCTCCATCGACAATTTGGAATATAATTGTTTCGCTCAGTGCATTAATGGTTCAATAGTTACGATTCCCTGCAACGTATTAAAGGCCTATAGAATATGCATGTAGATATAGCCAGAGTGAGAATCGCCGGAGTGGGGTTTTGGGTACAACACGTCTCTCTTAGGACGCCATAGAAAAGTCCTCACTGCACACCCCAAATCTACGTAAATCAACGCCTGACCATGGGCGGAGTTTGGTTTCACTTCTGGGGGGGGGCCTAAAAATAACTTCATGGAGACTAGCTAGGTTAAGAACGAGCGGTGTGGAAAATATTGTCGTAGACAAAATTTGTCAAGACCTCTCGCAAAAATACACAATTTTCCCGATAAAACCTCGATTAAAAAGCTTTTTTGGCTCTTTCATGGGGTAGGGGCTTAGTGCCCTAGCCCCTGATAAACTCCGCCCATGCGTCTGACCCCCCAATTATTATTCTACAATTCTCATACTGGGTCTAGCATTTAATACCAATTAATCTTCGTTTAATCTCTAACTGCTGTGTGCAGAATGATTACAATAATTCACAGCATACAAGCATGCTCAGAAGTTATTACAGAAGCCGAACATAAACGTTTGCCAGCCATGCAAGGCGTGAGAGCGCCATACTGCTCGAACGCCATCTGTCGAATGGAAGGTTGAGCTGACCTTTGGGAACGTAGCTGTAAGCGATCCCGCATCCATGTACTTTTTATGCCAGTGTCTTACCATAAACCTAAACCGCTCCTCTGTTGCATGGACTTCTGTGGGAGGAATAACCTATACTGCTTCGAACAGAGCTTTCCCTCCCACAAGTCGAAGCACAATTGTGGCCTAGGCAGATAAATGCATGGTCACTGCAGTGGCTTCACCAAAACAACGCGCCAGGCTCTATAGTCATTCAACCCATTAGTGTCTGCTTGGCTGAGTAATTACATTAACAGCGTAGACCAATGAGAACAGCCAAAATTACATCGGCACTGTATATCTGCAATCCAGATACCTCATTTTTTTAGCAACTACGGAAGTTCAACAGCTGTCTTACATTTACTTAGACCGAATCACGGCACAGATTCAAAGTCCGCGCCGAGTTTTGGAATTTCTTCTGGTCTACGTCAATTTCCAACTTGTCATAACGACTATAGTGAGGTCTATTTTACATGCAGGTGATATTTAACTAGATAGACGGATCGCAAATTCCTACCGAAAAAAAGGCAAATCTGAGGCAGAGTGACAGTACATAGATCAGTTGCACTGGGGCGTTCCCTAAATGTCAGCTGTCGATAAAGTATGAGATCTTTCAAATATTCGTCGCTGCACTTCAGGCGATCCCCGACCGTTTTACGGAACTCAACGTTACTCCAGACTATCTCTGTCTTGCTTGGCTGTTCCTGAGTTCAATTAATGACTCAATTATATATCTGTCTTAGTATAGCTAGGCTATAAGGCCAACACAGAAACCAGTGGAAGCCAGAAATGGCCTATGGAGCTTCGACTCCCCCTCTAAATATGGCTCTGACCTCCAAAGCAAAATGCAGAAATTCTCTTAAACTGCATGTTTACCCCATTCACAATAGGCCAAATAGACAGTGACCAGTAAGCTGTAAATTTATGACAGACGAACAGAATATCACGGTCTGCGTTGAAGCTATAGGCAGACAAATCACTTGTGACAAAACCACGTAGCCTGTGTAGCGCCTATCTTCATGCAGCGAGTTGGCAAACTTGGCAATGGTGCAAGCAGATGTGGGGCGCGGTGGTGTAGGGGAATGTTCTGTGCCTTGAAGCTGGAGGGTTCCAGGTTGGAATCCACCTCAAGCCACCGCGTATACAACCTTGAGCAACTCCAGGCATCCGTGAGCTCTTAAGGTCAGTGTGTCATTATAAACAGCCCCTCTGTTGCATTGGATTATGTGGGAAGAATACACTGCTCGGAAGAGAGCGTATTCCCTCCCACAGGCCAAAGCGCAGTTGTGGCCCATGCAGCTATCTGCATGGGCCACAACTGCATTTCGCTAGATATGCTTGGTCAGCGTAGTGATTTTATCAAAACAACGCGAGCTCCAGCCAGACCCTAGTCACTAGTGTCTGCTTGGCTGAGTAATTACATTCAAATGCGTAGACCAATTAGAACAGCCAAAATTACCTCTGCGCTGCAACACTATATATCTACAATCGCAGATACCTCATTTTTTTAGCAACTACGGAAGTTCAACAGCTGTCTCACATTTACTTAGACCGAATCACGGCACAGATTCAAAGTCTGCGCCGAGTTTTGGAATTTCTTTTGATCTACGTCAATTTGCAACTTGTCATAACGACTATATAGTGAGGTATATTTTACATGCAGACGATATTTAACTAGAGAGACAAACACGCAGATTCCCACCGATTAAAAGGCAAGTCCGAGGCAGATGAAGACACAGCATATAGTTCAGTCGTAACACTGGGGCGTTCCCTAAAATTGATGTCAGCTGTCGATAAAATATGAGACTTCCCAAATATTCGTCGCTGCACCTCATGCGACTGTGATCAACAGTTTTTTTTAAACACGCCTTTACTCCAAGCTATCTCTGTCTTGCTTGCTAATTGGCTGTTTCTAAGTTCAGACTCTCAATTCATCTGTCTTAATTAGTAGGCTATAGCTATGGGCTATATAGGCCAACACAGAAACCAGTGGAAGCCAGAAATGGCCTATGGAGCTTTGACTCCCCTCTAAATATGGCTCTGACCTCCAAAACAAAATGCGGAAATTCTCTTAAACTGTGGCCGGAGCGGGTCGAATCCTAAATTTCCCGGGCAACGCCGGGTACCCCAGCTAGTTTGGAATAAATGGAATAGTTAGTCCAACCTACATTCAAATTTAAAAAAATAATATATCAGAATTCCAGTGCACTGCTCAACAAGTACATTCAAAATGACAACAAACAAAACCAGGAAATAGCGCATTTATTATTCAGTTCCTGGAATTCTCCTACAGTACATGTAAAGGTATAAACAGCTTATTTTGACCGAGGCAACTCTCCAACTGCGGATCTGAAACCACGAATGTCCACACGCATCTACCACCCAGACTGACCTGCGTCCTAAATCAGGACTTGGTCGGTGACAGATCATATGTTGCTACCAGAAATGTCACACATCAGGTCTTCTTATTGACGACAACGTGAACTCATTACATGTGGACTTCAACGGTTTCATATGTCAGTTTCTGACTTTTTTATTCAGTCATATGCTACAAAGGCTCTGCTTTAAGATACTTTCAACTGAATGAAAATATCCTTTTTTCTAATTGGAGTTATACTTGTTTGATTCTTAAATCCTTAATTTAGGGTGAGAAAATCGAATAAAAAGTTTCTGAATAGTGAATATTCGTGTCCCCAAAAATCTTCACAAACACTAATGTGTTACTCTGCAATTTTGCTGGTAAATAAATGATTATATTCTGAAAGAAAACACAAAAAGCATTAAAATCGGTCTACCACTTTGCAAATTATGGCGAATTCATAGCCATCTGCTAAATTGAAGAATATGCTACACTCTTGACCGTCTCACCTATTTCTGCTTCTAGTGCAATATCTAGGAAGCGACAAGCGCCTGGTTTCGAGCCCCAACATCACAACTGTGCAGAAAGCGACCCCACTGTAGCAGCAAAGAATGATATAAAAATATCGTCTCACGGCCCTTGGAAACTGTTCACGCTCCTGAGTGTCCTTAAATCTCAACATTAGTTCTTCGACGTAAAATAATCAGATATTCTTTGAGAGTTTTTCCGTATTAGAATAACAGCAAAAACCTTTCCAAGCACACTTTTCAAGACCGACAACAGAAGTCAAACAATCAATTTAAATCTGTGAATCTTTACAACCAAAGTTCTGCAACCTAGCAGAGCAGGGTTTTTTCAAGTGCAGTTCTACACAGTGCGGTTTTCAATAAATTTGTGCCGCTGTAAATTAAGCATTTTTGTGCAGTTAAAAATAGTCTAAAACTGTTATCCGATTTGGAATAATTTACCATCGAGAATGAAAGGCAGAAGAAGTTGTGCAGTTCTGAAAATTCCTTAACAGAAGCGCTGTCACACTCACCCAGTTCATACGAGACATTACAAGACCGCTGTAGATGTTAGTTGCACTTCGCACACACATAGCTAATCGATATTTCAAAGCAACCAACACGCAAGACTTAAAAGCAATTTCAAAATAAAATGCACAGCCATGAAAAGAGGATTTACTACAGTCAAATAATTCAAATACGACGACATCATTCCGCTTGTTTTTACGTTCAATATGATTAAAGAACCTAAAGTTACAGCATGGCAATACACCTCATTGTCTGGTGAACATGAATAACTTGCCCGCTAATGTATTGACTAAACATTCTAATTGGGATATCTATCTTCAAGCACAAAATAACACAAAGTCACGTTTCTCCCACTTGATTCCAGTCATGAATTTCACGTTAAATACACAATCCAAAACTTAACAATTATTTTTTTAAGTCAGACCAAAGCGTTCAAAAACACAGAACACAAACACATTGACCAGAACAGCTTACAAGACCACTTATCTAAAAAGACCAAAAAATGATTAAAGCTGGCCAAAATGAACAAACAAAAAACGACTACAGTGTCATCCTTGGGACATAAATTTCCTAGACTGATGACTGCTGATTCGACTAAAAGTTAACCGAAAGAACAATGATCTCTAAATTTGACACAGCTTCAATTCATTGGTCAAGCCGACTTCTCAACAGAAAACACACCAAAAACAAGCGTCCATTAAGCTACGACATCGTACTAACAAAGCAAATCAGTCTAAACACAGCATAAATTACAGCATCCATCTGAAACGGGGCAGAAGTCGCCATAAGCACTGTAATGCATTGGCATTCTGCCATTTTTAAAACGATTTTCCGTGCTAAAAAAATATCATCAAACGTGACGTTGTCAGCAGACATAAAAAAATCTTAAGTCCACGTTTGGTACTTTTAAATGCTTGCACAGCATTGTTCCACACTGGAATCCTAGTATTAATGTGTTTTGCAATCAGTAATCGAATCTAGAATGGTGGCACATCAAATGAAATGTCCCGAAAAGATGAGTGTATGAAAAGAAGAGTTGTAGTCATCATATTGAATGATTTTAACAGCAAAATCAGTTAGAATAAGATCAGAATGTCAATGCATAACACTAATGCTAGAATACGTTCTGCAATAAAAAAAAGCAGTGCACAATATTTCACTTGACAGTTCTAATTCAGAACATCGTTCTAACTTTAGAATGAAAGAAAACTGCAAATCTCCACTGACAATTCCAACGCCAGAACATCATTCCAACAACACCATAAAACAGCTCAGATGACAATTCCGACAACAGAACGATGTTCCAACACTAGAATGCCAGAGCAGAACATTTCAAGTGTCAACTCCAACAGCACAATCAACTGCAATGATTCTGATGATACATATTGATACCAAGATCTCAATGAAAAGTGATTTCAAACGGCTTCTAACAAAATTGTCACCCCCGATAACAAAGCACACAATCAAACTTCAAGAGTCTTATTCTTATTCATGCCTACGACACATGCTTCTTGCACCGAGGCAGAAAAAACGTTTTTGATGCGCAGATGGTCAACATTAAATTAAACTGTGACAACCACGCACAAAAGTACACACAGAAACAGAAGACGCTATTAAAACAAACATCAGGTTCCGTATTTACAAGCGTTACAAACATCAATCACCGTCATCCATGTTCGTTTAAGCAAGATACAAAACTGCTGCATCGCGTTCTACTATGTGGCCAGTACACGGTTTAAACAGCATTTCATCATCATCATGCTAATCAAATGTTCAGGAATTTCAATGGTAAAAAACAATCTTGTGACTAAATTTAAATATGGAAATCAGTTATAATCATGTGCCCTCGTAAAACATTCTCAATTCATTGACATGGCTGAAAACTTGGCACAATTGCACTTCTGAAACCATATAGGATGAAAAATGTTCCTTAAACAATTAAAGTACATTTCATACTCAGAAATTCTTTAAAAGATACATAACAAAATCAAGCGACCCCGATGCACCAAAATCTGAACAACCTTTAGAATAAAATAATAACACTTAACAAAATGTCGACTTTAAAACAACAAGGTGCTAAGTTCTTAAAAGCAGAATACCGCAAAGATACTAGTCAGCTGACAGCATGCCAAAGGCCACACCAACACTTAAGACTTTTGAATCTGCCAAGCATCTAAATCAGATATAGTAGATAAATACGTTATTGGCCAATTTAATTTCTTCAGCAAAGTTTTTTTAACCTGAACATGTTAGACATTTTATTTCTACCAGGTCGATGGTGGATACATGAACAAAATGCACAAAAAGAACTGTAAAAAAACAGATAATTTGGCAGCTTTGGCACAGAGCCAAGAGCCTTTTAATCCATCTATAACCAATATATCTTCCATTGGTTTGCATGGAACATGCAAATCAGATGCTGGAAGAGAAATGTGTGGACATTGACAATTTAAAGGATAATAAAGAGAATGTGCTGGTCACCCAATGGTACTGCATTGCATCGAAAAATCAACCATATCAACTGATTTTCAACATGCCCAACAAGTTATATAACACACCAAAGAGCTGACAGAATCTGATAAATAATAATGACAATTGATACGGCACTATAATGCGGTCATACCACTACAAGGGCGTCTCACAAACTGCTAACTGCGGGATAAGATTTAAGCTTTAATTTGAAAGTCCACTGAGGCAGCCAATCAAATGTCCGGTGGGAGACTGTTCTAACATCTTGTGGCTATTACTGCTTTTCTTATATACATGTATAAATTTAAATAGAAGTTAACAAACCAGCTTCTGTCGTCTCTCAAAGGTGTTTTCTCCTCTGGAAGTGCTTTCACTTATTATACACGTCAGTGCAGCCAACCAGGACTCCTGCGTTAAAATATGCGTGCCGATGCATGGATATTAAACCGATTCAACTTGTACAAAATCTAAACAAATTTTCTTTCCCATCCACTTTCACCATAGATCTTCCCTCTTCAAGTCCCTTAGAGAAATTATCCCCTTACCCCTCGGCCTTGCACAATCCAATCCGACCATGTCATTGTATGAAATGTATGAAAAGTATTCCTTCAAAATCAGAACGAGCTTAGTACATCAAGAAAACTTCCTTCCAGGCTGACATCTGATCTAAACTACCATAGATCTTTCTAAACCTGAAAAATATTGCCAGAAGATTGGGGGATTCAGCTTCCATAGTTTCCTGTAAGACCCCATAGTAAAGTCTTCATAGCACACACACCAACTAAAGTCTTCATAGCACACACACCAACTCCATAGAAATCAACGTCTGAACCCCCACCTCACCCCAACCCAGTTGCTTTTCTACAATTCTCAATCCCCAACCACAAACCATAACATGCCTTAAACACCAAACAATCAACATCATGACCTTTAAGTTTCAGGGCAGCCGACCACATGGAATAAACTTCAGATCTGCACATTCTTCAAAAGCAAGCAACTATACACATCCCTTTCACGAGCATCAAAAACCATTCTTTATCGTGACAGTGGGTTGGGCGTGCGTTCGAGTAGATATCTTGAAGGGATAAAACAGACAAGTGCTTTGATATAATCAACAAACGTTTGCTCAAGACCATAGAGTGAGATATGCAAGGCAACACCGCCTTCCAATACAGAATAGGAACGCGATACAAGCAGCAAAGTTTCCGCAGACAAAGATGTTTATCAAGACAACAGGCGACTACTACTTTCCACCCCGATGGGGCAGACACAGACAGAGAGACACTAAGTCGTCTAAAAGAGGGCAAATGTCGAAAGGTCAAAGGGAGCGGTCGTGAAGTAGTCGCTGGCGTTCGTCGTCGTGGGGTTAGTTACCCCGGTGGCTGTGCAGTTGGAGCCGGGGGTGACCGCCCATTCGGGGAAGGTGCCGAGATTGAAGAACGTGTATCCCCACGTGTTGATCGAGAAGAGCAACACCGCGTTGCAGAGGACGCACATGACGAGACCGGCCTTGATCTGAAAAGAAACACAGATACCTATACTTAACTAAAATTTTGTAATTGTAATCATACATTTATATAGCGCCACTTCAAGAGAACTCCTCAGAGGCGCTCCCGACCTGACACCAAACCACAATCAAAGAGAATGGTTTTCAAACGCTTGCGGAAAAGAGGCAAAGAAAGACAAAGAAGTTCATTACGGAGACTAATAGGTAACTTATTCCAGAAAGACGGACCATAACACATCTCGAATTCCTTTTTCATATGATCTGCAACAGTGTCATAGTGTTATTACAATTACATTGCCTTTGCAAGCAGCAGTGTTGCAGTTTAACGACACTGTGCGATAAAAAAAGATCATGAGCGTCACCCTCCTCCATCATCCAGGCTTGGGACTGGCATGGTCAGAGTAAAAACATTGGTGTAGTTTCATTTCCAAGGTCCTTAAAAAGGCACCGAACAAATGTCCACAAAAGCGCTTAGCACACGCACTTAAACACATCGCACACTGTATTTATCCCTTAACACGTTGGCCGCTGATTTGCTGTATTAAATGACTCAATTTGGGACGTGTATACACGTCCCTCGCGGCCAACGTGTTAAGTAAGCGCTAAGGCGTCATCGGCCAGCCAATAAGCATGAGGTGCTGCTGGCACCTTCATTTTCTTGATATCAGCAAATGATGGAGGGCGAGTGGCCAGTCCTCTTCCTCAAAGACACATCTACCCACCACCGACAGTGTATGACGGTCAGTGTGATGATAAAAGTTGAGCAAAAACTTTGAAACACAGCACGGATTTGAATCCCCAGCTCTTCACTGACACTGAGGACACTAAACATCTAAACATTTTTTCTAATACGTAGTCCAGAGTCCTATGTGAGCTGACCAACACCTCATCACAAAAAAGGCATTTTTCTCTCTCATCTCGCGATATCTTATTTGGCCAAGCTGGGGTTGGGAGCGCCTCTGAGTAGTCTCCTTGAAGAGGCGCTACACAAATTATCTTAGTCAGCGAATGAACGAAAATAGCTGTACATACCATGTCTGGTATCGCAATGTCACCATACGAGTGCGCAATCGCGTTGGGAGGCGTTGAGACGGGCAGAATGTACGCCCAAGACGCGGCCAGAGTGACGGGCAACATCAGGTAGATCGGATTAATGCAGGTACTCGCAGACTACAATTGCAACCAAAGTCGAAAGATAATTAGCACAGACCTCATAGACTGATACACCAATTGTAATTGCAACAATAATAATAATAATTATAATAATTTAATAATAATAATAATTATTATTATAATTTAATAATAATAATAATAATAAGCTTTGAATTTTTAACTGATCAAGGTTGGCGTTTGACAGTTGTAACTCGAAACCACACACCTTTCCAACGCCTCTCAATTTGTACGCAAAGATCATAACGCCGTTGCATATCAAGGCACATTCACATATAGTTGTTCTGTGATGACGACCTCTAACTCCAGAACAAAACACTTTTTGTGCTGTTTCTTGTAAAAATGTTACATTTAATTAATAACAATAATACAATAATAATAAAAATATAATAATAATAATATTATAACAATAATAATGATATTAATTATCTTCACTTAATTTTAAACTGACTACTTGCAGTATGATTACTATTTATAGAGCGAATGGATGATAACAAGTTAAAACAGGAGTCGAATTTAAATGTCTGGCAGCCATGCAACATCACAATCTAAATTGCTATCATACCAGTTCAGCCAGGATAGGTATAAAGATGGTCGTGGTAGCCATGTTGCTCGTAAAACTGGTAACAACGGTTGCTAGGATACACATCAGAGCAACAATAAGAGCCGGCGACAAGTAGCGGAAACTGGAAAGAGACTCTCCGATCGCAGCTGACAGACCAGATTCCTAGAAATGAACAAAGCAAGACTTTGTAAAGTCCTCAAACTCAGGCATTGTAACTCAAACTTAAGTGATGTTACTTATAGAAGTATGGGGCACGGTGATATAGTGGGTATGTACATCGCCTTGCAGCCGAAGGGTTGCAGGTTCGAATCCGCCTCAAGTCGCCGCGTAGGGACCTTGGGCAAGTCCTTCACTCGCAATTGCCCAGCGCTTCAGCGTGAAACTCCGAAGTAGTGTCCGCTCTGTAGTCTGGAGCGCCTCTGAGTAGCGAGCTTGAATGGGTGCTATAACAAGTGCACACACAAAACATTCTAAACATAAATTTCAAGCCTATATTTTCTACTTTCTAATTATTCATTCGTTGATTTTGATATTTTTTACAGCTCTCCACCAAAGACGAACATTTGGTGAACACGCAATTTAAGTCAGTTTTAATTTTGCAAATAGCCAGTTATAAGAAGCAGGTCTTCAGATAACGATCGAGAGAGGAGAGGTGCACGCAGAGTGGACAACATTCCATAAAGATAGCATTCCAACGACAGTAAATGATCGAACCTAAGCACTAGTGCTCCAACTTCATGAGACAATATAATCAAATTAATTAATTAATAATAAATAATAAATATTGGTCAACCTTGCATGCATCAGCCAAAGCAAATCCTCCACCAAGCAGAATGATGACACTCCACGGCATCTGCTTGTTCACCGTTGGCCAGTCAAGAATCGGGGGCGCTGGACCGGGCGGCTTCTCAGCTAAAACAATCAATCAACCAATCAATCAATCAACCAATCAATCAATCACTAACTCTGCAATCACTGACATTAGCCTTACTCACTGACACTTTGTTCGGCTGAACAAAATCTGCTTTCCACCCTTTTGCTCACACTTCCACTATTCAGAACCGTGCCTTCTCAGCTGTAGGACCCTGGACCTGGAATGGCCTCCCCTTGATGCTCCGCTCCATTTCTAGGACTCCATCTCTGTCATTCCTCTCTCATCTTTAGTTTTATTCGGCCGTGCTGTGGCTCGGAGTGCCTCCGAGTAGTCGTCTTGAACAGGCGCTATACAAATTCATTTAATGAATGAATCAATGACACATTAGATCACTCAACTATTGATGAATAACCATGACATCACAGTCCCTTTTCAACTGAAACAATCACAACCAGATTCAATCAATCGGTCAATCATTTGCTCAATTAAACATCGAACTCAAAACATCGAAATCATCGACAGGCTCATCATTTACTCACTCAATCACTGACACTGATTTAATCAATCAGCCATACCTTCGAAACTGTTAACTGGTTATGTTTATAAATAACAATAATATAAACAATATTATTAGCCCAATAAAGATATATGATTAACAGGACATGTTTGTGTAATTGTTATTAAGGCAACTGAAGAAATACCATACAATACTATTTATAAATAAATACCATACAAATACTATTTATAAATAAATACCATACAAATACTAATTATAAATAAATACCATACAAATACTATTTGTAAATAAATACCATACAAATACTATTTGTAAATAAATACCATATGCACAAATACTATTTATAAATAAATACCATACAAATACTATTTATAAATAAATACCATACAAATACTATTTATAAATAAATACTAAACAAATACTATTTATAAATAAATACTAAACAAATACTATTTATAAATAAATACTAAACAAATACTATTTATAAATAAATACTAAACAAATACTATTTATAAATAAATACTAAACAAATACTATTTATAAATAAATACTAAACAAATACGATTCATAAATAAATACCATACAAATACTATTTATAAATAAATACCATACAAATACTATTTATAAATAAATACCATACAAATACTATTTATAAATAAATACTAAACAAATACTATTTATAAATAAATACCATACAAATACTATTTATAAATAAATACCATACAAATACTATTTATAAATAAATACCATACAAATACTATTTATAAATAAATACTAAACAAATACTATTCATAAATAAATACCATACAAATACTATTTATAAATAAATACCATACAAATACGATTCATAAATAAATACCATACAAATACTATTTATAAATAAATACCATACAAATACTACTTATAAACAAATACCATACAAATACTATTTATAAATAAATACCATACAAATACTATATTCATAAATAAATGCCATACAAATACTATTTATAAATAAATACCATACAAATACTACTTATAAATAAATACTAAACGAATACTAATTTACTAAATAAATAATAAATACTAAACAAATCAACGATGATGACAATGCCAACATACGAGTATCACAATATCGAATAAAATGCAAAATCAGACAAGTAGAAGCAGACAGTTCAGCTACACTTACAATAATATAATAATAATATTCATTAATAACATATTATTTTGCTTCAAATACCGAGTAAATAAGTGTATATAAGTTTGTTTTGTACCGTTTGCTTTTCTGAAGCAGAGATAGTTGGGCAGCTGCGACGGAAGGATGAACAGGATGAGAGAGATGGAAATGGCCACACACGCATCCGTCACATATCTGCACACATAACGATAACGATTTCATGTTAAATCTGGATCACACGTTAAATCAAACTATCACGTTAAAAATCCAACAAATCATTTCTTAAGCAAACCCCATGACATGTTAGTTACCTCCTTGCTATTAGCGTCTGCAAACGATATTTTAGTCCTCTCCCTCACCGTCTCATCCTTCCACTGACAATGCACAACGGTCGGTGTACTCGTTAAGACAAGCTGGACAAAAGAGCAGCTGAGCAGAAATCTAAAAACTCTGCCCTGGCAAGGATTTGAAACATCAACCTCTCCGCTGATCATGTAATATCGTAATAATACTAATTAATAATCTTCGTTTAACTTCAAACAGATGCACAACAGTTTGATTTATACGATTTATAGTCCGAGCGGATGATCACAAGTAATAACAGGAGTCGAATTCAACCGCTTGGCAGCCATGCAAGGCGCTCATCACGTCCTATTGTGGTTTGGTGTCAGGTCGGAAGCGCATCTGAGGAGTTCTCTTGAAGGTGCGCTATATAAATGTATGATTACAATTACAATTACTGCTCATTTTACCGACACCATCTGCCAAATGGAAGATCGAGAGTCAACCTTCGGAAGGGTAGCGGGAGGCGATTTCTTACCATTACCCTAAACCCCTTAGAGTAAATATCTTTTCCACGAGACAGAGACTCACAGATTATATATAGCACATCCCGTTAAACGTCATGGCACCGCAAATTCAAAATGACACTCAAACTCAATCCTACCCCAAAAAGGCAAGCCTGCAGCGTTGGGTCCAATCTTCACATTAACTCAAAAATTTCACAAATGAAATGTTACGAAACACTCGCAATCTATCCCCTCGTTCAAGTCTCGACGATATTGAGTCAAGTGGATTTATACCACAGCCTCAGTTGGCTTCCCAGGCACTGCACTATATTGCACCTCCCCGCTGATCTCCCATTTTCACTTGCATGGACTGCCATGCACTGCGATATGCTGTCCATGGTGACTTTATCGTCTCTTTCACCAATTTCTGCAACAATGCAGAGCCGTTCCTTCCCTGTGATTGGTCCAACAACCTGAAATGGCTTCCCTGGATTATACAACACATCCCAAGTGGATCTTCTCAGTTTCAATAACCATTGAAGACTGCTTTTTTGATTGGTCTGGGTCGGGAGCGCCTCTGAGCAGTAATCTTGAAGGAGCGCTATATAAATTCTGATAGATTATTGATAGATTGGTGGTAACATGCAGTGGAGAAGAAGAATTACCCTTTTACAATCATCTTGCTTCCCCATCCAGCTACGAACTCCGGCTCTCGTGAAAACCACAGCAGAGCGAGAACGATAAAGTTGACAAGGACAACGATCTCGGCAAACCTACAGCAAACAATCGAATCGTTCATTAGCCTCATCATTATTAAATGCTCAATAACATAACTTCTGAGACAGCACAATAATAAGACAAAATTAATAATAATAATAGGAATAATACTACCACTAATAAACATTGAATAAAACCATTGGACATCATAGTCATCATCATACCCAAGTTTTTACACATAGTTTTAGCACAGGTCTGCAGGATCAAAAACACCTTGCGCTAACAACAATAATCACAATTACGCAGTGAAAATGTTTCTGTTTAAAAATGTTTGTAATAATAATTGAAAAATAAATATAATAATAATAATATATCTTTGTCAACATGTATACAACTACACAAACATAAAATCTGCATACAATATAATTGCAAAGAAGTGCGCCCCATTTTCAGGCATACTCGATACGCTAGCATGAGCATTGAAATGCATGATAAGAAGGCTTTGATTAGCTAACGAAACTGCAGGACTGTTGTTCGTGCTTACGTAATTTTTCCCAGCTTCACGTATTCTGCGCGGATGACCAGGTTGGCCGAATCATCGACGTTCTTCGAGCGCTTGAACGTCTCTCTGAAATAATCAAAATAAACAAATTACTTCAATTCCCCATCACAGCAAAACACAGAAACTCCACTTTCTATTTACGTATTCCACGTCATACGACCGTTGTTGCGCTGGTGATGATATTTAATAAAGGAGCTTAATAAATACAAAACTACATTACCTCACCTTACTCGCTCTTATCTTCGTACTCAAAATTTCAACAGAACAATAGCAGCTAATTGATCTAACCAAAAAGCGAGTGTAGGCAACTCTACTTTTTAGCTTTGGGGCATGGGGAGAGTCAGCCTCTTCCTCGCCATCCGATCTTTCCCCATTTACACTCTACAACCAGTCCCCTCATTTGTTGTCAAATTCATTGCAGGATGCAAATGCCAAGGATGAACATTTCTGCTTTTAAAGGGGTGGGCCGGTGGTATGGAATGGCCTCCTTCTTGAATTCTGTCTGTTTCTTAGGTCAGTCTCTGACCAAGGCAATTCTATAAGTACTTGAAAACTGTTTTTTTTATAGTCGTGCTGGCGTCGGGAGCACCTCTGAGTAATTTTCTTGAGGAGGTGCTATATAAATACTTGAATGAATGAATGAATGAAGTCTACTCTTTTGCAAAGTCATGTTTGAACAAAAATCAAAACCAGCCATGGCTTTTTCTACAAAGTAGAAACAGTTAGAGTTAAATTTTGTAAATATTCACTTTACCACCATCCCTAATTCTTCACAGCCGATAAAATTGCATACAGCCTTGTATGTTTACCCGCATAGCACCGCTAAATACTGACACAAAAAGTCACGTAGATCTTTATATGCCTTCTCCTGTACACGTTGGTGGTTGGTTATTTGCAAGGTCAAAACATACATGATTAACATTGCACTCCTCGATCTTCAGGCTTCGTACTCATTTCACCAGAGTAGGGACAGTGACGGCGGAGATTATATCCGCAAGGTACAATTGACTGATAACAATGCGTATACGTCAAAACACAAAGCAAATGCAAGTTAAAATGTGAACTTCTCATGGTCCATTCAATGCATTATTATAGCATTGCACAAGACAAGGTGAATGTCCATTTCATCCCATCCTTTCTGTGACAACAGCATGCATGCATCTCAAATTTATATAGCTCCTCTCAGGGTTTAAACACCGTCTGGAGCTGCAAAAAGGCCGTTCAAGTCCTATCTTGGGTTGGAAGAAAAGCTATTCCAGAGTCACTTGGAACTGTAAACAAGACTATTCAAGTCCTATCTTGGGTTGGAATAAAGGCTATCCCAGTGCCACTTGGAACTGCACAAAAGACCATCCAACACCTATCTTGGGTTGGAATAAAGGCTATCCCAGAGTCACTTGGAACTGCAAAAAAGACTATTCAAATTCTATCTTGGGTGAGAGAAAAGGTCATCCCAGTGCCACCTGGACTGTAAACAAGGTCATACAAGTCCTTCAAATAAATGAAACCATGCAACATGCAACAACTGTTGAAGCATTTTGTCAAGGCATTCGTCTTCAAATGCCGTCAGGAATGCACGACAATTTTGTTAGTACGGTAATTTTACAAATGTTACTTGGTCATCTCACATAAAACCTATGCATGACATAACATATAATATATACTGATGTATGCAGCCAATAAATAATAAATAAACATTACTTTTTGTATATTTAATGGTTGGATAGCAAAAGCATCATCCAAATATTAGTCATGTCAGGAAACAAGGCCGGCCATCAGGATGCAGATTGTAACATCGATATATATAATTATATATATATGCAAGAATTCTGGCATTTCAGGATTATATGTGTTATTGAAGCTCAGTATTCGTAGTTTTTTCTTAAATAACCTGGAGCCAAACATTTGGACACTGCAAAATCTGAAATAGAAATGTGATTTGAAAGTTATAGATGTGCACAGATCCACAATAACTGTTGTAATCATAATCACAATCTCAATTTCTAAAGCGCCACTCAAAAGCCAAGCGCAGGGCACCAGCTTATTCACGAGCGCTGTGAGTAGTCAGAATGGTTGTCCAAAAGAGTAGGTTGGAAGGTCATAGGTTTTCTGACAATAGTTAATTTATAGTAGTTTCTTATGAACCTTCTGTTAAGTTATTTAAATTACCTATGTTCCTAGGTAAGATATTAAAAAAGACAAAATATGGCACTGAGGTGACTAATATCTTAGCTATTCCAGCACAAGGAACAGATTTCAACTCTTAGTCAAGAAGAGGATGTTTATTAGCACAGCATGTCATGGTACATTAACACATGTTATGGCACAGTAACACATTATGGTTCATCAACACATGTTATGGAACATCAACACATGTTATGGAACATTAGCAAATGGTATGGAACACTAACAAATGGCATGGAACACTAACGGAACACCAACATATGGTATGGAACACTAACACATGATATGGAACACTAACAAACGGTAGGGAATACTAACAAATGGTATGAAACACTAACACACAGTACATAGTACAATACCATTACCTTCTGTGGTATGCGGACACAGGAGGGTTAAAATATATCAGATACTCTTCTTTCAGTCACTCAAGACTAGTTGCAATGAAAACCATTTATTTACAAGTATTTTCACGTCAGTGGAAGGAAAAAAATGCTGTGTGCATGGAAAACAGTGGAACGAACCTTGGTCCAAAGAAGATGATCATGAGAAGGAGCCAAGCGCCAAAGAGATCGACAACCATCGCAGGAAATCCGATGACCAACCAAGACGTGAAGTTGATTCCAGTCTCCGCATCTTTGTACATTCTGCAATTTCGAAACATTGCCAAACATCGTTCAATAATTTCAATGCAAATTTCTACTCGTCAATTAAGTATCTTGATGGGTGTTCTATATATATGCTTCGAATGATTGTTTTAATTATTTATTTATTTCGTCCATTTGCTATAGCGCTCCTTAAAGCTGTCTACTCAGAGTCGCTCCCATAAGCAATTGCGAGTGAAGTACTTGCTCAAGGTCCCTACGTGACGGCTTAAGGTGGATTCGAACCTCGAACCCTCCAAATCAGAGCGTATGCTGCAAAACCGGCACTACATGTAATGCATTGTTTGTCATGAGATGGTCACAGAAAAGTTATGCAACATAAATATGTAGTGTATTCTGGTTACATTACATCTGTATGAAGTTTGTCCTACTGACATATGGTTTCAGACATGGTAGGCCAACTCTCATTTCTAAGATCATTATTCATCTCTATTGTCACTGATTGTGGTTTGTCTCCAGGTTTTTAATCAACAAAGATAAACTTATATCATGCTGAGTTGCTTGAAGAAAGCAACCTCACTGTCTTGTCTTATATCCGCAAACTTATATAGCGACTCCAGGAGGACTACAGGAAATGTGGAAGAAGTACCCATACCTAGGCCAATGACCTTACCTTAAGATACCTTGAGCCACCACCTTAGACAACACTATGCTAAGTTACTTCATACAAGCTACCACATGGTATTGTATTGTACTGTATCTATAAATTTACATAAATTTACATAGCACCTCCAGGAGGTCTACAGAAAGTGTTGCAAACGTACCCATACTTACGCAGATGAGGTACCTCAAGCAAATAAACTGTGCATCAAGTTACCTTACCTAAAGCATTCATGTGAAATGCTCTACATAAATGTACTATTACATCACCACTGTGTGGAAATGCTGCCACCTGGAGGCGCCTGGAATGACTTACGATTCCAGTTGTCCCTTGAGAACGATGTTTGGTCCGCATCCGATCAGTGTTCCAGTTCCACCGATGCTCGACGCGTAAGGGATGCTCAGCTTCAGCGCCTTACGGAAGTTCATGAACATCCGGTCGCTCTTCGCAACCTCGCCTTCCAGTTCCTTCCCCTGGAGTGGATCGGTTTCCGTGGCACTCCTGAAGCGAACAAACAGATGGAAGAATAACTTAAATACGCAATGAACAATCAATCCACTGGATGCAGAATTTATGTAAGCACACAACTCGGCTGAACTTCAGGATGTCAGAGAAAGATGTCATCTTAACAAAAGTGTTCCATCATTGGAATGATGATGCTGTGATTTAGTTTGCACCTCAGCCGACAGATTGATCCCTACCACTACTACAGCGACTTCTGGATGGGGCATCACAGACAAGTGAGGGAATGGAAAAACAACATCTGTCTTGGACTACAAGAATAGATCAATTGCAACTGAAGGCCATGGGCGGAGTTTATCAGGGGCTAGAGAGGGCTAAGCCCCCTCAAGAAGACCCAGATTCATTTTTTTAACCATGTAAATGGTATCTTTTCTCGAGCTTAGCTACAAGAATGGATCAATTGCAACTGAAGGTAGAAGTAAAAGAGAAAAGAAAAACCAGTGCAGTTCCATACACTGCGAGATATCTGCTCATTTCTTAGAGAAGATTTTGCAGGCTTTACAACTTAACATAAAGAGCTACATTGGTTTCCAAGTTGCTTTTAGTACACGTTCATCTTGACAGCGTTAAGCAACAAATGTGAAATCAGGTCTAGCCCAGACCAATGTTCAACAACATCCAGCCAACAATATATCCTTTACACACAAATCATCAAGAGAGTATAAGGCTGCGCTTCAAATCAACCCATCATCTCCCCATTTCTTTCCTCCATGCCCTTTACCTTTAGACACCCACACACATCAACCAACCCTCTCTCACGTGCTCATCACTCCAACATTCAGCGTCTTTGTACCTGTAAGCCTGTGTCACTGTCTCTCAGTATCGCTTGGCATTAGGGTTCTTCCATCATGCAGCCTGAATCCACGTTAACCAGTGCCAAAGCAAGTAAATTACTGGAGTAGGGAAGCTCTGCCATCAGTTGCCTATTCCCACTGTACTTTGACTTTCCAAGGTGATAATAGAGTGGATCCAGAAGTTCCATAGGTCAGTCTTAGACGCAGCCATTGGTACGAAGTGTTGGTAAATTCATTCCTCTTAATTTACTTCCAGGATTCAATAGGGAGCCCTTCAAAAGAGCAAATCACTCATTCATCATTTTTGCATTACCGGCAGATGAACCCAACATTGCACGCGAATAAGAGAAGGCATATTGATCTTACTTATAATAGTACAGAGCAAATAACAGCCACTGCATTCAAATTACGTATTCAATCCAATTCAAGATGCTAATTAACGACTCCTCTGGTCAAAATCTGATGGATCAGAAAAAATTAGAAGTCTGGTCCTGATGGTAGAGGTTAGCAAGAGGAAAGAGATTATCCTCAAATTAAGACTGAATGATATCAAAACATCAATTGATAGAACGAATGAAAAGGTGAAGGCACTCCACAGCCTTCGGTCGGCAACTAAGAACATAAAAATCCTAACTGTACTGTGCCCCATACCCACTGTCTGGGATAGGGGTGAAGCAAGAGTCAAGCGTCTATTGATCGAATACTTCACGAGGGTGAGCAATGGAGCATGAAACCAGTAGAGGCCACTGAATCGGTTGATTCAAGCGAATTACTTAGTGAACTAGAACTAAGAAGGTAATTTCTAAATAATGGATCCATTTGCTCAACAGGCAGCAACGCAATAAATGCAAAATCGGTATAACAGACATACTGATGTTATGAAGGAGAATTTTATTACGGTTCTGGTCCAAGAGTTTTTAACCACTTCTCAGCCTTTGCTCAACTCCCTCTCTTTCTCTCTCTCTCTTTCTGTCTCTCTCTCTTTCTGTCTGTCTCTCTCTCTCTGTCTGTCTGTCTGTCTCTTTCTCTGTCTCTCCTAGTCGTATACCACAGAGAAGCAAGTGACTTATGGTTTTGTTTGTCTGGCAAGATAGCTGATTGCCTACAGTGCTCAGCCGGTAATTCAGAAAGTACTGGTTTAAGCCTCACTTGAGACAGTTACTAGAGACCTTGAGCAAGACCTTCACTTGCAATTGAACAGCACTTCTGATATTTGTTAGAAGGGCAAAATCAAATACAACTGATTTGCATTCAATACAGTTGTATTGTATCATAGATGTAAAAAACGATCAAAAGAAAATAAAAAACGGTAAAAAACGTCGTTTTTTTCGAAATAATAAAAAACGACAAAAAAACGATAAAAAACGGAAACGGAAAATAATTTGCCTTTGTTACATCTGAAATTTCATTTTCAGCTTACAAACCTTAATTGCTTATGCAATTTTATTAAGAAACTGCAAATAACACAACTTTATTATTAGGTCAAAATAATTGGTATAAGTAACATTAATCTACCACAGTTATTTTTTCTTATAACTTTCGTTTAATAAGAAATTCGGACAAATTAAAGGTATCGAAATCTTTTCAAATTTAAATTGTAGACATAAGTCCACATTATAAGTTTTTGCTGATCGACATAACACAATTAAAATCTAACCAGAATCAAAAACCACAGAATGATGTTTACTAAATTATATATTGTACATTATTTTGTGCTTGAAATTACTGCTTATAAATATTAATAATTATGCCCAAGAATTTTATATCAAAATAACTCTTACAAATTTCATTTCTTGTAAGGATCTACTACATGTATTTCTCAAAATTATGACTTAAACAATTACATAAAGACCCTATAGTTAGCTGCATCCTTGAGAGTACGGTGAAAACGTATGGAATATCAGACAAAAATTAAATTAAGAAAAATAATATTAGACAGTAAATAATAAAATAAAGTTACATAAAAATCGAAAAAACCGATAAAAAACGATGGGAAAAATAAAAAACGAAAAAAACGAGGTTTTTTGGGAGAGAATAAAAAACGAAAAAAACGTTTTTTACAACTATGTATTGTATGAAATACGGTCATATTGTATTGCATCAAATGCACTTCCTTTACATCGCACTGTGTCAAATAGAGTTTTAATGTATTATAATGTATCAAATACAGTTGAATCAAAATTGTATCAAATACAGTTATATTTATTGCATTGTATTAAATACAGTTGTATTTATTGCATTGTATTAAACATAGAACATTGCATTGCATTGCATCAAATACAGTTGCATAGAATCATATCAAAATACAGTCGTATAATGCAAGGACGAGCTCAATATTCCAACACAGTAACCATAATCAATGGAGAATCAAACTCAGTTTAACGTGGAGATTGCTCAGAACAGACAGATGGCCAGATCATAAAGTCACACAACACTCTGCGACCTAGCCATTTTCAACGATGCATCTGCCCCACGACCTCAACTTCCAGTGGTGACCTCTGGTTACGACCAAGGTCATCCACTTCGGAGGGAATGAAATTTCAAATGAGCAATTTCAGAAGATACTTTTAAACCAAAATCGTTTCATGCCAAACAAAAGCTGAATCAATGTGAAGCACTAACAGTAACATTCCACAATACGAGAGCGAGAGAGGCAGACAGAGTCAGAGAAAGACAGAGAGACTGAGATGGACAGAGGCAGAGAGAGAGAGAGAGAGAGAGAGAGAGAGAGAGAGACAGACAAACAGACAATGATAGAGAGAGAAGCAGAGACAGAGACACAAAAACAACACTAAACTTTGCCATGTATCTACCTAAAAACAAAAGATACACAAAAGATCCACCGGAAAACACTTGCACGACAAACATAGCACACGCAAAACTTAAAGCAAAGGTCACAAACTAGCTTACGCTAGCTAGCACATGCTGGTCAGCATAACAACAGAACAGCATGCTTGCACGGCTTCGCAAAAACACAGACAAAGCAATGTTGTCAAGTGAGGAAAAGCACAGTCCAACGCATGATAAATTAACCTTGGAAAATTCTGATCTACTCGATTAAAAGTGTCACCTGCCGCTAGAGGACAAACGTCAAGAGCAAACTAAACACGAAGACACATCACTGAACGTCATGCAAAACAAACGAGAGATAATGAATTATAAATTATAAGCAGAACAAAAAAAGATTCCAGTACACCAGCACACGCCATTCACCACTCATGGAACTTGGAGAGAGACAGGGAGGGAGGTGTGTGTCATTTTACCATGAATATATATATGGTACAATGCCATGTACGATATATATATAATTATATATATGCAAATATTATATATATATATATATATATATATATATATATAAATGTCACACCACTATGATCCTTTGGCATTTAAAAATCGCCTTATTCAGCCATGGTTAGCCTGAGAGGCTTCCGAGTAGATACTCTAGAGGGTGCACTATATAAAAACTCAATAATAATATACACTGTACATATATATACATATATATATAGGCAGGTATATATATATACACACATACACACACACATACATATATATTATATGCCCTTCAACATCAGTGTAAGTCTAAATATACATCCTAATTAGCAACCATACACATACCAAGAAACTAAACTTCCTGAACTGATGAGGCCTTCCCAGTCTCCCCATCCATATCCTACAAACTTGTCGACAACGCAACCGACCAGCCCACCCACCCACACAAACACCGTCTTATGTTACAAGCTGGCTAACCAGACCTCTATTAAATATTAGATTAAATAAATAATATTAACATCCAGTCCGCACACAATAATCTCGCACAATACTTAAACTAATCGGTGCAGTATAACAGTAAACTAATCAGGCATAACATTCAATATTGTAAATAACATCGATTCAATCCAAAGCACGACTTATGCCCCCACCCACCCCCAACCTTCCCGCTTTCTACTCATCTTTAGTTGTTGTCTTTTTATGGTCGGAGATGTTTACTTACAAACCCACGACAACCAAGTGCGATTTTTAATTTGATGCAAATAAATTATCTAAATGGTTGTATAATAGAATCTTAAAATAATGCTGCACTTGAGACGCCTCTGTAACGGCTGTGCCATGACAACGCCATTGTCCCGTGTTATTATTACGGTATATTGTTACCAAGATTTGAAGCTTCTTCCCAGCAAAAAGCACATGTCAACCATGACATGTATAATTGTATAATATGTATATATTTGTGGGGCGCGGTGGTGTAGTGGGTACAGGGTGGATAAAAATCGTGATTTTTTTAATAAAAATAAAAAAATCGGATTTTTTTGATTTAAATCGGATTTTTTTGATTTAAATCGGATTTTTTAAAATTTATATCGGATTTCTTTCTTATAGTTCGTATTTTGTATGTAGTGCCCTTTTTTGGGTATCAAGTCACATGCTTCATTAGGTAACAGTTATTACCTTTAATTCTACAGCTATACAATACAGGGTGGATAAAAATCATGATTTTTTAACTAAAAATAAAAAATCCGATTTTTAAAATTTAAATTTGATTTCTTTCTACTAGTTCTAAGTTTGGATTTACTGCCTCCATGTGGGTATCAAGCAGTGCCTAAAGTGTGGAAAAAGAAGTGCCTGGACGCCCCTTACCTCTCCAAAAGAAGTGCCTGGACGCCCCTTAACTTTATAGTCTGTGCTCGCCAATAAGTGGCTGGACGGTGTTCAAATTCTAAAACAAGTTCATGGACGCCGTCCATGACCGTCCAGGCACACTTTAAGCCCTGGTATCAAGCCACTATGCATTATTGTAACTGATATTTGGTATTCGGTAACAATTATTACCTTCTTTAGTTTTGCAGTTATACAATACAAATTAACACCTTTGAAGTGGTATATATACTTAATACTAATAGTGCGATCGATGAACAATCAGTTAAATCCAATGAAGAAGTCAATGTTCTGTGAAACTGTGAAATCAGATCGCTATGTAAGTGGTCAAGTTACTGAGTCAGTGAGTCAGTCACACCTTGCAAACTAGAACACTACGGTACTAATATTATTAGGTCACTGCTAGTGCTAGTCACCAGTAACTGTTGTCATTCAGACGTAAAATATTTTAATCACAATACAAGTGTTCATCTTCTCCCGCTAATGGCTTCTTGTTCATAAGCTTGAAAAGAAACACCAGTTTCCAGTAGTGACATCAGCAGGTGACACGTGTTTTAGGCTTTAGCACTACACTGTGCAGCCAGATGAGTCAGCCTGCTTGGCATGCTGAATGCACTAACTGGCAGCTGCACTGCTGCAGCTAAGTGAAAGGAAACAAACCTGCAAGTTGTGTGGCACAAAAGCATTGATTGAAATTTATTTTCACTATTCGATTTAAATCGTGATTTTTATTACCGATTTAAATCGTGATTTAAATCAATGATTTAAATCAACCGATTTAAATCATCTCCACCCTGAGTGGGTATGTTCGTCGCCTTGCAGCTGAAAGGTTTCAGGTTCGAATCCACCTCATGTCGCCACGTATGGACCTTGGGCAAGTCCTTCACTCGCAATTGCTCAGCGCTTCGGCGTGAAACTCCGCTGCAGTGTCCGCTCTGCAGTCGGAAGCGCCTCTGAGTAAAGTGCTTGAAGGGGCGCTGTAACAAGTGCACATACAAACAAAATATATAGACTATGTATATAGAATATTATACTATATGATCTCTGTGAGCATATCCACATGCGATATGGAGTCCTCAGAGGGCCAATATGGTTCTATCCAGTGTTCACATTGAACACAGAGCTCTGTAAAAGGAACCTGAATCAGCATGTCCAAGAAACTCAGATAATTATTTAGATAGAGCCACTGTAATCTAGATGTAATTCAGTACACAATGATACATGATCAATGAATCATGAAGCCAGTCATATATACTGCAACAGTGTGGGTAATGTAATGTAAATCTTCGAGAATTTCTCAGGGCCCGCTTATTCACCGGCGCTGGGTAATTATCTGCCTTTTTTTTACTCGGCTCAGAAGGTTTCATTTCTGAATCTTTCCAGATGTAAGAGCACTGTGCAAGTTTCAAGTTCATGACATGGTTTTCATGTTCATGACATCTCTTTGCCTTTCATCCTTATTTACAGCTTTCTGCCTGAACCTTTGCCATTCTTGTAGCTTTGATTTTGCCGCCGGGCTCAGTTTTACTGCACTAGTTTGAATCTGCCTTCTTCTATCTTCTCAGCTGTTGATCTCATGTGTGAATGTAGCTGCTGCTGTTCAGGCCTGGACCATGCCTCCAATTTTAATGTCAGGCCTGGAGGACCCTGTCTGGGAGTTTAAAGTCCATGTGCTCCATTAATGGCTTGTAACCCAATGCGTCTGGTGCCAGCCTGTGACCCAAAACAAGTCTGTGGAAAATTCAGATGTAGATGTACTATACTGAAGAAGTAGGGCACTAAGACACTGTATAAAGAACTAAGAATTATTAAAATCAATGGTCCAAATATAAAAATCAGCGTTTTCAAAACTGTGGTCATTCTGGCAACCTATTACCGATTACAGCCTAGCGATCGTGACCATAATAAGTCTGGAGCTTATGATTACACGTGTATAAATGAGAGAGAAACCTATTTTCTATCGAAAAATTATTCCGATTAAGAAGATTTCAGAGTCCAGGCAATATACAGGAAGAGCATCTCAGAGCATATAGGTCGTTATTTTGTGGACTACCAAGCAAAAAAACAAGCCTAACCCCAACTCAAAGTGGAAAATCATGGTACAAAATAAATGTGTGTATACATTCATGTGTGCAAAAATGCATGTATAATACAATATATATATGGCATATATACACACATACATACATACATACATGTAGACTTGTGTACAGTGGTCCACAAAACAAGGACCTAATCAGACATAGATGTAGACATGTGTGCATGTGTATGTACCCATGTTTCCACTAGTTTTCTGTAAACATTCCTCTGAATATGCCTCACATAGGAGGTGTTTCAACTTGTTTGTCAACTTGTTCATTAATGCCATGATTTCTGTCTACTTGTGGAACTGGCTATTTCAATTTCAACAGAAGCAAGCAGTACCAGTATACGTGTAATGTAATCTGATCACACGGTAATTAGTTGCACCTGAGAGTGAAACGCAACCAACAGCACCATCCGGGCTCTGGCTTAACATGGCAACCAGTCTCAACTGGCTAATCTGTAACCTGCCTTTCCATGGCTCCATCGTGTGAAGCCAAATTCGGTGGGAAAGTATTTGAAAATATTGATTGGTTCGCGTGACCATGATGTAACAATCCGTTTCTAAATATAGAACTAATCAAATTAAGAATGTAGCAAAACTCAAACAATAGGAACTAAAAATGACATGACAGCAGACACGTGCAAAGCATGACTAACGAGCAGATGGATGCAGACTTAAATGATATCGCATGCAGAAAAAAATCAACGTTAAAAAAATCAACGCTGTTCCTAACTTCCTATATACGGCGAATGCTGACGATATGCACAGGGCAGCACTTACTTTTGAACAATCCTTTCAGAACAAAACACCATAAAACAGTCCATTATTAGTGCCATCAATCATAACAATTTACGAATACTACTACTACGCAGTAAACCAGGTAAGTATTACATGTAATGTCTGTTGCAATGTAATGTAATATCTGTCATATCATCTGCAAATCACTTCTGTACAGTAAATTCGGCAGACCTGTGTCACATGTAATGTCTGTAAGCTCCTGGGTGATAGGCTCTTACTTCACGAGACAAACATACAGACAAAGAGTTAGAGACAAAGCCAGAGAAAGAGAGAAGACGGGACAGAGACAGGCAGAGAAAGAGACAGACAAAGATGTAGAGACAGACATAAAGAGAGAGAGGCAGACAGAGAAAGATGGAGAAAGATGGAGACAGACATAGACAGAGACAGACAGACAGACAGATAGCCAGAGAGAGATCATATTATGTATATTAATACAGGCTTCCAGCTATAATAAATTATTCCACTTGAATCTACCATTCTACATGCTTTAATATCACTTAGTGAATTAATTAGAGATCATTGATATATTCTGTAATTAGTTTCACAAGCCCTTTAGAAATTAGCAACTGTATATATATATATATATATATATAATATATAACTATTATATAAAAATATATAATTATATATATATATAATTATATATATATATATATATATATATATATATATCGAAGTAACTCACTCGATCTTGTCTCGATCTTTTTCATCAGGACTCCCATTGGCAACACCATCCTCGCTAGCGGCGATCTCATCCGGCTTCGCGCCTCCCTTGTCTTGCAGAGGAATCATTTCTGGTAAAATAAAATCCAATCAATCATAAATTTATCAAATGTTGATGAACGTGCTCGTATGCCAAGGCTGAGAAAATGAAGTCGTCAGCACAGCATACCCATGGCTGCCTCTGAAGGGCTGCTCTTCTTTCTCTTTCACTTACAACATATCCTCTGTCTGTCTGTCTGTCTATGATCAGCATTCAGCTGCTCCAGATTTGGTTCCACCATCCTTTGAAGCCTTTTGCGCATTAGCTAGTAAAGCAAGCAAGAATATATATATATAATATATATACATAATATTACATATGTCATATATTATATATAACATATGTACATATAGACTCAACACGCGATAAAAGTTATCGCAACAATCTAATTTTTCATTTAACCTGTACCAGCGTATCAATCAAAATCAGAATTTATATAGCACCCATTCACTCAGTGGCGCTCCCTGCCGAGATCAAGCGAACTAAATAAGATATAAATATACTACTACTAGCCACTAGGTCACTAGTTGCTTATGTCTTACTACACAATGGCACGGCAGCTCTAAGTTGCTAATACTACAATGATTAAATTAATGGTGCTACAGAGAGGTCACTAGATTAGATGGCAAAAACTCAGCAGTCCCTATTACCGGTACTGGTTCCTTTCCCCGGGGCATCCACAGTGACCTCCTTCAGCTGGAGCTGGCGCTTTCGATTCGTGTCTAACTCGGTGAGGACGGCGTGAGCGATTGGCATCATCATTGCAGTGGTGGCTGTGTTGTTCAGCCACATCGACAGAAAGGCCGTCACTGCCATGAAGCCAAACGTGATCCTGGAGAAATAAACGAGAAAAACGTCAGGTATGGTCCAGTTACATAATGCAGGCGAGTTAATTCAAGAAAGGTGGTCAGAATATGGGAGATGGTGTCTCCTTAAAAACACCGGGAGAAAGGCAACGGGAAACCATCTCTCTAGTCAAACATTCGAACCTGCCTAAGGGCAGAGAACGGAAAAGAAGAAAGAGGTCAGAATATGGTAATACAGGTGAGAAAATCCAAGGAAGGGATGAGCTTACGATCAGGGATTCCAATATTGCTCACCATGACAATCGTAGAATTGTGGTATGGACCGGATGATAAAATCATCTCTGTGACATTATTACATGTCGTAGCCTGCAAGAGGAAAGCTCACAAGGACTGGTCAAAATAAATAATATTTCTGGTTAACTAGCAGTTTTTCTAACCCAAATTGTATGTCTGCTGAAACAATTAAAACCTTGTGAGTGTTATGTGTCGTAACCCATCTACAGCATCCCAGGTAAGGCAATCCAGGCAAGAAAGTTCCAATAAGGGAAATTCAGGCCTCAGTGACATGTAATTAAGTAGTCAAGGTTCATAAGGTAATCTGCATTGACAAAAACATCTTAAGTTATCAACAAACGGTGACATCCCCAAGATAACCACTTACTTAAAATCCCAAATTTCATCCAGGACAAATACATATAACATGCAGTTTACTTTAACAACTATTTTCCTTTCAAATCAAACATTGATCTAACACTCATTTCGAAGGTCAACGATATCAAAACGCTTATAGAAGTCTACAAAATATAAAAATATAAAATAAAAGCCAGCTGATGTCACCCAGATATATCTTGATCAAAAACAGAGAACTACGTCTGTGCCACCGACCAGAGGGGCTTGGAGCCGACCAACATGAGGACGCGGAGGGCAACTCTCTTGTGGAGATTCCACTTCTCGACAGCCACAGCGACGAGTAGACCACCGAAGAACAACATGTTGGCGTCCTACAACAACATAAAACAATCATGTTCTCATTAGTATATCTATATTTATCATGTTGACAAATGGCATGGTCGACGATACATGGCACAATCCATATCATTTGCCTGCAGCAGTTTACTCTGTCATCCTCTCTGCATGGTAGTCTTTCCTCATTTTTCCTTTACCTCATATCCTGCCTTTTCTCTTGGGGTCGCATGCACTGGGAGCGCTTCTGAAAGAAGTGCTTTATAAATGGTCAGATGCAACACAATACAATACAATACAATGCCGATCAATTGCGTCAATGATGTCAGCTGAACACAGTTGTAATTTAAGGTGAAAGCTAAAGAATGACACACAGCCTACCTTGAGATAGTTGGTGCAGACTTGTTTCGAGCCGAGCACACCGAGCCACGGAAAGAGGACGATTGGAAGCAGCGCAGTTACAGCCATCGGTAGACATTCCGTCATCCAGTAGATACCCATTATGATGATCGTGTACGCACATTTCGCCGGCTGTCAAAAGTAAATTCATACGAATTTTCAAAACTCAACACTATTACCATAATTTTTTTAGATCCACGTTTCAAATGTATTAGAGAAAATATCTGCAACATCTATCTTGGTCACTCAATAAATAGTAAATAGCTACACTGATTAGTGCTCCTAACTAAACTAAAGGAGCTACATAAATATTCCTATACATAAATATGTTTACACAAAGATGCTTCTTTCGCTTTCAGCTAAGTCAGGTAAACTTTAAATTGTAATATGCCTATAGTGTTTCTGGTATACATGGTAATCATAAATCATCGTCACCATCACCACCATCACCACCATCATCATCATCATCATCGTCACTTTAAGTTTCATTAAATTACTATTATTATCCCAATACAGTGCAGAGTACAAAGAATTGAAGGTTGTAAACAGAACTATTAGGACTTCATTGAAATATACAAAAGCTGGAGTTCTGGTTCTCGGGTCAGAGCACAGTGCTCAGTTCATACCTCGATGACCTTTTGACCTCAAAGTCACTCAAGCTGCCCGGACCATGGGACAAAGACTTAGAAGGCCACTGCATCATAAGCTTCAAGTGAAGAAAGTACAGGACTTCATTCATACCAGTCGCCAGAGTATAGGACCTTCGAACTGCAGCAATGAACTCAGGACATCAAAATCTCACACTTTGACCTCACATAGAGTACTAACAAACCTCACTGCATCTGCGGACATTTCTATCATATCAGGACAATAATGTGATAAAAAAACACTGCATTGGGCTGGCAGTCAATTCTCGTTATTAGTCAATTTTCAAGCTCTTGTCGACTTGATTCAAGACATGCTTGAAACTGCTTAGCCTGCTCTCCAATCTGCCCTTACCTCGACTATGCTTAAGCTCATGCCAGTGCAATCATGGCACTGCATGTATTTGCTTATACAAGCTCATTAACACTACTTGGAGAGAGGCATTGGTTTCATGAATGATTAAGAATAGGACTCATCAGTATGTCTTTTTATCCTTAAAGTGATCACCATACATGTAACACACCTTCAATATTAAACAAATCTCTCCTAATGCCTCTCCCTCCCGTCAGCTGCAACCTTTGGGCAGTCCGAATCTTTTGGCTGAGTTAAACATGACACAGAACTATAATTCTGGATGCTCATGCACTCCATGCTGATTCAACCAAGGTATGGAAACGACATCCACTGCTACTCCAATTGACACTCAAACTCTTAATCTTCGTCATGATCCTCTGAACTTACCTATTTCCATTCACTAACGAAACGAACATAGATCTGAAGAGCTAACTTCTCCTCACCACATGACCAATTAATTGCACCTTAGATTTGTATGTATGTTCTGTTTGATTTCTTGCATGTGTCACACATGTCCTTAAAATAATAATAATAATAAATAATAATAACAAAAACAATGCATATCAACAATAATAACAGCGATAACAATACATGATGTTCAAAAACAAAAACAATAGTAAAAATGATAATTAAAATTAATAAATAATAATAATATTTAACACACAATAATAATAATAATAATAGCCATAACACATCGGTATCCCATACACAAGACAACTCTTCCTCGCTGATAAACCGAAACCTTGATAATTTGCATTTACACAATACGCTACGCCCCACCCCAGGAGGTTGAATCATGAACATGGTGGTGGAAGGAGTATTCTCCCAAGAATTATCAGCTCCTTACATACATGTCTGATTGATATACAGTAAGTCAAGTTGAAGCAGAGAAAGACTTGCAATAGACAGAAATTAAGAGGCAATGTTCAAGTGAAGTCATTTTATAATGATATCGGTTCAACCCACATAACATACTGATAATTAATAGTCGAGGCACTCTAAATTGCCTCTCAGTGTGTGTTTGTGTGTGTGTGTGTGTGTGTGTGTATGTGTGTGTGTGTGTGTGCACACGTGCGTGTGTCTGTTTGTACCAAGGCAAACAACGTTGACAGGTTAAAAGAAAAAAACTTGTGACAACAACATCCTTATCATCAGGCTTCAGGATCTTAATTCATAATATTATTGTCTACTTAACGACCCAGTGCACAGGTCAAAACTGATTCTAAATAAATTGTAAGGTAAAGTAATTGAGAATTACCACAGTTTATGAAAAGCTCAGGGATGTCACAACCCAGAAGTGTAGGTAGGAAGGAAGGAAGTAAGGAAGGCACGCAGATAAGTTGGTGCTCGCATTTCAATAACAGGAGCTTGTTTTAAAAAACCTGAACTTTTAATCCATTTGAAGTACTTTAAGTACTAGTCAATTTCATTTCACTACATCCTGTTTCTGTGCTGGGGTTTGTAAATCTGATTTATACTAAACAAATATATGAACACACTAGAGTATTGTTGAATGTTGGGAGTTGGCTTCGGTTATGGCAAGCTGTAGACAGGAAGAGAGATAGACAGATGAGCAGACAGCCAGACAGTAAAACAAACAGATCACTCCCAACATTCAATAACCATCTAGTGTCATTGAAACTTTCTCTGAAGCTTCTTAGAATTTACCACCAGACAAAGTGCAAACACATAGTTTTTATCTATCAAGAACTACTTAACTATCAAGACACCATATTTCAATAATCACTGACCCAAATGTATGGTTTAAAAAAAGTTGCAAAGCCCCTGAATAGTGAGAGACTGGAGTCTAACTGTGAAGTGTACAATGTGTATATACACTACATGAAGGCTGTCTCAACAAGCCAAAGCTACTGACTTAGACATGTGTAAGAGGGTCCAAAAATTCCAACGTAAAAGTTTGAAAACAATGTTCAGACAAGCTGTCCAAAGATAGACTAAAACAGAGCATGACAGACTTAATGTGATGACATTGAGGATCTCAAACACAAAACAAACACAGACACTTCAACAAGGAAAATGATATATTGAGAATGAAACATTTGGACAGGCTAAAACAGACGAGGCAGACACACCGACAGGCTGTTGCAGAGTCCAAGAGTGAAACACCTATTGGGTCTGGAAAAGAGTGTCCAGAACATAGAGTGGCAGAACACCACACACAGAAAGCGATGTGCGCAGCCAACAGATTTATACTCTCCACATTGGGAGATTGTAATATACAGACAAAATAGCAAGACATTGACAGATCCCAAGCAACAGAAACAAACAGACAAACAATACAGAGAAAACACCAGAGACATCATCATCAACAAGGTCCTCCTCATTCACGGTCCGAATCACGAAAATTTTCCACCATCTGCAACGGGTCATCGTACTTTAGACAATCCAGATGGGTCACCAAGCACCAAGATCATCACCACATGTGATAACAATTCCTACCATGGATATTAAACACACGAAATCATTGATTTGGTGAAAACAAACCTATGATCAAAGAGCAGGAGGCATATTCCTCTGTCAACTCAGCACTTGGCCTCAAGCCTCAATAAACATAATTTGTGGTTATTGTACTCACAGCCCCAATTAATTACAGTAATATATATTAATATGCAATTATGCATGAGACTATAAAAGCAGAGATTTGTATCTACTTGACAGTTTCTTAGGCCTGAGGTAGAGTGTAACACATATGAAGAAGATTGATCGAAAATATGGGTTTCATGTTGGAATAAGTCCACATAGGACATTATAAGGAGTTTAATATGTATACACATGATGCATGTAACTAGAATAGTCCATACGTAAACATTGTCATTTACAACATGGTCAACAGTTTTTAATTTAAGACAAAATGTAAATCTGAAACAACTAACCACAATTAGTAAGTGACTAGCTTTTAAAAGGAACAAACAATTGTAAACATCAATGACACGTATTGGCATATTCAATGTTATTCACTAATGACATTACGGTCTTGTATCTATTGTGGTGCAAAAGTAACATCTTCAAAGCACTTAGTTTGGTAAGGCTGTTATTCTGGCTTTCTCTATATTGAAGTCCAGTCATTCACCTGCATGTCCTATAAATGCTCAAAGCTGCTGATTGAACGACCTAAACAAGGTGAAAAGTCAATTTATAGGCTTATTAGGCATTAGCATGCAGCCAAACTGTACACATCACTGAAGCAATACTCAATGATGATAGCATAGACAGGCCGGATATTCATATTAATTAACATATCTGTCTAGTGTCTACACAATCTGATGTCCCAGTTAACTACAATGTTTGTCTGCTTTTACATGACTATAAGGCAGCTCTTTCATATATGTCCAGAATTGTTTGAGTTAAATGGTTGTTGTGGCTTAAACTGTATCATAAAGTATTTAAGCTATATTATTATTAATGCAGCTTTCATATATATATAATATGTTTATAATTGTTTGTGTTTATACGGCTGGTGTGGTTTGCATGAAAGTATTTAGATTGCAAATGATTCATGTTTATTTTAACAAACAAAAAAACTCGAGTATACCCCCTCCCGATCATTGCGTGTGTTCGAAACTGGAGACAATGCGGTCACACCGATCTACTGAAATCATCAGCAAGTGACACTAGCCTATGTCAGTAACTAAGTAAACCCATGTTCTGGTTACACAATATAATATTCTAGGATTTCGTGACAGAAAACCTTGTGACGGAACCAAAACCTACTCATATACTTTGTCACAAGGAATATATACTCATTAGATGCGAACCTGCTGCCTTTCATTACTGATCAAGCGGTCTGAACGAAAGTCTATGGAGTCCGGCACATTTAACATTTAGACTACAGCCACCCAGTAGTACTTAAAGACACGCAAAAGCGTTTCGTGCAATCAGTTAATATTAAACACCCAACGATGCTGTCTTTATTGTATACATGGCAAAACAAGACAGCATGTGCCAATTATAAATGAATGCCTTTCCCACTCCCCTCCCTGCCCCAGCACTGATATAACAGATACACCTGAAATTTGTTTTAAACAGTGGGCACCCGGAACAGCTGGAGAACAAGGTCATTTCCATTTGAGGAAGAGGCCACTTTAGACCTGAGAAAGGTCGTTTTCCAGTTGAAGAAAAAGGCACTTTCCATCTGGGGGACAAGGCCAAGTTTTTCCAGTTGGTAAAAGACCACTTTCCACTTCCAGATGATCTAGTACTCACAAGTCACCCACCCACACATCTTTCCTCTGCCGAGGTCATATTACACTCATTCCTTGCTGCTTTCAATAATGTTACAGTTGAAAACAAGCCTCATGGAGCCAATGGAGGAGTAGTTCCCACCTGGCATAAAAACAGGTCTACAGGTGTGATATATATTTAGCCTTGCTGCCATAACCGAGGGAGTTACACAAATCAGTTAAGAACAGCCAAACAACATTTCCAAGGTCTCATAGCAAAGCCATTATTCTCAAGGACAATACACAAACTGTACGTTCATTCATTCACGAATTTATATAGCACCCTTTCGAGTGAACTACTCAGAGATGCTCCTGATTCCCAGCAAAGGTCAAAAGGTATGATTCTGACTTTAATAAAGAAAAGCTTCAGTAAGAGAGTTCCAGGGTAGATATCGTATGGAAAACCCATTCCAGGCCACTGGGCCCACCACAGAAAATGCTCAATTCTGCAAAGTTGCAGTTTGTGCAAATGAAAAGAAAAAGAACACCTTTCTCTGCAGAGCGAAGGTCAAAGGAGTGGTCACCATGAATACACAAGGAGCAACAAATGTCTCGCAGGTAGTCTGGAGTGAAACCCATCTGACATCGTAAACAAAGTCTTCAAAAACAAAGCCTTCCTAAAGTCTTAATAAACAGAGCCTTCCTACACACAGTCTGCGGAATGCCTGTTTCTCCACACTAAGTACCAGTGGATAAGATACTACTGTGCCACCTCCATCCAAGAAGAAGTTTCCACCGAATGGATATATATTTTTTATTTGTGGCTGCATGCCAAACGTCTTCCTGGAGCCAACGCAAATATCATTCACAGTAAAACAACAGTTGCTATGATTTAGCCATGAACAAGTAGCTTCAGCTTAATGCTGCTGTGCGAGAGCGTGGCCAGAAGGATGAAAACACCTACATCAAATAAAAACACACAGACTCGAAAGTTCACCTTGACACACCTGCAAAGAATTTGCATAACCCTAAAAGCCAGCACAGAAACCCTGAGAGTATGAACTTTAAGATACTTTAAATAATAAGCTGTAAAACCAACAACATGACTTAAGTTCACATGATTAAGACTAATCATGTGCAGTGCACATGATTAAGACTAATCTTGTGCACTTAAATGCAATCATGCATGAGCATTTTTGTGTATGTACTATTGCACATGTATGTATCTATTATATACTCTATCATATATACGAACTTATAAAGTGCTCCTTGCAATACAACCTAATCAAAGGTACTCCCAGTGCGATGAACCCCTCAAAAAAGGAAGTCTTAAGACAGCGTGCAGATTGCAGAAACAGTAGTGCCCCTCAGCATGAGTTATACTGCAAGGTCACTCCATAACAACAGGTCAACAATGTACCTGTATAACATATGTATGGGTTCTGCAAGGAAATTCCGTAAACTCTCCCCTTCGCCAACATTTTTTGCGACTCCACACAATCATCTGTCTCTATATCTCCTCTATCCATCACCCCCAGACTTTTCACTTTAAAGTCTCACCTCTTCCAAGTATTCCTACCTTGATCCATCCGCACCACCACCTTCCACTCGATCTCTCGCATCCTAAAGAAACCTGCTACCTTGACCATTTAATTTTCCTGGTCTTACAGCAACCGGATTTTCTTCTTCTTCTAGCACCTTTTGACAACCCCTCTGACTTGATGCAGGATTCATGACTAAACTGGTGCCCTGCAGAAATTTTAGCTTTTGAAAAGTGACTAAGAAATTTGGTGTTTATAATTATGGTAATGATGGCTGTGTAGTGAGCATGTGCAAACTCAATGGTTTCTCGACATCATGAAATATGTTAGAAAATCAATCGAATAAAAAAAAACTAGATAAAATTTTAACGATTAATTAATTCATCGTTAAAATCTGCAGCCTTTAATATTGTTGCTGTACTAATAATTATTATTATTATTATCGTTATTATCATTATCATTACAATTATTTATATCATTATTATTTAATATCATCATCATTATTATTTTTATTATCATTAATAGAGTTGAGTTGACAAACAACATGTCAAGAAATTTGACAAAATTAATGTTAAGCCAAGAAATTGTCCTTGTTCTCAATTTCTGCCAGAAGCAGTCACACTTATAGACCCAGAGCACGCACGCACATGCACGGCGTACGCACACGCATGCACACAAAAACGCACACATGCACAGTTGCGCACGCACACACAGAACGCCCAACGTAGGTCAAGCATTATTTTATCTCAGGTACACTTGGACAACTCTCACGGACAAAACTCAAACGCTGTTAGATAAGTCAACAGGACATTCTTTGGACTTTTGTAATTCAGCAAATACGGTGACTGGGTTACAGTTCTAAGGCAATAAGGCAGCACTATCTACCTAACAACAAAGTTCACATGAACAGAAGACTATGTATCATGTATGGCATATATTATTATGCCACATTCAAATTAACTAAGGCCAAAAAAAATAATGCTGTGTTTCCGGTAACAGAGCTAAAAAAAATTGGGTAGGTAGGTCGAAAAATATTTTTATTTTGGTAAAATATTTTTATACAGTGACTATACGAAAAATTATACCGAAATACTCTTTTTTTGCATATAGGTACACGCTGCAACAAAGTACGTGTTCTAAGCAAGTATAAACTGCCTATTTCCCTGTACCTAAAATTGCTCTAGAAAACAATTCTATTAATTTCATTTTGTTGACATCCTTTCTGGCAAGATAAAGTGGGAAGGGAAGGGGAAGATGAGTGCGAACAGAACATCACTGCTAGGGGTTGTTCCAGACTGATCGAGCCAGTGACTAGTTACACCTAGAGGTTGCTAAATTTATTTTCCCTAGTCACCGTTAGAGGTGACTCAAGTGAGAATGATAAGGCTCGAGGTTTCTCAAGACTGGCAACCAGAAAGTAGTTAGGCAGGCGTGAAACTCTAAGGCAATGTCAATGTAAATAAAAAAAATTACGCAAAATTTTCCGAGTCTCGGCAATAAAAGTGAGTCGGTTGGGTTACCGGGAACACAACATTTTTTGCCTAAGATCCAACTCTATACGGAAGGCAATGTCACCGTATTATGTCAAAAAAAAGGTGGGAAAAAAATTTTTAATAAAAATATTTTCATGAAAATTTTTTTTAAATCAATTTTTTTTAAATAAATTTTTTTACAAAATTATTTGAGTCGCGGCAATAAAAGAGGGTCGGTCGGGTTACCGGAAACACAACATTATTTTTTTTTGGCCTAATGCATCCAACGCAAGGGAAGCTATATACATATAAACCAGAATTCACTTTAAATTAACTAAAATTCTGGACATCATGTATTTCCGACGCATTAATTTAGTATCATAATAATCACGATATTTATTTTTAATTATCTATTATCATCATCAATACTAATTACTATTATTAATATTAATATTAGCACCATTAGTAATTACTATTATTATTAATATTAGCATCAGTATGGCTAAATAAATTATGAACAATTGAACGTTCTAATGCACATAGACACACTGAAATGCAAATCTGAGGTATGATTAGTCAGTTGTCAGGTGAGCATTAAAATCAAATATTCTTAATATTAGTAATAATCCTTATTAACTAATATGAATCAACTAATATTAATATTAGAGATCCAGTTTGAAAGTCAATGAGAAAGAGCGAGTTTTCAAGCATATTACGGACAACCAGACTTCAAGCAATGGATGGATAAACACCGTATAACAACTATAAACATGAATAAGGTAATCAGTGGCACTACTGTTTATGCCCAATGTCTCAAGACTTTAATCTTTCAAACAGTTCTTTGCACCGGGAGTGCCTCCGCTCAGGTAAATAGACTAGCATAGAATAGAATTGAATAGAGTTACTTAATTTTGACTATCTGCAAGTCCGCACGGGGTTTATCTCATTGAAATAAAGTCCACCATCTAGATCATTATATTATCTGTCAACAGCTGTTTTTGACTTACTCTAGCATCTCATTAGACTTGTAACATGATAAATAATCTCATTGAGGCCAAGTTCCAATCGTTCTTTGTTCATCTATGCTTACAAAATTAAAGATGATGAAAGAAATTGAAACACAATAAATATAAATATCTACACACTGCACATCAGATTCACATTTCTGCGTTACAATGCACGCGTTGAAACTGTAATAATAGTAATAATAATAATAATATTAACACATACAAATGTATAATTATACGTACTGCACTTCCCTTGACTATGCGACACCTCCCAAGCTCTTCTCAATTTCACAAACTGTTGACTGGTTTTTTTTTCGCTTGATCTCGGCTGGAAGCGGGCTCTGAGTAGGTACCTTGAAGGGCGCTATATAAATTGCGATTAATTGATTGATGCAACTAACATCTGGTGTGCCATTGGCTAATGACCTGTGCACAAGACAACGGTGCTACAGAAGCTACCAATAATACACCAAAAAGCAATATTAATAATTATATAATTAATAATATAATAGTAATAATAATAATCAATAATGCAATAAAAAAACATAGTAATATCAGATAAGATCAGTTTTTCTTTCTGTGCATAGGTGTGCACACCAACTTGTTTACTTCTAAGACAAAAGCAAGCAATGACGGCTTAAGCAAAACGGCCTTGCTCATGAATGTGTATATAAACAAATTGGATGTTTATCAGTGGTAGAAAGGCAATCATGTCCACGCTGTAAAAACCAATAACAGATATATGCAGCAACTGCCAGAGCTGCTCTATAGCTGGAGCCATATGAAAGTAAGCAGCAACATATTGAAAAAAGTTTTGTATGGCTGCATGCATATGCAATATGCATATGATGTATGCATCTCTGTATGTACACATGTATTTATGCAGTATGTAATGTATGTGCATCATGTATCACATGTATGTGCATCATGCATCACATGTATGTGTATTATGCATCACATGGAATCAAACTTTCCACTAATTGACCAGCAGTCCAGCACACAAACCACTGCACCGACGAGTGCTCGTGAATAAGCTGGTGCCCTGCATTTGGCTTTGAGTGGCGTCGACAAAATTGTGAGTTTACAGCCACAATCTTTGGACAGGTAAGGTGTTATATGTTTTTGCAATGTTGCTTAAAATTCATAGCCTCAGCATGTGATGGCAATATTTAGGCCTCTCCCGTACCATCTGATCTCTGCCCACCAACAGTGCACAGCCAGTGTACGGATTTTATATTTGTGTTTACCCGTACTATGCAATGGAGCAGGAAATCTCAAAAACACCTCAGACCTTGCAGTCAGGAAACGGGGCCCATCACTAATCAGTTTAACCTCCAGGAAGGTAGCTTTGACCTCTGACTTAACCTTTCAGTAGGCTAACTTTGACATCTGAGCTAACCATAAATAGTTTGTACGCCATATTTAAATCCCTTTTATGCAGATCACAAAATATTCATACTTAATCATTAATTTCAACCACAAATTGGTCCTTTTGCCTCAGTTGTTGGCACTTAATAAATAAAATCTTCAGCCTGCTTGTTGCTGTTTAAAGAAACTGTGCCATAACAAAGGTGATCAGTATCACCCTCCTCCTTCTCCAGGCTTGGGACTGGCACAGCTAGAGTCGGAGCAGTGGCAGAGTTAAGGCAGCGTGTATACATCCGGTTGATTGTATACATAGGATATCAAATGCAGACCAAGTCTAGGCACAGAGTACACTGTTTAGGTCAGTCAGTATCATCTGTCACTTATCTGGACCTCAACAACACTATATGTAAATGTAAATCTTTTTTATATGGACCGTAGTTTATGGCCTGGACTCTACTCGTATTTCAATGGATTTGACAACATCTTTCACCACCCCTCCTACGCCACGCCATTCAATGCATCCCTGTTACATAATGTAGGGCTTTGACTATGCTCGTTTTGCAATGACCTGATGGGGTGAGATCCCTTGCCCTGCTCAATGGTGCCACATCTTTAAGGTCCCCCATGTACAGGCGGTGTTATTCTGAAATTCAAATTTCTTAATTGTTTGGAGTCAGTGTCTTAGTTATTTAGGGTGTATTTCATTCCAATTTAGACCATTACAGCGGTCATTCCACCCTAATTAAGAACCAATTGTAATTTTGTAATCAGCACTGAAACTCTGGGGGGAAGAAATGCATTCAAAGAATGAGAGACTGACGAGGATAAACAAGTAATTAGTTCAGCCCTTAGTGAAGGAGGAACGTCATTGTAAATGATCATCATGCACATTGTTAAATGCCACTATCTAATAATATTTAGCAAAGCGTCTAACATTGTAATAGAACTTTAGGAGCTTTTTGCGAGTGAAGGACTTCCTCTGAAAGGTCCTACTACACAGTCATGACCGTCACCAGGGATAATGATCAAATAAAATTGCACGATCGGCATTGTAACAGAAGACGATTTAACCAGTTGGCAACTCCATTCCACTTGCTACCCTCCCTCCACAAAAACTCCTTAGAAGAACACGTGTGGTCCTCACATATCAAAGATCATTTGACTTAAGCAGAAACAGTACAACAGTAATCCAAACCTTAACTAACTGTATATCTCGCATTGCATTCCAGTATCATGATTTGTAACAGGATACTAATTAATTATTAGGCGATTAGAAATATCCTGCAGTCAAATGTTGCAACACATTCTAGCTGCTTGGTGGGTCTATTAGTCTGTAATCCAAGGGGTCCTGGCTAAGTGGTTTGCAAACACTGACCTCTGTTGCCAAGTAGCATAAATTTTAACCAGCAAAGGCTTGAAAGTAAGCCGTGCAACGAGTTGACCTTGTGTCCTTGAATTTGACCTTGACAGAAACACATTCCCTGCATTACTACAAGACTATTCTGATCTAACAGTCTTCTTTAGTCTGGTCCAAAGCATCTCTGAAGAATTGTCTTTTAGACATGAGCTATAATAAGTCCGTACAATAACTATTTCACCACAGGGCAAGTGATCTTGACTCACTTACTTACTACGCATTCACACCATATGGACATCTCATCAGGTATCTTGTCATCTCAAATTCGTGATTCAGATTATCAGATAGTCCATTTTGGCAAATTGCTTTCAAATGCGTGGTGTGTGATTTTCAACCAAACAACTCAGTTATACATTTCCTGTAAACTCAACCACTAAATGAGACATCTTTATTTATTTCATTATATATTTCTTATATTCTGAAACGTTCCTTAAAAGTAGAAGTTCTATAGAATTGCATAACCTCTATAATGGACCCTCAATATTTAACCTTCATGTCGACAGCATGCATGCACGCAAGGTCACGTCCACAAAATACCCAACAGATGCACGCCTTCACCCTTCACATAACCATTCCAATTTACTCCGAATATTACAAGCTAATAAATTCATCGGAAAAATTACCAGATTCATTTTACCATCTATAGGTATATTATGTAAATACCTTCGACGTTGGGTAAACGATTATGATCGGAAGGAGGAGAATCGGCGTGGCTACTATAATGATCGTATCTCTGATCGCCCAGAGCTGCTTGTACCAGGGCATCGGACCCTTATCGGGGTTCTTCACCTTCACCTCGGTCATCGTTGCTGACCGAAACAATTATCTGCACTTAAATCGAATATTATAACAATTCTATTATTTCCCTACAGAATCGCAATATCTCGATTTCAGCTTTCCTGCACGCCGTCGCAACAGGAAACGAACGTCGTGCACGTACAGCAGAACGCCGTCTACCTCGATCAAAAAACGTTTTCCCACTAAAAATCGATTTTATTCTGAATAATTGACGATTTTTCCGATTCGACACGTTGCTTGCTTTCGTTCCGCGTTGTTTAGATAAGTAGGAACATCGAATCTTGTCACGATTTGTCGGATTTTTGCACCGTAGACGATAACGTGGTAAGCTATCTATAATGACTGACGTTAGGCTATGCACAAAGAAGAAGGCGCGTAGGCTTCAGCCTTGAAGGACGTTCGGTGGCTGCACGGGCCGCGTGCTCTGAGCCACGGACGACCTCAGCTGCCAAGGGAGCCATGCCCGTCAGAGGCGGGGTAAAGCATGCCTTGCTGCCGCGAGGGCGAATGAGGGTATTAAAACATTAAAAACTACGGGATAAATTATTATAATGCAAGTGCAACGTCAGGCTGTCACGTTGACTTTGCTCTCGAAATGCGGCTTCCCGTTGCAAGGGATGGAGAGAGACAAGGAATTGGAAAAACGAAAGAAACGTGCAGCCAGCAGCCAAGATATGCCACGTGTTCCTGCGGGTTTTCTTTGATGTGCAGTCGCACCAAGTGGTAACAAAGGGTTTCCATGACAAGTGGTTTTACCACGACTGCGACATCTTTTGTAAAACCCCAGGACATCAGTGCACGTCACAGAATTTATTTATTAGGCTATCATCTCAGCATGACATCCGCTCTACTGAAGATAATCACTACTCAAGGCAAACGCGTCAGCAGCAGCAGCAGCAGCAGCAGCAGCAGCAGCAGCAGCAGCAAAGGTCCTATATATAAGTTAGCTATAAGCTTGTGTAGCTTAGCACTCACGGCTACGTTGGTTCATATAGGCCTATACCACTGACTAGACCTATAGTTTCTCTTGAAGAGGCGCTATAGAAATTTACAATTAGCCTATGTCCACAACTACAATTACGACTTACAATAGCCTAGCTGTGGTGGTTATTTGATGGAAAATAGGCTGACGGAATTGGGCAGAAATTGCGAACAGTTTATGTTTTAAAACACTGCACGATGAATAGGCATAATTTGGATCTGTTTAATCCTATACTTATTGGCCATGCCATGAGTCCCATGACTATGATGATATAGGCCTGAAGCAGGCATCACAACAATTTAAAAATAATTTTCACCTAAGTCAAAAGTCTCTTTATTCATCTAGCGGAAAGTATTTAACGGAGCAGTATTTGGTGATCGTCAACGAACATACGCATATGAGCTACGTGACTGCACGGTGTTGCCTCTAGCTGTAGGCGTGTTTGACCCAGCCAATCAGAGGCCGTATATTGCGGACACGCCTTCGAAACGTGGGCGTGTTTACGGTCAAAGCCGGAAAGGTCGTTTGAGGGTCGTGGTCGTTAGAGGTGACTTCTGATCATGGAGGTATCTCTCGGACGGTCGGTGTTTTCCTATCAATTTTAATCGACCTGAGAAAGCGAGGCGCAATAGCCGAGATTGTAGACACACGCTGGACGTCACAGCTACAGGCTACGCTTTATCTATTCTGTGGTAGTACTATTATATTAACGTCTAGCCGCATTGCGTCCTAGACTGCAGTTGACATGACGTTGATTATTTAGTTCCTCAATTATTCGCCAGATGAATTATTTCCCAATGCCCAACGAGATGTTGCCCAAAGTTCAATTTCTAGGAATGTGGCGTATTTGACCCACCTGGATGGAGGCTCTTGTTACAGTATTCAGTCAAGGTCGTAGCTAGGGGCTTTAAGTAAATTACATCAAGTGGAGATCGGTATGGAAACCGGTCCGAGTCACATTGATGTTTGAACTGCTATGGGAGTTTCCCATCCCGTGCGATTTTTCCCCAGTTATGCTTATTCTAGTGGCTTGTGGGCTTTGGCTTTAGGCCTAACAGCAGCTTTTTGTCGCGTGAATGTTGGAGGTCACATAGTCCAAAGTAATCGGAATTCCAGCGATTATGCGACTCCTAGAACTCTTGTGATGGCTGATACCGCGAAGAACACTGGAAATATGGGGGAGGAATTTATTGTTCGTGTAATGGTTATCGCAATGGCTATAACACACTGGCCGTTTGGCTTGAAGTGCTTACTGTACGCGGTTCGTATCCATAGGGCCGCTGGGCTTAGCTCTTCCTTCCTTCCATGGGTGACTGCTATTTATTATATTTGTTATTTCTGCTCTTTACGATCGTGCAGATTTATTACTAAGAGAGCAAGATGAAACCAAACTGGACGGAGCTGTAGCCTAGGCTACGTATTTGGTCGATCGTCTATAGCCTATTATTTTTACGAAGTAGGCCTAATTTCATATTTTTAAATAGAAAATTGTGATTGACTTATAGTTAATTGTAAAGCGGACTCTCGAGCTATCGTATTATAGGCCTAGGGGCCAGGGCGGCCCTGATAGGCTACGTACGCAATCGGCTGAAGCCTAATAATAAGTATTAGGCTACAAGCGAGAGTACACGGGCGCCCGCAGATCATGTCTTTGCAATCATGGTCACGGCTAACTTTTCGAACAAGAGCTTCAAAATGCAGAGCAGGAAATTAAGAACATGGTATTTTCCATTGACGTTTCTAATAATAAAAATTTTCAGGTTGACTTTGTGTATCATTAAGTCTAGTGCTCGTTAGTGATCAAATTTTTGTTCGAAGAAATTCGTTAAAAACCAAAATAATTAGGCACCAGTTGCATTATTATAGGCTATGTGTCAATTTTCCAGGAAGGGGCAATTAAATGTCCCATCCTCCCCTAATCTATGCAATGTCAGAGCTGTTTTTTCTAAGAAAATTAATGTTCCGGAGCTGAAAAATCTGATCAAGCTGCCATATTTTTACGAAGTATAGGCCTACGTTAGGTATTGGTATATGAAATTTTTACTGCAGGCCTATAAGCTTAATAGCTTACGCCTTATTATTATGGCGACGCTGCACTATAATTGCTTGCTCACCGACCATCGCCACCTAGCGAATGACGACTGAGTCGATCATAGGAGTATAAGCGGTCGGTTTCTAATCTGATTCCTATAATAGTGTTCATTCATTCATTCATTCATTCATTCATTCATTCATTCATTCATTCATTCATTCATTCATTCATTCATTCATTCACTCATCCGTTCGTTCGTCCGTTCATTCGTTCATTCATTCGTCCGTCCGTCCGTCCGTCCGTCCGTCCGTCCGTACGCCCGTCCGTCCGTCCGTCCGTCCGTCCGTCCGTCCGTCCGTCCGTCCGTCCGTCCGTCCGTCCGTCCGTCCGTCCTTTCGTCCGTCCTTTCGTCCGTCCTTTCGTCCGTCCTTTCGTCCGTCCTTTCGTCCGTCCGTCCGTCCGTCCGTCCGTTCGTTCGTTCGTTCATTCATTCATTCATTCATTCACTCATTCACTCATTCACTCATCCATTCATTCATCCGTTCATTCATCCGTTCATTCATCCGTTCATTCATCCGTTCATTCATCCGTTCATTCATCCGTTCGTTTGTTCGTTCGTTTGTTCGTTCATTCATTCATTCATTTTGAAATTTATGTAGCGCCCATACAAGAAAAAACTACTCAGAGGCGCTCCCGACTCCAGCGCGCCAAAAAAGAACAGCTTTAAGTTGATGTTCTGCTCTACCCCTCCCCGCCTCGTAATCGGAAGCGTGATCTTCGCGAACTCTTCACATCCAGTCATGTCGCAGTCACAGTCGCACTGTTCTCGCTCTTTCTCGACCTCGATTAGGCTAGACCTTAGCCTACTAGGATCATTGGTCTACTCGCATCAATTCTCCAACGGAGTCGTATCAAACGCTGCATTACGTAGCCTTTGGAACGATCATAGGCCTATTATATAGGCCTACTTGCTGCTGAATTTTACACGTATTCTTAGTTAAGTTAGCTTTGTCCACCATCATATTTGCCTAGGCCTACCTATCATCTACCGTCACCTGTCTGATATATTTCTAGCTATGATTTTATTTCTCCATTTGATATATATCTCTTTCTACTCAGAGGCGCTCCCGACTACAGTGCGGACACCGCATCGGAGTTTCACTCCGAAGCGCACGAGCAATATTGTGAGTGAAGGACTTGCTCAAGGTCCCTATAGCGACGGCTTGAGGTGGATTAAAACCTGGAACCCTCTGGCTTCAAGACACCGAGCCCTACCCCACTATACGCTACAGCGCCATCGTCTATTAAAAACAAGAGTGACAATAAATTAAACCACAAAGACTCACCCTATATATAGATATTCGTTTAATTCGTGAAAAACGTCCAGGTTGACACACCGCAGCCTGGTTACATGGTGACATCAAGAGAGACAAACAGGGCCGGCCTTACCTATAGGCAAAGTAGGCAGTTGCCTAGGGCGCCGCAGTCTTTGGGGGGCGCCGCGGCACCGGCGAATTTATTTTTTTGCACTATATTCTTTTAAACTCAAAACTTTCGCTAATGGAAAGAATTTAAAATAATTATGGATTCTTTGCACCTGTTCAGGTTGGTCTAATTCAATTTCAAGGACTGCAAAAATTTTAAATCGACAAATAAAATTCGATTTTTAGCGACATTCCGTAGGCTACTCTTTGCTTTAGGAGACAGTTAAAATACGCGACGCTCAACTTCGATAGTGAAGATGTTGCAAGAAATGAACTGTATGAAATGGGAGTGGGCCTTGCTGAGTATGTAGATGAGATTACAACATTACAGCCTGCCCATTATTCAGATCGAAATAAAAACAGTCTAGTAGGGACGACGATGAAGAAAGGGCGGTAGCTGAGGCAGGGCCGACCTAAGGCATGGGAAAAGCAGGCAGTTGCAAGCATGGGGTGCGAAGTTCTAGAGGGCGCCATTTCCATCAAAGAGGGCGCCATATCCACAAGAGTGTATTTTAATATTTTTTAATTTATGGGCCTACCATTCACCACAAAATTGAATATTATATCCAGCCTTCAGTGTACTAATAAAGCAATTATAATGAATTACTCAGTTGAGCGTAGGCCTACCAGGCCGTAGCTAGGGGGATGTTTTGGGTGTTTGAACCCCCCTAAATGAAATAATGTAGAAATGAAATAATGATGCATTTGCTAGCACATGACAGTGTGTAATGTAGCCTAATTTTGAGCAGAAAATCGCGGAAAATAGTGTTTTTTGGACATCAGAAAATTCGACGACTAACAAAAGTCGTCAGAAAATTTCGCCCAAAAAAGTCGCCCGCTGCGTGTACGCACCTCAAAATTCACGGTCAAGAAAACATCCCTCGAAAAAAAATCCTGGCTACGGCCTTGTAGGCGTATACCGGCTCTGCCTAATTCATCTTTAGATTCTAACGTAGGCTAAACAATTGAGTGGGAAAATAAGGGCGCCAAATGCAGGCCTTATGCCTGGGACGCCAAATGTATGCCTTGCCTAGGGCGCCACTTGGGCTAAGGCCGGCCCTGGAGACAAACATCATAAAATGAAATTAAAACGTCTTACTTAAAAAAATCATTGTTAATTATGGATTTTTCCCCTATGGATTTCCACTCAAAACTATATAGGCCTAAGTTTAACCTATTCAAGATTCGAACGCTTTCCCCAACCCATCTGATCATCCACTTTAGGCCTACAATTCTATTATTCTAGACCTTAATTACAACATACACCTCAACGTGTACGCCACAGTTCGCCATAGCATATGCTTACTGACAGTAAGTTACTGTGTCAGCACCTAGGCCAAGGCCTATAGGAGAACTCGCCACAGTTTGTAGGCCTACTCTGCCAGTGCCAGTTCCAAGTCTGGATAATGGAGGAGGGCGACACTAATCATAATTATTTGCAATGCAATGTCGTTATACTCAAACAGCAACAACTTATTGCCAACAAGCTAGGCCTATGCTTAATAAGCTGGCTACTCTGCCGCTTTCTGGAAACTAGAAACGGTCGACTTTTTTCTGACTGCGCTCTGACTCGATGAAGCACTAGTGATTAAGCTGGTACCACGCGCTGCATGTATACGCTGACGATGAACTTGAAGCGCCACCAAGCGAATGTTGAACGTAAGAAAATAATTTTTAATTTGGAATTTTACCAAATGGTCTAATATCGCATGCTTTAAAATTTTAACAATGGTTGTTTGTTCAAGTGAACAGTGTATGTGACCTAGCTCGATTTAATTGACTTTATACGCCAGTTAAACATTGGAATTTTAAATAAATTAATAGCTAACAAGACAGAGACACTCGGAAATTAAACTTCGTGGAAGAAAAGCCGCTAGATGAATTTAAATTGAATTGTGGGAATGAATTTATTTAGCTTCAGTCAAAAAATAATGGAATTATTATTATTCTCAGGTCGGGTAAGTGCACGTAAACAAATTGTTATTATTCTGTTGTTATTTAAACATTCTGTTGAATCGTTGGATGTTGGATGAGAGAAATCGGGCCACGCGCCTGAGTAGGCCTACTAAAGTAGGAAGCTTTTGAGGGTACTTTTGAATTTTACCTGAATAGTTCTGATTCTCGATAAACGTCGCAGGGACATCAGCAGTTAATGTAATGTAATACGGTTTAAATCCGTTTAATGTAGACTCGTTATTTGTTTATCGGCGAATAAAAATGTCTGAACGACCACCTTGCCAGAGCGATTCAACGTGTAAAGCCAATTACTTGTTGATATTGAAACCGGTCGGATCTCGTCAGCAGTGGTGATAGTGTAGGGCTTGGTTGATGGATTTCAAATGTTACGTGAACTGCACGACGAAAGGTATCTGGTTGTGTAGTGTTAGTTATAGAATAAGTAAGTCTGAGTGTGTAGTGTTAGTTATAGAATAATCAAGTCTGAGTGTGTAGTGTTAGTTATAGAATAAGTAAGTCTGAGTGTGTAGTGTTAGTTATTGAATAAGTAAGTCTCCAATGCTTTTCCCCAGTTTCATCATAGTTGTCATGGTCTTTATCGTTGTGTCATCATCGTAAAGTAATCTAAGACAAGGTAATCGTAACGTCCAAACTTCTAAAGCTTCGCTCGAAAGCCAAGCGAGGGGAACGAGCTTATTCACGAGCGCTGCGTTGAGTCAGAAGGTTTGTCGGTAAGAGTTAGTCAAAAGGAAATTCGAGCTCGGTTGCCAGAAGATGAGATGGGGCGGAGCAGCTGCTGACTGTAAACATAATAATCATCGTCCGTGATAATTATGCATTCGACATTCTATGACCCTTGTTTGTTCCTTATGTGCAATTTATCTTTTGATGATAATTGCCAGATACATCACTGACAATGAATATGATTACTGACGACTGCCAGAATGATTAATTAATCGAGTCACAGCAAAGGCATGGAATTTTAATTTGTATTTGTAGTCATTTAATTAATGATTTTATTATGGTTATTATATCAATCAGTCAATCAATCTAAACTTGATTGATATATCGCCCCTTGAAGATGCCTTCTCAGAGATGCTCCTCGCCAATTTAATATTGCTTTACTGTTACTTTCTGGTTGTAAAGAGATTTTTTCGCAGGTTTCTTTCTTGTGCCGCATGATGTTCTATTTTGGCAGTGAGGTGGATTTGTATTCCAACAATTGTGGGTCTGGGCATGCTTAATGGACTGTATACTGCAATCTTACGCTAGTTATTTCATGCACTTGTCTGAATGCAACTTCATTGAGTTTTAATAACCATGAACATTTAACAGATGTAATAAATAGAATAAAAACCTAATTTACTTGTAGACCATTAACTTATATATTCACTTCCTTCCTTAAATAGTTATCATTACATTTACCAGTAAATCCAAGATCTAGACCTTCCTTATGAGTTGCATAACTTTGGCTACGTAGTGGGGCATTTAATTGAATTTCTTTTTCTACCCCGATCTCATCACCCAATGATGTCGTTTGCTCGTGTTGTTTATATTTAATTATAAAATAACATTGGAATTTAAATGAGTTTTGGATGTGTGTTACACATGTGGCCATCTGGTTAGAGGTTTGGCCTGTGGAGAGTACAGATTAGAGCCTTGGATGAGGCAGTTATCACTCATTATATTATTCATTCATTATGGAGATTTATATAGCGCACTTCAAGGTAACTACTCAGGAGTGCTCCCGACCCAACGTCGGCTAAAAATGACGGTTTTAAGACTGTGATAAAACACATCTTCAGGAGCAACCATAGGCTTAAGTCATATAGACAGCGGGAGCCGTTTCCATACCATGGGGCCAATAACAGAGAAAGCACGGTGCTATCTAAGAGCAATTCGTGCTCTCGGAATGAGGAGTTAAGCCTGAGAGGAGGAATGTAAAGTACAGCGCCCCTGTTCACGTAGAGTAGAGTTATGAAGTTCTTGCAAATATACAGGAGCAGCAATTAGGTGGCACCGTCATCATGTCCAGTAGAGACCCGGTATAAAATACCATCTCGAACAAAATATAAAGCTGAGACTATGTTGGGGGCCCTGAGGAATTCCTTAGACTGGCATAATTGCTCACTGTCATTGATGCTCTCTGTGTGGTATGCTTGTGTGCTCATCTGAGCTTTGGAAGGATGGCAATATCGTAATTACATAGTTGTATAGTAATTTGTAGCATTTAAAGAGTCATTTGTGACGATTGTTTAATGTTGCTACAGTCTGATAAGCTGTGACCCAACCCATGTGTGGAGCGAGGGAGGATTGGCTCTGCTCTCACAAGTGTCTAGTGATAAGAGAAAAAAACAGAGACCAGTGTTGGAAGAGTCTGTGCCGTGTGTGTGTGTGTGTGTGTGTGTGTGCATGCGTGTGTGTGCACGTGTGTGTGTATCTGTGTGGGTGTGTTGTGTGTGTGTGTCTGTGTGTGTGTGTGTGCCGTGTGTGTGTGTCTGTATGTGTGTGTCTGTATGTGTGTGTCTGTTTGTGCATGTATGTCTGTGTGTGTCTGTCTGTGTGTTTGTGTGTGTGCGTGTGTGTGTATGCGTCTGACTCTGACTTCACAAGAAGCTGTGACTCTCTGGTCTAAGTGCAGGATCTGTAGCAGGAAGGGCGTCTGGTTTCATTTCAGATGCTATTTTTAAAGTCTTATCTATAGGGGCGTGTATGTTAGAACTGTGCCTTGTAACCGGAAGGTCGCAGGTTAGAATCTACCTCAAACCAATGCGTAGCGACCTTGGACAAATTGCTCACCCAAAAGCAATGGAGAAACCACCTCACTTGTCTCATCTCTGGGTGGGTTTAAAACCAATGGACCTATCTTCAGGGCAGAGAACTCATCATCATCTTTAGGTATATGACACTTGGTTTAGCTGTGACTGGGCTGGGAGCGCCTCTGAGTAGGTCTCTTGAAGAGGCGCTTGAAGAGGCGTTATACATACTATGGTAAAGGAAGGAAGTGAATATATTGTAAGTTAATGGTATCTGTAGATTTTATAGATATGGTACAATTACTCGTTTGTTTAATCTATTCTTCTATCAAAATTGTAATTTAAGTAAGGGTTGTGCATTAGTCTAGTTGTTGAGTGCTGGACTCTTGGCTCAGAGGTTGGGGTTCAAATACATACCACACCAGAAATATGTCTCTCACTCTGTGTCTCTTGTCTGTCTGTCTCTCTCTCTGTCTCTCTCTGTCTCTCTGTCTCTGTCTGTCTGTCTGTCTGTCTCTCTCTCTCTCTCTATATATATATATATATATATATACACACACACACTTTATACAGCCACATATACATGTATATGCACATGTATATTGTATATATATTATATTTATTGTATATATATATACATTATGTTGTGATGGTATCAGTCAGCCTGTGTCGGATATATTACCAATATTAAAAGCAATCTGAATAATTTATGTCTTCGAGTGCTCTAGCCGCAAATTGTCTGTGGTTTGAGAGTGTGGCCATCAACTTTGTTTTTAACTTGCCAAACTCTGCTTATGATTCTCAAATTGGCCAAATGCCAATCAGTCAGTTATTTGTTGTTTCTCATGCATATGTATATATATGCATGCATATGTATATGTGCATGAAAACACGTGATACATGGTGCATTTTAGGTTAACTCTGAAAGAAGCTGATTTTCTTCTTTAGTTTTAGCATTCGATATATCAATACTAACTGATCATGTGATATTAGTCTGCATATAATTATCGTTGTCTGCATAATTAGATGCGTCACTGAAGTGGCTTGGGTCATGGCAGTTGATTGGTTAGGACCAATGGTGGCATAATGGCCAACATTGGATCATTTCTGACCCCTTCGATAATCTCTTTCTGACCCGCGGAGCCTTGACAGGAGATTGAGAATAACTATGGACGCCCGCACATAAGCCTCATAAGGGCAAGAGTGGCACTTAGTAATCAACCCCCCCCACTCTGGAAAATTTGCACCTATTTTCTAACTTCTAATGTTTGGATTTTAAGTTTTTAACAAATTTCGGGTCGAGTTAGAATGGTCACCGGTTAAGAAGTCTGAATATTCAGCAGCCACACAGTCTGGCACCCACTATGAATTCTGTATGGAACTTCAGCAACTATAAGAAATCTGAATAATAGGAAAAAATAAGTTTCAATTGTTAGCAACTGAAGTGTTTAAATAGTTAAAAACTATGATGTTTGATTAGTTGGCAACCAAGGAGTCACAAGAGTTAGCATCAAAGATGTCTGTGGAATAAATAACTAACAATTCTCAGTATTTAGTCACACACTGAGAAGTTTGAATAATTATTAGTAATGAAGAAGTCTGGATAGTCACCAACCAGAAGGTCTGAATAATCTGCAGATATGTGAAGTCGGAACAGTCAGCAACCAAGAAGTCTAAAAAATACAGTAAATTACGGGCAACATCTAGATCTGCTTAATCGATGGTAATTAGAAGCGGAAATGCTAAATAAGACGACGAACCATCGATGTGTCATATGTTGAAGATGGAATTTTTTCAGAGGTCTAAACCATTTTAGATAGATAATATATCGGTAACTATCAGCATTTGTGTCATTGATAGGCGGATGCATGGAAGGCAATCAAGTCTTGCGAGTCGGAAATTATCTCCAATTTTTAAAAATTTCCTCCCAACCGTATTTATTGCATAATTTGTGCGAATTCTGCCCAACGTATGGGACCATGCAGACCGTTGCTGTTCAGCTGCGTTCCCGCTCCTCCGCCCTACTTATCGTCTGCTGCGTATCGACGTCATCGTTGCTTGTTATTATATGTATGGTGGCTGAGCGTATTTGAAAGCGAGGTCTGAGCTGATTGACCTGCTGCACTGCATTTCGCAGATCATTTTATTCCCAGGATCCATTATCAACAGCTGGAGAATTGAATAACAAATTAAGTGAAATGAATAGCGTGTACCATTTTCGATTATAGCGGTAGAGTGGAGGAGCTTAGGGACTTCTCTGTTCGTAGGCTAATGCAAGCATTGCTAATACTTAGCCATATGTAGCTGTAGTGTAGTGGAGTATAGTGGTGGTAGTGTGGTAGTATTAGCAGTGGTAGCTGTAGTGGTGGTGTTATAGTTCTGGTAGTATTACAGTAGTAGTAGTGGTGGTCGTTGGGGTAGTGCTAGTAGTGACTGGTGGTAGTAATAGAAGTTGATAGCTGTGGTCGTATTAGTGGTTGTGTGAGTATGGCTAGTAGTATGGTACTGGCACTACAAGTGCTAGCATGGGTACTTGTGTTTGTAATGCTTGACAATTGTGCTTGTTTATCAATTGTTTTTTAATAAGTGTTTGTGTAACAAGTGTTTTTCTCCACATCTAGTAACTTTACAGTATCAGGTCTGTTAAGATGGATGTACACTATGATTGCTGTCACTACTACTGCGTTCAGATCCTCCCCCTACACAGGGGAGAAGGGAGGATCAACCCCCTGCCCTCCGTGCTACAGGCCCAGCACTCACCCAGTGGGGCATCCGTATTCCACACGAATAATTGACTCTGTTTTAAAAGTCATTCTCCAATGGTTTAAGTAAGCAGAGGTCTGGATGGTTATCAATGATGACCAGCATTCATTCAGCCAAAGTACAGCAGGTCGCCTGTATGTTCGCTTGGGACCAGTCTTGTTAAACGCACTTTTGATGTTTGCTCGTACGCACAGTGTCTCCTCTTTTTCTTTCACTTGTATAGCCCTGCTACAACTACATAACAAGTAGTGAAACTGATTTTGTTGAGTTACATTTCCTGCTAAGTTCATTTGACGACAGTTGGGTTTCTGTTTCGAAGGTGATTAACGGGATTAGCAACGAAATCCGATTTAGGATTTTCATCTCGTCTTTGTTTTAGAGATTTGCGTGTTGCTGACGTTGGTTGTGTAGGATGAATTCACGGACTTGAAGGGGAAAGAGAAGATCTTCTGTCAAGAACTCAAGTGACAGGGTAGGCGACCACTGCTATTTCTTAGCAGCTCTTGTCGTACACGCAGATTTCAACATTAAATTACATTTTAAGCAAACTGGATGATTAAAGAATTAATATGAAAACAATTTATACTGTACTTTCTGTCGAACTCTAATGCTTACTGTTGACAGTTGGTGTAAAGCATTCTAGAAGTAACTTCCTACTGACAATTCTATATATAGGAATTGTCGTAATTTTACAATGCAATACAATGTGAGTTATGGCAAGCAATAGTTGTAATTGCCGTTTTAGTTATGACAATTTATATTGAGCAGTGGATCCCAACTAGGGTAAGGCACACTTAACTAGTCAGCTTTCAGTCAATGGTGCTTTGACGTGTCATTTGTTTTTTTCCCCAGTTAGTTTTTATTTTAATGGTGAACAGCATTTACTTGTATTTGTGCATACATTTACATTAAGTTTCAGAAATGTTAATACGGTAGTCCTATAACAATGTTAAAAATTATTTTTGCTCATCTTACAGACGAGCAGCTAGCGAGGGAGAAAGAGCGATTTCGGGGGAGTAAGATGGCTGAAAGCGAGAGTTCCGAATGGCTGCTCGAACTGCTACAGGAAGTCCAGCTTGAGCAGTTCTACGTGAAGCTGCGGGACACTCTCCAGGTCACCAGGTACGTTTCCAATGGATACGCTTTTCTTCCAGGTTCTTCGACTGTTAAATGATACTTTATATTCGATGAAGTGGTTATTTAATTCAGTTATTTTACTTATTTTGATTCGTATATATAATTTTTTTGGGTATTATAAAATACCTAGTGTGGATGAATGTTAGTTAGTGTTTATTCATAAAGTTTTTTATTTGTTTGCTGATTAAAAATTAAACTGCATAAACAAGGTTTTTAATTTTAAACTGTTGTACAAGATGTAACAAAGTCCGATTATTTTCCTAAATTCCATTTTTTTCTTTTTTTCCGTTTTTTATTTTTGGGAATAAAACAGCCTTTTCTCCCCGCTTTTTTATTATGTTTTCACCGTTTTAATATCTATAATGTGATTTAGATGCGAATGATATTACTTTTAGAACTGTTATTAAATGACTGTAAAGTGTAAATATTGCAGGATTGAACAATGTTAGATATAAATGAAATTATGTGGTTATGCTGTACAATGTACATAATATAATTTCAATGGCCTGCTAAATTTGCAAAAATTATATTACATACTAAATGTTGCATCATCCTGCCATATCCTGGTCTCTTTATGGTAAAAACGAAGCTCTATTTGCTGTCCTAAAAGATTTAATTGTTTAAGTATACTCTTTAATACTCCACTTTGTAAACACATAACAGGACATACAAAACATAAAGCATTGTTATACACTGAAGTAATTATTGGTAATTAAAGTTGCAAATTAAATGCACTGTTTAAATTCTTTTCAAATGAGTTGAAATCAGATTTAAATGGCCATGAAGTTGTATGTTGTGGTGTGTTAAACTGGTCAACTAAATTATTAACTGTTTATGTGATAGGGTGATCCAGACTGAAGCAAGACTTTTTGACCCTTTTGGATTTATTTTGCCCTATGGACAGCAACATTTGAAATTATGTAACTGGAACTGTCAAAAAATTTGATTTTTCTGCTGTGTTCAATAAACAGTTTCAATCATTCAACCAATCAGTCAATCAATCAATCAAGCAAGCAAGCATCCAGAAATCAGTCCATTTCAACAGAGGAAAGGTGGATAGTTCAGATGAATCTTTGTTGTAATATCTGTCTGATTGCTGGTTGGTGTGGTATCTGCGAGTGATGGTTTTTTGATTTTTTTTCATAGAATATCGCACTTTGACTATGTCAAGGTGGAAGACCTGGAAAAGATCGGAATGGGAAAGCCAGCCATACGACGGCTGATGGAAACGGTCAAGAGGAAGAAACCGAAGAAGTCCATTCTTGACAAGGTAGCAGATTGTTAACGTGTGTAACATTGAAGTGGTCACATTCAATCACATTGTAACTGTAGCAAATTGAGAGCTGCAACATTGTAATCGTATCATTGTAAAGTGTCAGTGTAACTACAATGATGCAGATTTAACATCACTGAGCTAATTACACATGTAATATTAGTATATTTGTAAAAATTTACTAGCATTTATTTGACTAAAATTGGATGATTTTGACTTAGTATAATCATAATAATGTTAGCTCTAATTGTTATAAGGTAAACTTTAATTGTACCAAGGCATTTGTAATTGTTGGAGAAGTATCTGAAAGGTGTTACGCACTGCGCGTGCTCAGTAACGACTGTAATAATATAAAGTAATTGTAACTAAATTTTTGTGATGATTTTGTAATAAAGTTTTTTAGCTGTAATTAAATAATCGAATGATTTGTAAAGTCTGCAACTTGAGTTGAAGTATATTACATGACTATATTATTATTACATGACTATTACATAATGATTATGTTGTGTGTTTATTACATTTACATTACATGTTCTGAGGTGTAGGCTATTACCCTTACATTGTTTACATGTTTCTTTTGTGACCTAGTTTCTACCCGTGAAGCAAGAGAGGTCAGGTCAGAGTTCAACGCTGCCGGTTTCAACTGGGTCAGGGTTTCTTGCGACCCAGGACTCGAACCATTGCAGTCTGACTTGCCTCATCAATGAGAAGGACCTTTGCCTGTATGGCAAGCTGGGTGATGGGTCATTCGGGGTCGTACGGAAGGGAGACTGGACGACATCGTCAGGCTGCAAGGTAAGAGAACGAGAGACAGGAAGAACTGGAAGATGAATTGGGAATGGATGTTTGAATAATTGGATGGATGGATGGATGGATGGATGAGTCAATGGACGAATGAACGGATGACTGGATGGGTGGATGAATGTATGGATAAATGGATGGATGAATAGATAGATGAAGAGATGTGTGAATGGATGGATTTATGGGATCAATGGATGGATTGGTGAATGAGAGTATGAGATGGGTGAATTTGTAAATATAGGAATTCAGCAGTCTAAGTTAATGAGAGCTAAGAGTGGATGGATGGACAGGTGGGTGGATGGATTGGTGGATATGTTGTGTATGGGATTGGATAGATGTGTTGGATAATAGATGGGTAGTCGGATGAAAGGGTAGATGGATGAATTGTTGGTTAAATGGATGGTGGTTAAATGGATAGTTGGTTGGATGGATTGGTAGATGAATGTGTTGATGATTGTGTGGATAGACGGATGGATTGAGGACTTATTGGGTGGATGGGTGTTTAGACGGAATGAGATGGGTAGATGTTGGGTGCTTAACTTAGGCTTTGTAGTTGTGTATGGAGCAGCCGTGTTTTCCTTGGATCAGGTTCCGGTTGCTGTGAAGATCCTGAAGAACGATGTGTTGAGTCTTCCTGGAGCTTTTGAGGATTTCGTGAAGGAAGTGAACGCAATGCACAGTCTCGACCATCCGAACCTCATCCGCCTCTACGGAGTAGTCCTCTCGTCTCCACTCATGATGGTAAGCAATGCTTTTGTCCCATGCTGACTTCGCTGTTGCTCTGAAAGTGCCAGTCCAGAGATTGCTTAAAGGAGGAGGGCGACACTTATTGTCTTTTTAATGATGGCATCGTAAACTGGTAACTAACTTGAGAGAGAGAGTCATCATGTTTCTGATAAAAGAATTCATGATGGAATTTTCAACAGTGCGTTAATCGATTAGAGTTTTTATAGCACCTCTTCGAGATCCATGCAGTACTCTGGGGCATATGTGTGGTGGGATTATATGACTGGATGGATGATGGGCTTTTATATATATATATATATATATATATATATATATATATATATATATATATATAAAATGCATGTATATATACAGTTATTATATTATATATGTTTATTATTATTGATTCATACTGACACACTGTAATATGGCTGGATGGATGATGTGCTTATATATATTTATATATATACTTTTATCTCTATATACATATGCAATCATGCATGTATATATAAAGATATTATATTATATATATAGTATATACACATGTTTATTATTATATATAGTTTTATCTCTATATACATATGTATGTATGTATATATAAAGATATTTTATTGTATAATAGTATATACACATGTTTATTATTATTATATATAGTTTTATCTCTATATACATATGCATGTATATATAAAAATATTATATATAGTAAATGTTATATACACATGTTTATTATTATTGACTCATACTGACAGAGTGCTGCAATTCATAGTATTGGCAGACGCTCACAAGTTATTACAGGAGTCGAATTTAGCTGCGTGGCAGCCATGCAAGACTCCCCTATATCGTATGACTCATTTTACCAACGCCACCTTGCGAATGGAATGCTGAGTCAACTTTTGGGGGGATATATGGGTGGGTGGGGTGGTGGACGGTGGGGTGAAAACCCCAAATTATGTGCCTCTTATTTACTTTATAAATCTGCTCCCGTACTGTTTCCTTTGTAGGTAACTGAGTTGGCACCACTGGGTGCGCTTATCGACCGCCTCCAGCGCGAGGGCCACCGCTACCTGGTGACGACCCTGTGCGACTACGCAATCCAGGTGGTGACAGGTATGGCGTACCTGGAGAAGAAGCGCTTCATACATCGCGATCTCGCAGCAAGGAACATTCTACTCGCCTCTTCGGAAATCGTACGCAAAGCTTTCTCTTTCGCAGTGTGCTGATTGATTGATAAAGCTGTCGGGCTAACTTATTGTTTTGTGTAGCATAAATTGGTGATGTCATCAGTTCTGTCGTTGTGTATCAGGGTTTGTGTAAATGTCGGAAGGATGGAATTCATGGAAGTAGGGCATTGGTCACAGAACTTTCTGTCAAAGTTATTCAGTTGAGTGATGCTGTTGACTGCTTACTGTTTTTTGCCCTCTTAAACTGTTGTGTTTTTCTGATAGCGACCTTTTGTTGGAATCACTGGCATATATAGGCCAGTCTTTTGTCATACCGTCATTCAATTGTTTACTGCATATCGCCCCCCCCACCCCTTTTAACTGTCATGTCAATCTAACCTTTTGGTGGTAGCTGTGATCACCAGTACAGTTCTTGTCCTGCACAAGTGGGCATGCAATACATGTTGATGTAATTTTGATGCAACAAAAGGACCAATGTGCTATAATACATCTATTAATTATATATCAGGTAACTACTCATTATTATTGTTATTATTATTATTGTTATTATTTTAGGTAGGAATGTGTTGTGATACTGTGGACTTTTGTTCAAACATTTCAATTTGAATTTTGTCCTGAACTCAATGTTCAGGAAGCCGATGCAGCAGATGGAGTTGGGCTGAGAAATTTGTTTCTAGTGGGGCCCAGCACTGCGTGAGCTAAGAAGTTTAGGATGCATTGCAGCCTGTTAAGTTCAAGATCTAAGAGGCCCACAAAAGCAAATGATCGTAACCTCCCTGAATATAATTCATTGTTCATGATTTGATTCTTAAGTCTCAATGGGGTCTTGCTCCAAAGTATCTTTGTGTTCTCATGCTTTGGTCCCTCTCTGCCAGTTCGCAGAGTCCTCTTAGATCCTCTGATCGGCTTCACCTCTTTATTTCCTGCGTTAGGACTGCCATGGTCCATCCAGTTGATTTGCCTGCATGGTTCCCTCTTTACGGAATGCACTTCTACCATCAGTTCACTCCGCCTTTCTCTCGGGTAGTCGTTTTTCATCTTTCTCTCGCCTCAAATCAGCTGCCTTTTCTCTTAGGGTCACTCGCACTGGGAGCGCTTCTGAAAGACTTTTGTTGAGAGAAGTGGTTTATAACATGGCCATAAACAATGCAATGCAATTACAATGAGCGGTTTATAGCATGGCCATATACAATGCAATACAATGCAATTACAATAAGCGGTTTATAGCATGGCCATATACAATGCAATTACAATACAATTACAATAAGCGGTTTATAACTTGGCCATATACATTGCAATACTATACAATTACAATAAGCGGTTTATAACATGGCCATATACAATACAATTACAATAAGCGGTTTATAGCATGGCCATATACAATACAATGTATTATTGATGTCTGTGTACGATAGGTGAAGATCGGTGATTTCGGTTTGATGCGAGCGCTGCCGAGTCAGGAAGATCACTACGTCATGACGGAACACAAGAAGGTTCCATTCGCTTGGTGCGTTTCTATCCATTACGTCGTATTTTATGTAGCTCCAACATATACGATGCCGGATGTTGATGTCGCCACATGTGCAGTTGTTGTGCAACACCATTTTACACGCTGATTTGGCATTGGAAAGTATTTAGTTAATGTACCATGTCTGGACAAGAGCCATGCGTGGAATGCGATTCATTCCAGCACATACGCTTAGTACTGCAGGTCCTTCTTGGCTGTCCGTCAGATACTGCTAGGATTACTAAGTAATAATAATAATAATAATGACGACAATTTCTATGGCGCCGTAACACAGCACATGCCGTTACAAAGGCGCCTCTACAAACACAAACGCAATATATTCAGTCAAAGGTACGCCTTACAAAACAAATATGTCTTCAGTCGAGTTTTGAAAACCCCAACAGAGTTGGCAGAACGAACTGTGGAAGACAGACTGTTCCAGCAGCGAGGGCCAGCAGTTGAAAAAGCACGCTCCCCGAAGCGTGTCTTCGTCCTTCGCACATACAGATCTCCTTTCACACTGGATCTCGTACTGATAGCATTACTACTGCTAGGATTACTAAGTACTGATAGCATTACTACAGCTAGGATGACTAAGTAAGTACTGCTATTATATACTATTACTGCTAGGATTGCTAAGTGCTGCTATTATTACTACAGCTGGGATTACTAATTACTGCTATTATTACTACAGCTATGATAACTAAGTACTGCTATTATTACTACTGCTAGGATAACTAAGTACTGCTATTATTACTACAGCTAGGATAACTAAGTACTGCTAGGGTTCCTACTTTGACCAGTTCAGTGACTGTTGAATTCCCTTGCTGCCCACATATTCTATATGACTGCATAAAACCTACTTTTGAGTATGAAGATAAAGTCTGCTACGTGATGTGTTATGTTTGAAAAGGCGTTATATATAAATTAAAATTTGAACGATAATTACAGGTGTGCTCCGGAGAGTCTGAAGATGAGGCAGTTCTCTCATGCAAGTGACTGTTGGATGTTTGGCGTGACGTTGTGGGAGATGTTCAGCTACGGCCAGGAACCATGGGTCGGCCTTAACGGCACCCAGGTACACCATTATCTTTACACCATCATCACTTTCTACTGCCTTTGTCTTGGACTGCCACAGGCCAGCTTCGTACCTATGCCTCTATTGTATTGTATCTATAAAGTATAAAGCACCTTTCACAGTGCACACTAGACAGAGGTACTCCCAGTGCGATGGACCCAGAGAAAAGAAAGAGATAGCGGAACAGTGTGCTTCAGGTACCAGATAGCAACAAACAACGTGTCAATGGAGAGAACTGATCCCAAAGTGGCCCTTAGCTGTGCAATTATCTTCCTGCTATAACTTCTGCTGAGATCTTATCTGTTGTACACTGTACACAACAGTGTCTGGCCATTCTCTTAAGAATATTTGTTTTTCAGAGGGTTCTTCACACTCGGAGCGCCTCTGATTAGGCTGTGCTGCGATTGGTGCTTTTAAAAATATTCGTAAATGGAATAGAATGCTTGATGTCACCCTATATAGCGCCCCTTCAAGAACCTGGAAGCCACGCTTAAGGACGCTTAGAATGCCACACAATTTAATGTCGGTAACGTGTTTGGTTGTGGACATGTTCTCATTTAGATTCTGCAGAAGATTGATCAGGAGAATGAACGGTTGAGTCGTCCAAAGGATTGTCCGACGGATGTCTTCCAGCTGACGATGCAATGCTGGGCGCATAAACCGCAGGACCGACCGACCTTCGAAGCACTCATAGACTTCCTGCGTGAGGTCATTGCTTGATTTTTGTCGCATCTTCTTAAAGTGATCATAAGTGATATAACGTACTCGTAATCATTACCTCGTACTGTAGCATTACTCATAGCATATTATGTACAGATCTGTGTAAGATGCACAAAAAGTATTTTGTTAAACAGTGAGGCATTGCAACATAATTATCACCAAATGGAAGCAACAAAGCAAAGACTAATAACAAAGAGTTTGTTTTTTCTAAATAATTTACCTACGTCTTCACGGATGAAGACAAATGAATTTTATGAAATGGTAAACGTTGCCCCAGTTCTCTTGTCTGCCCCTACGGTGATACCATACCGTTCAATGTTTCTTCATTGCTGTGTTCTTACTGCTGTCCATTTTTAAACTCATACCCCGTTCACACTGAATTAGATTTATATCTGTTATCGTGTCACTCTTTAGAGTACAGAGAAACTGACAGTTTTGTTTTTCATCATTGACGATGAATGATGAATGAATATTATGAGAATGATGGCCAATCAATGATGTATTATGATGGATTCGTCATTCAGAAGTTAATTATTTAATGTTTTAAACGTCCAGATGTTCCTGAACAAAATTACTAAACTATTCTCTTTGTGGTTCTCAATTATATTCCGTCGTCTTTCTAGGTCCGTCCACGTGAGATGAAGGCCGTCGCTAGACTCGACGAATACGGAAAGTTGAAGATCGAAGAGAACGATCTGATCACGATCATTGATGGCCAGTAAGGATATAATTATATTGACTGATCACTGATCAGTTAACACTTTAATAGCGAAATGCGTTCAGCTCCAGTCGCCTGTAGTACAACAGGCTCTCATCTTGAATGTGTTCAAGCCGATATCTTTATCAAGAAATAATAAACTTAGTTTTATGTAGCATCTCATCATTGGGGTGGGGTGGTGCCCGGGTAGCGCACTGGATAACACACTGGCATGGAGAGCGAGTGGCGACGAGTTCGTGCCCTGGACAGGGCGGACGTGCTGTGTAGGCTGCTACTAGCCGTGTATTGCGGGCTGTCTGTTCTGTTAGTAGTTAAGTTTGATGTTAATTAAGATTACTGCATTGCTTGTACATTGTACAGCGCTGTGCATTTGCAAGCGTTTCATTAGTAAAAAATTATTATTTTTATTGTTTTGTGCATGGGTACTTGGGGATTTTGATTGATTCATTCATTCATTCATAGCATTTATATAGCGCCCCTTCAAGAAACTACTCATGCTTGGGGAAGACTGGAAAGAATGGTAACCATTTTCAAAAGTACAAAGCGTATAGAAACAAGCTCACCACCCTGCTTCGAGCTGCTGAAAAAAATTATTATGCGGATAAGCTGGAATATCACAAAAATAACTTGCATAAGGTCTGGCAGACTATCAATGTGATTATTGGTAGAAAGACTTATAAGGATAATGTAACTGAGATTAGCCACAATGGAAATACCTTATCTGATCCTGTGGCCATAGCTGACAGATTTAATAAATATTTCAATAATATTGGCCCCCAGCTTGCCCAGAATATTTCGCCAGTTCCTGAATGCCACACTGACTACTTAAAGTCCAGTCTTCCTCAATCCATTTACTTTAACCCGGTTTCACCTCAGGAAATTATCAATATTATAGCTTCCCTGAAAAATTCTCACAGTGTAGGATTTGATAACATTTCGATATCGACGTTAAAACAATGCTCTCATGAAATCTCTCCCGTACTATCAGAGATTTTTAACCTATCGCTGGTCGATGGTGTCTTTCCTGATCAACTTAAAATTGCTAAGGTAATTCCAGTCTTTAAGTCTGGAGATAAACTTATGGTATCCAACTACAGACCAATTTCCATATTATCTCCTTTTGCCAAGATATTGGAAAAAATTGTTTATAATAGGCTTCTTGGTTTTGTAACTCAAAATGATTTGCTTGTGGATAGCCAATTTGGTTTTAGAAAAAACTTGTCTACTTATATGGCGCTGCTTCAGCTCACAGACAATATTAGCAAATCTATTGACGAGCATCAACTCACCATAGGAATTTTCCTAGATCTAGCTAAAGCGTTTGACACTGTAAATCATAAGATTTTGTTAGATAAGCTTGAACATTATGGAATTAGAGGCTCGCCTCTTAATTGGTTCTGTAGCTACTTATCAAATAGATTACAATATGTTTCTGTTAATCACTCTTCCTCTGCCTCTCTATTTGTGAAATGTGGAGTTCCTCAAGGTTCAATATTGGGACCATTGTTATTTATATTGTATATAAATGATCTACAATCTGTGACTGCCTTGAAATTAATCATGTTTGCTGACGACACAAATATCTTTGCCACTGGGCACTGTCCTCTCATGCTAGCTAAAACTCTGAATGAAGACTTAAAACTGTTAAGCCACTGGTTTGCCGCCAACTTATTATCTTTGAACTTAAATAAGACTAACTATATGATATTTGGAAATAAGGTGACTCTTGACTCAGATTTTGACATATGTGTAAATGATGTGCATCTCCCTCGTGTACGTGAAACTAAATTTCTTGGTGTTCTTATTACTGAAAATCTTAAATGGAACAAACATGTGGACATGGTCACTAACAAAGTGTCCAAGGTTGTGGGCATTTTACGTAAGGTCAGACATGTGCTGCCAACTGAGAAATTGAAGCTTTTATACCATACCTTACTAGAACCTTATATCAATTACTGTTGTGTTATTTGGGCTTCTCCGTACAGATCCTGCAACTTGGACCGAATTCTAAAGCTTCAGAAAGCTGCATGTCGTATTATCTCTAACTCTCCCTATTTAGCCCATTCCAACCCATTATTCAGTAAACTTAATATTCTCAAAGTTTATGACCTGTACTATTTGGCTATCGTCGTCCTTATGTACAAATTTGGAAATAATCTCTTACCCCCCATATTTAAAAATTATTTTATGACAGTGGCTCAATTTCACTCGTTTAATACTCGTGGATCGAGTAAATATGTTGTTCCCTTTGCACGTACCACCTGCCGCTTTAATAGCTTCCGAATTCTAGGTCCCCGTTTATGGAACTCTCTGTCAGATGATGTGAAGAGGGAAAATAGTGTATGTGCCTTCAAGAAAAATGTTAAAAAGACTTTGTTTTCAAACTATTGCATATGTTGATTAACTTTGGTCTTTCTTTATACCTGCATTTATCTTGCAGCATTCTAGACATTGTATGTTAGTATCCTGACTGTTTATTATGATGTTTCCGAGTCTCTAATCCTTTGTAGACTGTGAGGATTTACTGCTGCAATAATATGCTGTTTCTATTATTTATTATTATTATTATTTTAGTATTATTATTATTACCATCTATTAATATGATTTTATTAACATGATTTAATATTACGATTTTATTATTATTATTATTATCATTATTGCATTGTATGTTTATCCCTATTACTTTCAGTTATGTTCTAATTAATTAAGTATTAATTAAGTTTTAGTTAAGTTTTAATACTGACTTGCACTAAAAATAGTCTTGAAGCTAGGGGTCAGGGTTATATAAGCTGTTAGCTTTTTCCTGATTCCTTTTGCACTATGTTTGTTGAGGCTTGTTTATACTATTTGACTTGTGTGTGTGTGCAATAAACAAGTTCATTCATTCATTCATTCAATTCAATTCATTCATTCAGATGTGAATTAATTGGTTTGTTGTTTCTGTTGCAGATCCGACTGCTACTGGTGGTATGGACAGAACAAGAGGACCTGTGAGTCGGGGCAGTTCCCCCGAGCGCTTGTTGATCCACAGAGAAAGATTACAGGTGAGAAAATTAATTACAGAAATTAATTAATTAATTGATTATTGCCCCATATGCACACACTTCTATCAGGTAGTAACAATGCAACTGGCCCCATGGTCTGGAATAGGCTTCATGTACCTCCATACCTATGCCTGCTGCCAAGGGTTCCCTCTGACACGTTCTATCGCAATCTTAAAACTGTTATCTTTAGCCGAGGTAGGGCGGGAACGCTCCTGAGTAGTAGCCTTGAAGGGGTGCTATATAATTATCAATGTTACAAATTGGTATTAAACCATTAATCATTTATGCATTATATATACTGCCGTGCTAAGCAAAAAGACAGTAACTCCTTACCATAACAGTCTGAGTTACTGTCTTTTTGCTTAGCACGGCAGTATAGTCTCAATGTAAGTATTATTAATATTATAAATTAATATTAATTATTATTAATGATAATGGAGGATGAAGATGGGAAACAGTTAACAAGATAATTTTTAACATTGGCAATTGTTTTGTCGTGCACAGGTCAAGACATTAGTCAGCCACTGATGCACAGTTTCATCCACACAGGTCATGCAGATGCGAGCGGAAACCTCTGGGGCGACCCGGCCTTCATTGACGAGTACGTTACATTCCGTTCTCTTTCATATTGGGCTCTACATGCGAGTGGGGGCCTACTGGTGGTGACAACTGCCTGTTGTCTCTCATTGTTATAATTGCTTTGCAACTTTTCTACTGAAGGCCATGCATTGTTCTATTGTGATTTCATTGTGTTCGGTTAGCAGCAGCTCCAATGAGTCTATTGAAATGGCGCTATATAAATTTGCAACTGCAAATCACAATTACGACTAATTCTTTAGATGTTTTATTTTCTTTAAATGTCTTGCAAACCAAAATACAGTGTATATAGTTGGTTATTAATAGTAATAATAATAGTAATAATAATAATAATTACGACAATTTATATGGTGCTGTAACAAAGCCGTTACAAGGGAGCCTTACAAAGCAGCTAGTATGCGGGATAAACCCTATCGAACAAGTAAAGAAAGAACCTACGTAGATGGGCAGCATCCCATGAGCAGCCACAAGCGGTGCATCTTCAACCAAATCACAGCATAATATACTTGCATTGGATTTAGGATCGTGTGTGTGATTTTTACTTTGATCGACTATACGTTTATTACGATGTCTACGCAGCAAAATGCTGATCACAATTGATCAGTTAAAGAATATTCTTTTCTTATCTCATTAAAAGATGTTTGTATCAATTGTTGCTTGTAGGGTGTATCTTAGGAATCCGATGGATCCTCCAGACGTCTCTGGATACGGAGAATCCATGGCGAAGGAAGCAGCACGACGTATGTTACGTCTGCTGGTTTTTTAGATGCTCGGCGTGTTACCATCATTATCAAACGCTGTTGCGTATTGAGCTCCTCTGTTCACTTAGTTATAATAATCTTCAATTTTTATCAAACTGACACAACTTGGTGTTGTTAATATTCATGGTATGAACAGATGATCACAAGTTATTACAGGATTAGAATTTCACCGTCGGCAGCCATTGTAAAGTGACCATCACGTCGCATGCCGCTCAGTTTACCAGCACCGCAAACGAACGGAAGGTTGAGTGGACCTTTTTGGGAGAATAGTAAGGTAGGTTGTGGCAGAATAGTATAGTAAGTAAGATAGTGGTAAAATAGAATAGTAAGTAAGATAGTGGTAGAATAGATCAGTAAGTAAGATAGTGGTAGAAGAATATGTATACCCGGTAGTATAAGTTTGTAAACAGTATAGAGTGGTAAAGTCGTATAGGAACAGAATAGTTCGGTAGTTGCAATAAACATGGAATAAATGTGCAATAAAAAAACTGATTGTTTTTCAGGACCGTACGTCTATCGAAGTTCCCGTGGTACGAAGCACTTCGGCTACAAGTCGATGGCTAAGAGCCAGACGGACAAGCATGGCTCCGGCACAACGAACCACGGAGCCATCCTCGACGACGGCTCGCTCAAGTCTCGCCGGTCTCACAAGAAGTCTAAGCAGACGAGTCCGAAGAAGTCGTCAACAACCGTCATGAAGGATGAGGGTCTTCTCATCGATCTCAACGAAGACACGGCGACGAAGAAGAGGAGTCCAGCGACGAGCGGCGTTGAGCGCAGGAACAAGAGCAACTCGACGTCGTCAAGCGCGCTCGCAATTCTCGACAGTTCCATCGCCGAGAAATACGAGTTTCTTCCGCCTCCGATCGGAGAGCGGAACTCCATTCCGTACGATCCGTTCATCGTGAGCAACGAGATCAAGAGCCTCTCTCCCCGAGTCGTGGTAATTCCCGGTTCCGAGTATTCGAACGTTCCGGATGAGTCGTCGTCGCAGACGCGCTACTCGTCGACGTCGGGCATGAGCACGTGCAGCTACGACTCCTTCAGCTCGTTCGAGTCCGACTTCTCGCCGCCGAGTCCCACGGTGAACCCAGTCGTCATGACGACCTCGTTGCAGACCCCCGACGTTTCGAGTCCGCTCTGCAAGCTGCCGAACGGACTGAAGTCCGGGCAGATGCAGCGATCCGATTCCGCACTCTACTCGAACTTTCACGAGTTTTCACCTTCGGACGGTGGTGCAGGCAGCGCAGACGCCAAGCAGTGGCTGAACAATATCGCGACGAATGTCACAGCGTTGAAGTCGCCCGACGATGCACTATCGGAGCAATATTATTCGTTACCGCCCGTTGAGGAGACTTCCAAGAAGCGATCTTCGGGAAAACATCCGAAGAAGGAGGAGTTGGTCGATGACGATCGAACGCTACAGAAGATTAAAATCTCAAAAACCGATTCGGTGAATGTGAACTTTGCGGAGACGAAGGGAGCAGACAAGTCGTTTGAATGGCTCAACAGCGCGCTGCAGGACTTTGCAATCGGCGCAAAAGTCGAGGCTGGCTGTGCCAAGTCATCGAATGTACTGGATAATAATACGATGAAGAGGAACGATGCGGTCGGTGATTGGAACGCTGCGACTAACGCGACTTCACCGAATAACAAAATGCCGGCGCTGTACGATGAGGTTTACTCGGAAACCCCGAAAGAAGCGGCCGATAATACGGCGGCACCTCCCGTTCCTCTAAGGGATTACCCAGCGAGGAACAGCTGCATTCCTTCCAGAACTCGCGTATCTTCTTCCGCTGGAGATGTGCAACCGAAGACTTCCGACGTAATAACCGCAACGTCGAAATCGACCGCGCGTCGCAATCCAACGAACAAACAGACGGCGGAGGTTCGACCGTTCCCTCACGACGCGCGACCAAAGAGCGAGAGCAGCAGTGCCTATCACAACACGTCGCAGTTCGCCACACCGACGACGCGAAACTCCGAAATCGTTCCCGACGCCCAGCACCACCACCACGCCAGTCGTAAGATGTCGTCGTCAGTCTCGTCGTCCCATTCCAGCTCCGCGAGTCGGTTGAGCGATTTCTTCCCGGAACTCCAGGGCTCGTCGTCGCTCCAGTCGTCGAGCTCGACGTCATCGGTGACCCCGAGCAAGACGTGGACGAACGTCACGAAGACGAAGCCAAACTCGCAGTTCTACGACGTGGAAACGGAAACGCTGGACAAGGAGGCGAAGAAGTGCGTCCGTGACGTCCAGCGCCAGATCCCCGGTGCCACGAAGGAGAGGAGCCGCGCCGCGCTGGTGGCCAGCAAGTGGAACGTCGAGGCGGCCGTGCGGAGCCTCAAGATCGACCACCTGGTCCGGATCGGGGTCGCTTCCAGGGAGCGGTGCAAGAGCCTGCTGGAGAAGCACAAGTGGAACATGGAGCTGGCTGGTTCCGATCTTCTCGACGAAGTCTCGACCGGTTCCGCCGTGTAACGCGAAGATTCGTTACGATTCCCTTTCTGCGGTCCACGTCTTTATGCTTTCCGGTTGTCGGGGTTTTTTGGCACGATATGTTTTGCCGTTCTTTCCACATCGACTAATGTTCTTTCGGTGTTTTTTGTGAGTTCCTTAAGCTTCTAAACATATCGGGGTAATTAAGGACGATGAACAGACCAGAAGTGCTGGATTGACGTAGGAAAGTGTCTGGTTGGGCTTATGGGTCTCCTGTAAGAGGATGATAAAGGCTTTGTGTCAATAAGTTGTTTTGAAAATCTGTCCCAATAGATATGGTACTACATAAACGTCTGGTTATGTTATTTTTCACATTTGATGACATTTTTGCTTCCTGGGAGGTAATGACTAATGAGTTGTTTTGAGGAATTTTTTTTCCGTCAAGTCAGATTTCTGATATATATTCATGTCGAAATGATCGAGCGATACGTGCGATTATCATGTCAATGAAAAGCTGTGTTATCTGGTCAAGTTTTATCCATGTTTGTAAATAGTTTAATCTGCTTAATAATATTATCGATGTCGTTAGTTGTGCTGGTGGCAATCTTCTTCATTACATTTTGCTCATATTTGCTCTGCTGAGCTACTTGCCAGCTTTTAAATGCCGTCGTATATCGGATATTTTAGAATGAAGCATTATGTAGATACAGTATTTTACAAAGATATTCAACAACTGGCATCTGTTTGGTGACTCGAAGAAAGCGTATGACAGTGTTTTTTGTTTACCACTCACTCCATTAGGATTTAGAGTTGATAATGTTAAGTGGACTCTGGCACCATCTTGAAATTTCCAAGATTACAGGTAGGCTGGGTTTTTCTTACCATCAGACGATGATTTCGTATATTTATTATTAGAGCCATTATGCTGATACAGTGGCTGTTTGTTGACTTTAAGAAGGCATTTGACATGTAGAAATTGAAAGACTGTAGGTTTCGTTTTGTTGTGTTGTCTGCTTTTTTTAAACTAGCGATTTGCTGATGTTCTTGTGGACTCAAAGAAGGCATTTGACAGTGTTAGCATTTTGCTGACTCGTGCTATGGGACCTATTAGGAATTTATTGTGCTTGGTTTTGTCCAGAATCGGTTGATGGGAATGTGCTGCAGAATATGTCAGAGAAGTTTTACATTAAAAGCCAAAGTGTTGGAGCAAAGAAAAGATTTGATGACAGTTTCACAATCATTTTTAAAACTGCCAAAACTGTATTGTGTATGTGAATACATCTCCCCAGTTTTGCCCATAGGTTTCTAGCTATACCCACATAATGGTTTGACACTGTACCAGACACATGCTGAACGACTAGCGATATCGCAGATTTTGGATTTAAGTCAAAGTCCCTTCAAGTAAGCACGTGTGAATTTTACAATTCAATTGCTGTGCAGTTGAGAATTGATCTGAGCCAATCTTTGCAACGGACAAATCACTCTGCGTAGCTCGTGTTCAATGAACTGACAACATGTCTGAAGAGATTTGTAGCAAATGAACTGTCTGTGAAAAAGTCTTCCATGTTGATGTTGAAACTTTTTTATCAGTATATAGTATAAATGAGGGGTGAAGTAACGTTTTTATTGTTTCCCATAAAATTGGACAGACCATGTTTCCGCTAAGCACAATTACTAATTGCGATTATAAACTTAAGCTTAACCATGAATATGTCTGTTCAGTAATGGCATGAACTGATTTGTGATTCTAAGTTTAGCTAAGCTGACAAGTATGAATAACACACTTTTTAACAGTGTACTAAACTAATTTCTAGTTCTCAGGCTGAAAGCATGACTGTTAATATAGTGTAATAAACAAAGCTGTAAGTATGGGCAATTACTCGTAAACATTCGAGCCTATGGGTTTGTGTAAAGCATGACTTTTGAGCACGGCGTACTTACGGCATTCAAGATTTCAGTTTGTTCGAAAAGTATGGTTGGTATTAAATCTACTGTTGAAACCTCGACTCCATGCTAATTTTGTTTAGAACTATTAAAGTTGTTGGGCCAAGGAGGAAGAAAACATGGTTTCAAATGCAGGTAATAGAGGTGTAACGTAAAGTTATACCTACTGCCTCCTAAAATATGAACACCTGTGCAAGAATTCTTGAATCGGATATGACTAAAAAGAAACTTGTTGAGCTCTAGCAAACCTTCATCCAATGACCAATTGACCATCCTATTCATAAGCAATTCTATTGGATACGACTAGTGTCTGTAGCTAAAATCGAGTCAACACAATGCCAATCGAAATGGGTCAAATTACTTAAATTGTCAGTGAACATATTTTCTTGCAGGTTATGTACCCAGAGTGCTTGTTTCAGTTACATTTAATTGTGACCCAGCTGAGAGTAGATGATGCCTGCCAGGTTGTTTATCATAAATTGTAGAAGTCGTCCGCCCACATACATTAGGAGAAAGCAATTCATCCAACCACTTGCTACTTTGATGACGCAACAATTTCCACATGTACTAGGCCATTGTGGAACTATCATTTCCTATATTTTTTTACTAGCTCTCCTATAGCTTGCATGTCAATAATGTCAATTACACAATGCAAAAATTAACAAGAACTCAGTGATTTTGCACTTTAATAAAAGAATGAACAATGCTGTAAACGGTTCAAATTCAACCTGCTTTCTCAAATGTAACGGGAAGTATGCAATTCTAATTACAATATGTAAAATTACAGGTAGAATTTCTTACAGTTCAGCAACAATTTGGACTAATTCCACGAAAACTTTGCCAATTAAATATGTGATATAAAACCATCTGTTAGACAGTACCTCGTCTCAATTACAACTGCACGCTCTAAAAGAAGTACAAAGGAAACCTTTAAATTAGACTCTTGAGATCATGCAAAATTAAAAAAGGGAAATTTTAAACTAAAGGGAACTTTTTAACTTTCTAGTTCAAGTCCACTGGACACCAACAATAAGCTCAAATATAAATTAAAGCATACCGTGCTCCAACAATTCAGCAACAGGATTTAAATAAAATGCAATTACGCAACATTCTTTCATACAACTACGATGAAATTAACTAACTTCTCACAACTGCTGACTTCAACAAATAGCCAGAATTTAGACTTCTATAGAAGGTAGAAGGCAAGCATTTACAACAACAACAGTCCTCCCATGTGGTTTAAACTTGCACAGTAAAGCAATATCTACTTATCCAAATCATCTACTAACCAACAATCCACCGGACCTTTGCACTAAACTTTGAATTGAAATTGAACTGAATTGAACAGAAAGCAACTTAAAGACACGAACAACCAACCATACTAATACCATTCAACTTAAATACAAACTTAAACGCCATGTCAGCTTTAATATCAATGTGCAGAACAAGCACAACCAAGTTTATGTCGAAATGTACACGTTCCATTGCAAAGCCAAATTATGCATTAATTTAACAGCCATATCTTTTATTTATTAAGCAGCTTTAATACACGCAAGAGTCTTTCTTGACACAGATTAACGGGACTTCCAAATAACTCACCAACTCCTTGCATCCATTACTGCCAAAGTCTTCGGCATATACAGCCAGAAATTGTTTAGTCAATCTTACATATAAGTACAAACTAGGACAGCGACCGTGTCCCGCATATATCTGACACCTCGTACCTTTCACAGTTTCACGTTGAGTCAACAGAAATAAATTCACGCCAAACACCCATCCGAAATTCCTCCTCCACACAAGATCCACCACGTCCCACACGAAGACTAATACTCGTCTTGCCCCGCCACCGACGTCCCCCCACTTCCGGTTGCATTGTAGATGTGTATGAACGATCCGTCGCCGTGCTCACGTTTCTTGTGCCTCGCAAGCTGCATTGCCCACTTGAAGCTTTCGCCGCAGATGTTGCAGCGTTCCGTTTTGAGGGCAAGGTGCGTGCCGCGGATGTGGTTGCGTAGCGTTGTCGCGTTGCTCAGCTTTGCCTCGCAGATGTGACAGACGTACTGATCGCCGTTCTGCGTCGACTGCTGAAGGATCGAGTCGCATAAGCCGTGGATTATGTTCGAGTAAACACCGACCCCCGTTGAACCCTATTGTGATCAAAGCAAATATGTGTTATAGTGTAAAAGTCCGAGACCTTCGCCTACTGACCTCAATGAGCATCCCAGGTCATGTCAACTGGGGCGTATTTCCAAAACAATCGTATTTGAAGCGTCTTGTCTATAGATGGTCGCATGTTTTATGGACAAATTGCACGCTAGGTTTGTCATACGTGAGAATGTATTTCCCTTTAAATTCACTTCGTCTTTACACGAGTCACTTGTGCTTGAAAATGCCAAGCAGAACATCTGTATTAAATGTTGTAAGCTGTATGCAAGTATAGTAACTCGTACATCACAGCTAATTTCTACAGAACAATGATCCAAAGACCCTTGAGTTCGGTAATCTTTTGACTGAAGTGCAAACACGGCACATCAATTCCTCATGTGGGCTGTATGGCTTACGTGTCTTACGGCATTTCACTTATGGTATAATTTGACTTACAAAGAACTGCAAGTTTTTATGACATACTGTAATAGAGCAATTCCTCAAAATATTTGTCTGGGGAACCCCTCTGGCCTACAATTTTTATGAAGCCTGACCTAAACAAAACATTCTGGTACCATATTTTATTTCAAGTGATTGAGATATATGTATAGTTTTGATCAGTAAAACACAATACAAGAAATCATTTGAAAAAAATTCACAAAATTCTTCACTTCACCTAGGCATCTGATTTAGAATGTGACAAACACTTTTTCAATTGCCTAACAAGACACTTTGGGAAACACTGATATATAGAGATTTAAAAGTACAAGAAAGAAACAATGTTGCTGGGAAGAACTTAAACCTGGCATTGCCAATACTCACCAGCTGTCTGCTGATGCCTCAAGACTATGATAGGGGATATCTTTCGATCTAAGACTTCCAATTTAAATTTTTTTAAATAACCAAAAGTCAAAGCAAACTTGCACTATAAGTCTTCAATCTTCATGAACAAAAAAGGCATACACTGAAAAATTATAGCATATTATACCAACACACACACAGTTGAAAAACAAGAGAGCGAATGAACAGCAGTCATTCCATAGTCCTATTAAACGTTCACAGCAACATGAAATCGTTTTCCTTCGACTACGTTACCCAAACTGCCATAACCGCCGCAGACAGCAAATTTCTGGCCACAACAGAACTCGAGACTTCTTTGCACTTCTCGTACAGTTTCCTAATCAACTTCACGCGAACGAGCAAAACGAAAATAAACTTGTAAACAGGAGACACGTCCAAACTATCCAATACGATTCGACCTTTTTTAACTTCACAGTAAAAGAACTCCAGAAACCGTCTCATACGGATCTCAAAACGAAACCATTCGAGAGATGAAGCTACATCATTGGCCCATCGTCCTGTTGACCAGGATCGGGGTGTGAGTATTTCCTATGGCGATACAGCTGCATGTACCACTTAAAGCTTTGATCACATTGGTCGCAGCGGTAGAGCTTTCCGTCGATGTGGCTACCCTTTATGTGCGTCGCGAGTGAATACTTATTGGCGAGTCGTGTGTTGCAAATGTGGCAGACATACTGTGGCTGGACAAGGGACTCGCGGACCATCTCACGGCACAGGTCTTTCAGCATATGCTGCTGCTCATGCAACTCCTCCTACAGATCATAATAAGCAAACAAAGCAGGATTAGTCGTTCATCGCTGCACTGCGCCATTTCGTCTAAACAATTCCTACGGCATTAGCACTTTGAGAAATTTCCTCTCTTCTCTCTTTCTCTCTCAGCCCTGCGTTAAAGACGTGAAAGAACAATTACCGTATAGCGTTCGATCTCTGCCAACCATCATCTACCAGAATCACTAAATAGATGTTGCACCCGTTCAACCTGCAGAACTTTCTACGCGATCAAAGCAGCTGGCATCATGAAAATCCTACCCATTCTTCTTCAGAAATGCCAGTTGAAGACTGTGATGGTGTTACCAGCACAATCCCTCACTGTTTATAACTATCAATCTTCCCCCGTCACTCATCCATAAATCTCATAGATTTGACACACTCTCTAGAGGGAACTTGCGACTGCCACTCTGATCTCCAAACCAGTCATGGGATTTTAAAAATGGATGCAAACCAGCAGGACTGGAACCAGCAGAATTCAGCCGGTAGCAGAGGGAAATCCAGGTCTACATGGTAGTTACGTCATCCATTTAACACTATATAATGAGGTGTGCTGGTCGACGGTGATGTTCTTACATTTTATGGCATCACTACCAGACGCTGGTACACTGTCACTGGTGTGCCGTTAATATCACCAGTAGACATTCAGCGGTGCACCGTTATGGTAACTGGTTTTCAACTCAAACCAAAACTCCTTTGTAATCTCTGAGAAAAGGAATCAGGACTATAGAAGTACCATAGGAGCCAAGGTCTAGACCGAGTCACAGATAATTCTCTGAAACAACGAGACGATCGCTCCAGCAACTGAAAACGAAACGACGCCAAAACAAGCCGCAACCTTTCACAGGAGAAAGTCATTCCTGCTCATCGTCGCTATGCACGTCGAAACACATCCACAATTGACTGCGATGGAATGAGATCCGTGAAAGATGTTTAGAGGTCGGTGTGAAGATTGGACAGACACTGAACAGAAATGGCTGCCAGCCCTCATAAGCGAAGCCTGAGAAAATGCAGATGCCAACACTTTACATCGACGTCTAGCAATCTTCGGTTGGCATGACGGCCTTCTGCTCATCTTCTAAACAAGTTCACTGTAGATCATAAGTCGTTTACTTCTGAAGCGTAACGTTCTCTTAGATCCTTCCAGTCAAGTTTTCTGTTGCAGACACTACTGAATAACAGCAAGAGTCTGCAAGATATACTGCTAACAATTTCCTGGCTACTTTCTATCAGTTGCTCATGATGTAACTTCTCTTTAGCCAGGCTGGGCTGGGGAGTCTCCAAGTAGGCTTCTTGAAGAGGTGCTACATAAATCAAATGAATGAACAAATGAATTAACACATAATAATATCAATAGTTGATTGAATATTTAATAATTTCTTAGCTGTGCCTGAGCTTTGAGCGCTTTGAGTAAGTCTACTGAAGAGGTGCTATATAAATTCTCAAAATGATAGAACAATAAAGAGAAATAAGAATGCCATAACTAACCCGAGATCTCATGTCTGTTGCGACCATTTGTGTACTTTGTCTCGCCGCCTTTCCCGGCGACACCCCGTTTCCGCCTGGCTTCCTGCTCCGCAGCGGTCCCAAGTTTTTAGATTTCCGCTGCCACGGGCCCGACTGTTGCATAGCCGACTGATGGGAAAAGTCCGGAAACAGTTGGGGCCCTTTACGAGCACGCGACCTGCTGCCTGGAATGCCGTGCGAGGAGGAGGGTTGGCTGTAATCAAACGACCCGGCGTACGACCCTGGATCTATTCCCTGCTCCTCTTTAACGAACATGCACTCTTCCACGTCCAGATCCACCTCTTCCTTCACGACGAACTGTTCCGACCCAACCGCGTGGGACTTCCGACGAACCACCCGGGACACAGACGCAGTCCGGCTGTATCCTCCGCCGTCATCCACTTCACCCTCGTACAAGTAACCTGTGTCCTGATAGCCCTCCTCGTCCATTTCCGCGCCGTCATTCCTCTCCGACTTTACTTGGTCCGTGGAAAACGCAAACTCCTCGATCGATCTCCCGACCGCGTCGTCGGCGTCACCGCTGCGAAACGTACACGCCTTCAAACCCGCTTCGCTCCGATGGTCGCCGCTCCCGGTCGAGTGATTTCCGTGTTCCACTTGACCGAATCTCTCGCATTCTTCGGTCTCTTCGACGTCGTCGTCAAGACCGTACACCTGAGGTAGCAGCTCACCGTCGCTCGTGACCGTCTCCTTGAAGCATATCAGCGTGACCTCGCTTTCGTCCACCGTTATTCCGATCATCGCTTCGACGCGGAACATGGAATGTAGCGGAAGACCATTCTTGCAGAGCAGTGGAATGGCGTCGGAAAGGAGTTTCTTCAAATGCAGCTTCTCCGCTTTCAACATCATCGTAGGTTCGATATAAGCTGTTTGAGACAAAAAAATAAACAGCCAGCGTTATAAACAAACATGTTGAACAAACAACGGTGGAATGAAATAGTAAAAAACAAATTTAAATCAAATTTGAGAGGATTCACATTTCATGCGGGGTTAAACAAATTGTGTTTCATGTTTCTACAAAGAGATAGAATTCTAAGGGGCTCAAGCGGAACAAAAATCTCTCAGTAGATTTCAGCTTCCGAGTGTAATGTGCATTCAGGGTGCAGAACGAGGTGACATTATTTGAGCAAATCTATTTGTGGATATTGTTTTGATTACACTGCTCAGGAGATTGGCTTACTAGTTCATACCAGCAATTAGGCTTGCAAACGTTTGGTATAAAATTTCGGCTATTGCGTCTATTTAGCGTTTTCAGCATTTCACGGAATCGGTGTCAGGGACACATAACACCGGGGATTTGAACCCAAGCCTCATGGCTGACCGTCCAGCAAGCAAAGAACTCATGGCTCATAATCCATTCCTCTGCAATTAAATCATCTCTTTAAGCACCATATTTAGCATTTCTTTGTTATACGAGAATTTCGCAATTCGCAAATACCCATGTCGCAATTTTCAGCGATTTTACGTGAAGCTGATTGAAACTACAATCATAAGTCTGAGCCAACAAGCTGATGCCCTGGGCTTGGCCTTCCATTGTGGTTTTATAACGTTGGAGATTACAATTAATATTACGATTAGTATGATGTTCCTCCCTACCTCTCGTACCAGCGTGCAATAATAAAACAAAGTTATAGGACGAGAAGCACTGGCAAAGTCAATGTTACAGATCAGCCTGCACAATAATCCCCGAACTATACTTTTAATAAATAATCCCTCCTGAAGTGATTTCGAATAGAAGTATCTTATAAAAAATGCAAAATTAAAATAAATCTAACGATAATATTGCACTTAAAATGGAGCACATCTATTGGCAGAGAAGATCCAGGCAAATTGTATAGCGCATTTTTTACTTTCTGTAGAGCAATTATTTGCCATTTAACTCAACGTGCCTTTTGAGCAATAGGTTTCATTAATAAAACATATAGACATTAAATTTTAACGACATATCTATGTAAATGCGCAGGCGAATGGTAATATTGAGCAGAAATGTAGTTTTAAAATTCATATTACTGAGCCATGCCTGTAATTTCATTATCGTGACCTTATAAGTTCTAGACTTTGAATGCTTCACTCAAAAGTCAAACGTAAAACACCAGCTGGTTTACGAATGCGTCGATTCATGTGATGATGTGGACCATGTAGTAACCTATACAATATTTTCACCAAATAATGTTAGAGCAGTGCAAGACGAGAAGTAAACTGAAATACAGAATTTTTTTACAGACTTGCGCCTTACGCGAAAATAAATCTTAGCAACAGAGCCAGTTAGGCTTAAACAACCTAAAATAAACTAAACTAATATAAACATTGCGTCGTAGGCCTATATGAATAAATGAAACAACAAGGCCCTGAGTTTTTTTATTCAACTGCTGAAAGAAGAAATTTATTGTGCATCATCAGTGATTGCCAAAATAATTATCGACCAAGTTGAATGTGCTTTATGTAGAAATTCGCCATCGAATACTTTCTAAATTTCATATAAAAATCATGCATTTAATGATGAAGACGCTGTAAAAGTTTATCAAAGCACTACCTGCAAAATTGCTACAGAGATGGCGTCACATAATTTATCAATAATTACTACATTTCTCACGTAGCGTAGTCTCTCAAAGTTTGTGGCAGCCATCTTGCTTGTGTTGTGGTCATCTAGGGTTCCTGTTTGGATCGTAAAACATAAAATATTTTATACTGACCGGTCTTAATATTTATATTTTCGATCGTCAATGGCATTTCTTCGTGAATGTCTTAGTATCGGAGGGCGCCTGCTATAATTGGTATAGTCTGAGATTTGTTTTGACACGAGATAAATTCTCACGTTAAACGCCTCTGTTATTTTCGATCTTTTTCAACTATGGTAGTGTTGGGTTTGCTGTGAGGTAATAAATTGTCTGATTGGATGTACATACAGAACAGAAGTCTCGATTTTTTTTTTGCTTTGTGGGGTTTGACCCTCTCACTATCGATTGACCATCCAGTACGCTGACCACTACACGAACGAACACTCGTATTAGGTCGCCATTTTTCGTTGATGCAAGTAAGAACAAAGAATCCAGTTTAGTGTCTCTAGTAATCAAAATCTAAACTAAATATTTTCCAATGAGATCGGTTGCTTTCTCACAATTATCTGTAACTGAAGTGCAGCGCAAAAATAGCAATAATATTAATATTAATGATGATCATATTCATCATAAATGATAATGATAATAGGCTGTGACTAGGGGACCGCCAGGCGGCCCTCGAATTTCCATGACTAGCGGACCGCCAGTCACGTGTAACCTGTCACATGACCCGAGTCACGAGTCCAGGCGGCCGTCTCATGCTGAATCCGCGAGTGGCGGATTCAGAATGAGACGGCTAAACGAATATTATTATGTAATTTGAAGTTCGATTTTTGAAGAAAATGTTCTTATGACTAACCCTACCCTATCCCTAACCCTAACCATATCATGTAAATGAAGATTGGTTAGCAGGCGGCCGTCTCATGCTGAATGCGCGAGTGGCGACCATCCCATAAAGAAGATTATTATGCAATTTTAAGTTCGATTTTTGAAGAAAAAGTTCTTGTGACTAACCCTACCCTATCCCTAACCCTAACCCTATCATGTAAATGAAGATTGGTTACTTACTCTGTCATTAAAACAAGAAAAAAAAGAAAACTTTTGTCCGACATAAAACAAGCAATCGGTAACTGGCGCCATTATTCAAGAATGAAGACTCGTGACTCGGGTCATGTGACAGGTTACACGTGACTGGCGGTCCGCTAGTAATTGAAATACGAGGGCCGCCTGGCGGTCCCCTAGTCACTTCGATAATAATAAATACCTTGCACGTTTATTAAGATTGCCACACGCTTTTTCAGACGACTTCCCTTCTCATCTCCGAATTCTCGCCATCTTCTGCCAGCAGCTGGCCTCTCGAGACACAATGAGCGTCGCGAGCAACGTCACGCCAATGGACATCTACGATGGCACGGTGCCAACGACAGCACGCATGTCCTACAACTCCGACAAGCACTCGCGCCACACTCTCGAAGCGATCAACGTCCTACGCAAGCACCGCGAACTCTGCGACGTCGTTCTGAACGTCGGCCAGCGCAAAATCTTCGGACATCGCGTCATCCTTTCCGCTTGCAGCCCCTACTTCCATGCGATGTTCACCGGCGAGTTGGCCGAGAGTCGACAGACGGAAGTGACGATTCGTGACGTGGATGAAAATGCGATGGAGCTGCTGCTCGATTTCTGCTACACGTCGTCGATTGTTGTTGAGGAGAGCAACGTGCAGACGCTGCTGCCGGCCGCGTGTCTTCTGCAGCTCGCGGAGATACAAGACGTGTGTTGCGACTTCCTGCAGAAGCAACTCGATCCATCGAACTGTCTTGGGATTCGTGCGTTTGCGGATACGCATGCGTGTCGGGACTTGTTGAGGAAGGCGGATAAGTACACGCAACAGCATTTCACTGCGGTATGTTCTGGGATGGTTTTGCAAGTGTTGGCAGGGTGTTTGTATGGTTTAGTAAGTGTTGGTAGGGTGGGGTAAGTGTTGACAGAGTGTATTAAGTGTTGGAAGGGTTTGGTAAACTTGTGTTAGAAGGGCGTGGTAAGTGTTGGTAGGATGTAGTAAGCATTGGAATGGTGACCGTTAAGTGTTTGAAAGGTGTTGGAAGGGTGTGGTAAGCGTTGTAAGGTGCAGTAGGGTTGGCAGGGTGTATTAAGTTTTGCAGGATGCAAGAGTATACAGAATTTGTGTATGTGGAAGCCATTTCCAAGATTTAAGCCAGACTTATGATGTGTATTTTACCTTTGTGTTCATTGGACAGAATCATGCTTTCTTGGCGGTGTGCCCCTTGACCTTGGAATGGACTCCCATGGAGCTTCACCTTTTTCCCATCATCCACTCTAAGGACTGCGATCTTTTCTCACTCAACTTAAGTCTGTTATTTTTTAGCTGTGGACATGTCCGGAGCATCTCTGATTTGTTTTCTGGACCATGCACTAAAATGTTTAATCAATTTTTATTCAATATGAATGAATCAACCATGTGTGAGTTCACGGAAAGTATTTTCTGACACTAAGAAGCCAAATAACCATTGCTATTGCCATCAACGACTCCCACTTCCATGTTTTCCGCAGGTCATGGAATGCGAGGAATTCCTTCTGCTCCCCGTCAACCAGCTGGTCGACATCATCTCAAGCGAGGAGCTGAACGTTCTGACGGAGGAGCTTGTCTTCAACGCAGTCATGGCGTGGGTTCGACACAACACCCCCGAACGAAGGCAGCATCTGTCAACAGTAGGACTTGTTTTATGGTTCTGCGAGATTTTTAATTGAAATGAGATGTGTTGAAGGTGGCAGTATGTATGTGATCAGTTGTGTATACATGTAGAATAAGTTTTGCATCACCTATGCGGACTATTAACCCTGGAGGTCATTAGAAATTAAATATGCAGTTTCGACTATATACGTGTGTTATGTTTGCAAGTGTGAGTGCTGTTGTCTTTGTTTATAAATGTTATTTGGTTAGACTGGATACGTGTTTTGTTTCTCGTTCTTTGATGTTGTTGCTGTTTTCTCATTTACATCGGAAACAAAGGATAGGGCGTGGTGGTGTAGTGGTGTCGTCGTTGTCTTGAAGCCGGAAGGTTCGAGGTTCGAATCCACCTCAAGTCGCCGCGTAGGGACCTTGGGCAAGTCTTTCACTCGCAATTGCTCAGCGCTTCGGCGTGAAACTCCGATGCAGTGTCCGCTCTGCAGTCGTGAGTGCCTCTGAGTAGTGGTTGAGGGCTGGAAGAGTCACTATAACAAGTGCGCATACAAACAAACAAAGGACAATTGTTGCATGACCATGTTTCTCAGGTGACATTTTATTGGTTTTACCATAATTAAATGGGACTCCTGTCCCTTCTGAATAACCATTTTGAAGCTGTATCGTTTCTTTGTATGCGATTTCAATGTGTTGGTATCAATAAATGATTGGTTGATATGTATCTACAATTGTACACGTGTATGTATGTGTATACATGTACGCCACAGACTACCTGCAAGAGTTCTGCTGCTCCACGGGTATCCAAGGCCACTGCTCTTCCGTTATGCATAGGAGGGAGGTACTCTTGGTTCCATTTGCACGAACTGCAACTATGCAGAATCGAGCATTTTCCGTGGTGGATCCAGTGGTCTGAAATGGGTTCCCACAGAGCTACATCTGCTCCCTGGGACTCCTACGAAGCATTTTTTATTGACTCAAACCCTGCTTTTTGTTCATGCTAGAGTCAGGAGTGCTTCTGAGTAGTACCCTCGAGGAGGCGCTATATAAATTCTTGAATGAATGGATGAATGAATTTCTGTGTGTTTACATAGGTTCTGCAGCACGTGCGTCTGCCTCTGATGTCGCCAAAGTTTCTCGTTGGAACGGTTGGTTCCGATCTGCTCATCAAGAGCGACGACGTTTGTCGTGATTTGGTCGACGAAGCGAAGAACTATCTTCTGCTGCCGCAGGAAAGACCGCTGATGCAGGGACCAAGGACACGACAACGCAAACCAATTCGCTGTGGCGAGGTCCTATTTGCGGGTATTGTATTCAATTCAATTCTATTTATTTCGTGAACCAACATTAGACAATTATTTCAATGAACATTGATGAATATTATTTGTGGTTGTCAAGGAGAGACCCAGAATGGATGGACAATCACGCTAATTTAGGGCCACTCAATAATCATGTAAGATATAAAATAAAACAAAGTAGAGCATGACATTGATCCATACGTTTGCAGGATCACACAGATAAATCAGAAGAAAGTTAAATTAATAGAAGATAAACGACACAAAGTCTTACACAAGTACTAATACACCCAATGAATAAAATGTAAGTATTCAAGTAATATGTCGGAATACATGGAAGGTGCAGGTTTTTTTCCAGATCTATGAAGTTGATGTAATTGTATTAAAACATTTTCAAAGCACTTCTAATATGGTGAACCGTTCAGAGGTGCTCCCAGTGTGCAGGGCCACAAGTGAAGAAAGAGGTTTTTGAGAAAAGCAAAGAAAACCCTACATTCTTGCCAGAATGTTGCCATTACCGTAAACCCATCCCGAATATCCCATTGATATCATCGTTGCCATTGACTATTTGCTGCAGTTGGCGGTTGGTGTAGTGGCGATGCGATATCGAGCGTTGAGCGCTACGACCCGCAGGCCAACGAGTGGCGAATGGTCGCTCCAATGAGCAAACGACGTTGTGGAGTTGGCGTGGCTGTGCTCAACGATCTACTGTATGCGGTCGGTGGCCACGATGGACAATCCTATCTGAACAGCATTGAAAGGTTGGTGAATTGGGTTTTGTTTAACGATTTCTTAATGTCTTCTATTCTGCACACTTAAAGTTGTGACCTTGAGGGTGACGAAATGGGACCACTTATCACTTTATAGATAAACCAGGAAATTGATTTCTAGGTCTCTGACCTTGTTTATTGATTTTTGCATTTAATTTAATGCGACTTCACCTTTGTCACACTGTTTTACGGACGATGTTATGCGACATAATGTGTTAAGGATAAAATATATGATTAACGCATCAGGTAGAGACAGATTGAATTTCTATTTGTTTATATTTTCATTTTAAAAAGGTGTAAATTCTGGACAAACGTGCTGAAATGTTTACATGTATCACAATAAATGCAAGAAACGCTTTGCACTGGCTTTGAACTACAGACTGATTGATTGGTTGGCGGATAGGTCGATTAATTGTAGAGTGATTGCTTATTTGATTGGTCAACGATATTCGATTGATTGATTGGTTTCAATTGATAGATTGATTCCATAATGATTGATTGATTGATTGATTGTAGGGGTGATTATTAACTGAAAGATCAATGATAGGTTGATTGATTGATAGGTTGATTGGTTGATAGGTTGATTGATTGATAGGTTGATTGATAGGTTGATTGATTGATTGATTGATAGGTTGATTGATTGATAGGTTGATTGATAGATTGATTGATAGGTTGATTGATAGGTTGATTGATAGATTGATTGATTGATAGGTTGATTCATTGATTGGTTGATTGATTGATTCATTGATTGGCTGATTGACTGATTGATTGGTGTATAGATATGATCCTCAGACGAATCAATGGAGCAGTGACGTTGCCCCCACCAGTTCGTGTAGGACGAGTGTTGGTGTCGCTGTGTTGGAGAATTTCCTCTACGCAGTCGGTGGTCAAGACGGAGTGTCATGCCTGAGTTTTGTCGAGAGGTAGGAACATCGATTTCCATATCTGTTCGTCCTTCTCTTCGCTTTCCACACCCATGATTGTCCACAGTGATTCATCCACTGACCGATTATTAGGTCAATGCATGGGTGTATTTGGGGGGGCGGCTCTACCTGTTCAAACCCTTAGGTCACTGCATGGGTGTATATGGAGGGGGATTCTACAGGTTCAAACTCTGTGATAAGTAATTTCCGAATTCAGTGTATTTTGCAACCATGTCCGTTAGAAAAATCCCTGAAATGTAAAACCCCTTCCAGAATTGTTTCCTGACTCCGCTCCTATTAGGTGCTGTCAGGTCAGGAGTGCCTCTGAGCAGTTTCTTAAATAGATTCTAATCGATCCATTTTACGCGTGCAAACTCCGTTGCTGACATTGAAGCGTGTCAAGCTCTTCACTCTGCTATGAAGACATTGAAGAGGCAAAGTCTCTTAGTTCCACGGACTTGCCTTACAATGCTGCGTTTTCTTGGTTGTAGGGCCACCCATCTGGAATGACCTTCCTTCAAAGCTGCGTTTATTGCGTCTGACAAATCAACGTTTGTTTCGCAATCTCTCGTGAAGTCTTTTTTCTCTTGCCGTTCCTCAGTAGGTTTCTCGAAGGGAGTGAGGGGTTATATTAGCCCATAGAATGAATGAATAGATGTCTAATTCTAATTGATAAGCTATAAGATTTTGCTAATTCTGATTCCTATCGATTAGCAATTTCACTAATCATACCCATCTTTGTTACCTGTGTATACTTTACCTGTTGCATCGTTTGTTCTGCAGGTATGATCCACAGAGTAACCGGTGGAGCAAGGTGACCTCAATGAGCACACGTCGGTTGGGTGTTGGGGTGGCCGTCCTAAATGGTAACCTCTATGCAGTCGGTGGTAGTGATGGCACATCACCTCTCAATACAGGTGAGGCCACCATGACAAAGGCTATTGTTTAAGTAGTGGTTTTATGTGTGTTCTCGAATAAGTATTTTGCGATACAGAATCCCAAAGCAGAGTTGAGAGGTTGATAATATTATTATTACAGACATTGTTAATTAATGTCTGGTGCTGAATAAAAATAATTTTAATTGAATAATCTTCCAAATCTAATCTTGATTAATCGATTAAATTTGAATTAGTTCTGTGTTTCATACAATGTGAAAACCGTGATAAATATCATCATTGAGTCAGTAATTACTTTATTTACACAAAAAGACGTCAATGAAATTGTTTAAATGCATACTAAAAATGTCCTAAAATTTTCCACAGTTTGCTGTTGGCTTTTCCTTGATTTTGGTTTAACGTGATGTCTCTCTGCCTTAACATGACACCTTCCTTAACGTAGCATCACGTGTGTTAAGTTATGTGTTATCATTGCACAGTGGAGAAATACGATCCTCGAACAAATCGTTGGACCCCGGTTCCCCCCATGGGGACGCGGCGCAAGCATCTTGGGGTGGCCGTCTTCATGAACATGATCTACGCCGTCGGTGGTCGTGACGACGCGACGGAGCTGAGCAGCGCTGAGCGGTATCACCCGGCAACGAATACATGGCAACCAGTCATCGCCATGACGTCCAGACGCAGTGGGGTAAATTATGCGAAAGGGGTTATTTCATGCCTTCTTAGTGGTCGGGTATTCTGGGTGGTGTTACTTTTGTCGGCTTTGTTGTTTCAATGAACGCACGAACGAATGAAATAATAATAAAGCGGTGTTTTTATTGTTTGCGATGTTAGCCAACGAAGGTGCTATATAAGCTGAATGAACGAGTAAGTAGCACTTTTTGTGGCACTGCTTTCTAGAGATTTTTCAAGTGTGCTAACCTGCCGTGCTGAGTACGCGAATGAATGAATGAATGAATGAACGAGGGATGGAGTAGTGCCCTTGAGTAAATGAGCTATATAAATTTAATGAATTAATGGGTAAGTAGCACTTCTCGCTATGTAGCTTTAAGCCATGTTTTACTGATTGAATGCATGAAGGATTGGATGAATGAGTGATTGAAGGAATGAATTTAAGAATTAAGGTCTGAATTGCAATTCTCTATAAATAATATAAATATCTTTCGTGTATGCTTTATTGAATGAGTGAATGACCAAAGAGTGACAATGTTAGAGACAGACAGACATAGACAGACCATGTACAATTACTTAACGTGTTGCCGTTGGTTTGTAGGTTGGCCTGGCTGTGGTCAACGGTCAACTGATGGCGATTGGTGGTTTCGACGGGACAACTTACTTGAAGACCGTGGAAGTCTACGACCTTGAACAGAACTGCTGGAAACTGTACGGCGGAATGAACTACCGGCGACTTGGAGGAGGCGTTGGGGTCGTGAAAATGTCACACCAGGAGCAAAATCTCTGGTAGTGTGGATGGAAGACTCTGTTTCAACCCCTATACACAGCTAATTATGAATACACAGAGAGAAATGTATATGACAGAGAGCCTCCCTTGATGTGTCACTATTGTGAGATACAAATGACATGCACTATGTGGGATACAAATGATGTGCACTATGTGGGATACAACAGATGATGACGACGTGCACTATGTGGGACTTTGAACTATGTGCAATAAAATAAAGTGGACTCTGTGGGATACAACAAATGACGTGCACTATGTGGGATGCAAATGATGTGCACTATGTGGGATACAGTTGACTTTGAACTATGTGGGATAAAATAAAGTGCACTCTGTGGGATACAAATGATGTGCACTATGTGGGATGCAAATGATGTGCACTATGTGGGATGCAAATGATGTGCACTATGTGGGATACAATTGACTTTGAACTATGTGGGCTAAAATAAAGTAGACTCTGTGGGACGCACATGATGTGCACTATGATGTGGCCAGTCGAACTTTTGCGACATATTATGACTCCGAAGTTGGTGAGACTGTCAAATGAATTCAATTACGATCGCTGTCTGAAGCGAACATCTGTGTATGGTCATTTTTTTAGCTCCTTTTCTGAATGTTGCCCAAATGTGTTAGGGAGGCTCCAGAATGTACGATGTTCTGTACATTACGTTAAGGCATAAGTAACGATAATCTCGACTCTCCAGTTGTACATATGTTAGTCGGAGGTTTTTGTTTATGCGCTGGAACCCTTTAGCACTGGAACCCTCTGTGGGACTACATTTTTGGAGGATGTGTCGATCGTAAATGTGTAATTTGGTTCTGTTCAGCTAGGACATGTTTTGAAGATATTTAAATTGTTCACAGTCATGTTGCATAATCAGAGTTCATGCTTGGTTCATGGTTTTCCTAACGAACTTGCATTCAAATGAACTTGAATGCAGATAGTCGGTTATTTCGTAAGGTGCGGTATAATGTAGTGTCTAGCGTGATAATGTAGTGTCTAGCGTGATAATGTAGTGTCTAGCGTGCTGGACTCTACACTATCTGTAAGAAGATCGGACAGTGAGGCAGAGGACTGGCTATCCAACTTTATATGTCAAGGTTAAGAAAATGATTGTGCTAACATTCATGGCTATAGCTTTGCCTCCTGATGCTTGCTTCCTTTGGTGTCTCGAAATACTGTATCAGCAATCAGGTTGCACAGTGACATGGTGCATGCATATATTGATATATACATATTATGTATGATTTTTATGTGTATAATCATATATATATTTATATGATATATATAGTATAATATATATGATATATAAGATATTTATGTAATATACATTTATTTATTATGGTGGTGATACATGTTGATGAATAGGCTTTGGTAAATATATATACATATATATATATATATATAATTATATATGCCCTACATGCATTTTATGAATAGGCCTTTGTGCATACGCAACACATACATGCATTTACCCACATGCGGCATGCTAGCCAAATCGATTCGAAGCAAAGTACCGTGGACGGATTCAAGGTTCCGGTTGAAACAATGTTTAGCTGTTGTTGGGTGGTTGGGATTAACCCGGCCCTCCCCATTTCTCTTCTAACCCTCCCCATTTCTCTTCTAACCCTCCCCATTTCTCTTCTTCTAACCCTCCTTCCCCACTGCAAAGATGCAGGACGTCGGTGAAACTTAAATATCTCGTGAGTCTTTAGTCTTTTTGTTTGCAATCTACCAAGTTTTCCACTCGCAACTAAAACACTGAGTGCAAGCCTGTGGGGGTAATTTTCACAAAGTTCTTGTTTTTAAAAGTCTCAATTGGTCCCCAAAGTATCTTTCGGATCTCTGGCTTCGTCCCATCTCTGCCAGCTTGATCGGCTAGAACTCTTTGGTCATGAGGACTGCCATGGCTCGATCCAGATCATTTGCCTGCATGCTGAATAGGTCCCTCTGTGTGGAATGGACTTTTGCCATCAGTTCACTCTGCCTTTCTCTTTTGATAATCTTTCCTCATCTTTCTCTTCCCTGAAATCAACTGCCCTTTTCCTTGTGGTCAATCGCACTGGGAGCGCTTTTGAAACGCTTATGCTGAGAGAAGCGCTTTATAAATGATCGTATACAATAGTTATTCGATCAGCCGGCTCAGTGGACTTTTAAATCCATGCCAAAATCAAAAACTTCTTCGCTCAGGCTTGTCCAGCATGTTGGCTGCTTTGTAACGTGCCCTTGTAACTTATTGTCGTTATTATTATTTTCCATTATGTGTTATGGACATTGGGGTTCTTATAAGAAGGTCTTGTACAATACAGCTGAATTGGGGCAATGCTCCCCTTAGATTGTGTGTGAACTTGCATGGTATGGATCATCACTGACATTGTTAAATTTTCAGAGGTACGCGTCATATTCGTGGGTGTGAGGTCAAAGATATTTTGTTGCTTATAATTATACTGCCGCCATCATTACACGCACAATTGTGCATGCAACATCATGCATACGCACGCACTTATGTAGTGAAAATCTGAAGCCACGTTTAATTGTAGCGTAGAGCAGGAGTTCTCAAACTGTGGTACGCGTACCAGAAAAGTTTTTTCTTTGAGTTCTGTCCATCTTTCTTTGATTATCAATGATTTTTAACGTTTTTAGCATATAACAGCATCGTCGTTTATTTCTTTCACAACATATAATTAGACTCACATGTTATTTAGCGCACACAACATATTTATGTTTAGGCCAATTAGGCATAGTATAATTTTGAAACAAATAATGTATACATGGTTGAAAGTACCAAAGAAAATTCTCAGCCTCCATAGAGCTCAAATAGCGGATACTTGAATTGGCCTAAGGATTAATTTCTGGTCAAGCCTTAAATTTTTGTGATTTCTTTCAGCACATCATATCTGGTTGAAGCTGGTTTTTAAACTATTTTTGCCATCAAAAACAAACAAGGGGTAAATTTTTGTTTGAAATTGACAAATATTAAACCAGATATTTTAAATCTCTGCTAGTCTAAACAAGCCCACAGCGCTATAGCTTGACTCTTTCTTACAAAGGTTATATACCAATTTTCCCTTTTAAATTTGTTGATAAGATATTATGATTCAAACTATATTTTACTCCCTATATATGGCTCTAATAAACGATGTCACCCAATGATTAAATGGACTTTTAATTGTCACTGCAAGGGGACCTCGCAATGGCATTTTGTTTCTGATCTGACTTTGCTGGGCGCACACCATCATTCGATTTTTTTTACTTGGGGTACAATAAAAATAAAGTTTGAGGACCCCTGGCGTAGAGTCACATTGTTTTGGTGGCCAAATGGACAAACGAAGCACCATGTTTAATCAGACATTCGTGTGCTCTTTATTTTATTAGACATTTATGATGTTCCTGTACATATATCTCAGTTATATTTTCTTTGCGGTATGTCGCTATGTATTAATTTTATTTTCATTACCCATAATCAACTTCAGGTTTGTAAAGAAGTTGTCTGAGTTTGAGTTGATTTTATGTTGGATGCTGAAACTGTTTATATTCGGGAACAGGAATTTGTTTAAGGAACTACGTCAAGTCATACCTCATCCGTGCAAAATCACGTGGCTTTTGGAAATTGCATCATAGTATCAACCATGGGTGTATGCACAGCATAGGAGCAAGAGGGACACTGGCGTCCTAGAAAATTGACACCTATTTCTGTACTACTAATTTTTGGTTTTTAACAAATTTCTTCGCAGTAATGTTACACAAGTGAAGCTGAAAAATGTACATTTAGAACATGAAAAATAACTATGTCCGACATTTCTTGCTTTGCATTTGTCAGGCTCTTGCTAAAAAATTAACTGTGGCCATTGTGTTTGTCCCCCAGCAAAAATATCTTTGTGTGCGCCCATGGTATTCGCTTCTATGAGTGTTGGGTGGGATCTTAAAGTGTGGGAATTCCCCAGTGGTTGGAATTGCTCTCAAGATGAGAAGTCCCGCAGGAGGATTTCTTCCCCAAGCCAGGGATTTCCCAGAACGGAAACTCCCGGCAGTGGGAATTATTCTCCGTGGGTTGAAAGTCTTTTCCTGATGTAGAAATTCTCTTCGTGCGCTCGGTGTCACACAACAATTGCGATTTCGAAATCTGCCGAGCGGACTCATCGAAAGAACATTTGACAACGGCTTGAGCACTTCTGAGCAGGAATCCAAAAGGGGTGCTGTATAAATTCTAACTGATTGATTGACGTGACTCTGCCACGAAGCGGAAGTTGCTACTTTCGTTAGCTGGGAAGTAAATGGAGCTGAACCTGCAACACATTGATGACTTCGTGTCAGAGTCAATGGACTCAGCTCAAGGGCATCCGAAAGGAACTGAGCACCTTCCCTAAGTTCATGTACTGGACCATGGTACTTTATTGGCTGAGACTGAAGATATAGTTTGCTCCATACGTTTGAACTCAACTGACGTGTTTTGTGCCGCAATTACTGCAAGTGATGTGTCGCACCCTGTATACTCCGAACCTCGTCTCATGTTTCGTTGACTTTTGCTTCTGTTTAGCACGTGCTTTCGCTTCGAATTATTGGTTGGAAATGGAAGATTGAACTTGCATTCCAACTTCATATTTTTTAAGGTAATGGCGATTTATTTAACCCTTTATACCGACCGATGATATAGGATTTCTCATACCATCAACTACATTTGGTCGGTAATGTGTTAACTTAAAGACGTGTGCCCAGGTTGTCCGGTCCAATTGATGGTAATTACTAATTATAATTCATCATCATCATCAACATCCTTAGGCTCAATGCCCGTAGGCGTCCGACGCCACTCTCTGTCTGAGTCTGTCTCGCGCCATGTTGCCCAGTTTCAACCGGTCCGCTCAGCAGGTCTGCTTCATACCATTAACATCTTGGAGCACCTAGACCACCTTGTCTGATTGAAGAGAATATTGGGAGAGAGGCATGAAGGACAACCTGGGTCAATGCCCGTATGTGTCCCATGCTCTCTCCTCCGACTCTCTCCACTGGTCTGTCCTGACCCGCCTGTGCATGTCTGCTTCACATCATGACACCTTGAAGCATCTGGGTCGCTATGTCACTTGTGTCGTGGTTTTTGCGGATTACAATCATCTTGGTATTTTACTGCCAGCGTATCGCCACCCATCTGGCAAACCTTCCTTCTTTTGTCCGGGCTTAGGACCGGCACAGGGACGTTGTTGGTTCCCTGTGGCAGAGGATGGATGCAGTTTAACGTCATGCCCAGGACCATAATTATCAAGGTTTAACCAGATCTAGAGTTTCTTCAGTGTGACAACGTACTGAGGTTGTGCCATGTTACTTAACTGAGGATTTTAAGTTATTCGGATTGTCGCTTCCAGTAAGTCAAGTCTTACCCAGAGATTGCCTCCTATGTGGCAATTTATATCAAGGTTTAACCAGAATGCTTCATTATGGCAATGCATTAGGGCTTTTCAGATTGCCCCTCCTGTGAGCGAATATGTAAAATGTTACCCGGATTGCATTTTTCCAATGAGCACTGTAATCTTTCAATGTTTAGCCAGTGTGGTAATCGAGAATTGTATCAAATTCCACTTTCGCCATTAGGCCGAATGAACATTCACAGGTCATGTAATCTTTAAAAGTAACGCATGCTTAAGCGGTTTCACGTCGGTTTGCGGAAATAAAGTGTGCTGTACAGTATTTTCGGTTATTTAATGAATTCGGACAGATATGACGCTGTTCCTTTGCATGTGTTTAGTTTCATCGTCAAGTTTGTGGTGTTTAATATTAGACCACTGTATACTCTAGTAAATATCTTTATAATTGAAGGACGCTTTGTTGATGCTTTGAATGGGGTAGTTTTTATAAAAACTTGATGAGTAATTACCTATGGCTGCCAACTATTGTTTGCATGAGGATTGAGGGCACTTGTATAACACATTTTAAAGAAGCTCACAAAAGCGCTTTCTCTGCGCTGGTGATGTTGTATCTATGTGCACACCAATCAGAGGTGCTCTCAACTTCTCACACCAATCAGAGGTACTCTCAACTTCCCACACCAATCAGGGGTGCTCTCAACTTCTCACACCAATCAGAGGTGCTCTCAAATTCTCAAGCGCAAAAGGCCCAGATAAACGAGAGTAGTTAAGAGACAGCAAAAAGATGTGCTTCGGAGAACCAGCTAAGAGCGAAGAACGTGTCAATGGAGATAACTAGTGGTTCTAAAGAGCATGCAGGACCAAAGCAGGCCTTGCTCACGGCTCAAGAAGGTCGTGTCTGTCACGTGACTGTTGTGGACGAAGAGAGAATGGTGAAGTCGACAGACGAATGAGGTCATCAAATCTGATAGCAGGTCGTTAACAATAGAACGACTACAAATGGCCTAAATAAATGTATGTCCTAATTTGGACCCTCTTTCATCGTTGTCCGCAATAATATTGGGTCACGTACGTACATTACCCACTCGTTTTAAGTGCATAATACGCACTTCAGCAAACGTCTGTAGATTATTATAGGCTGCCCCGTTTATCTTGCAGGCCTGCTAACTGTGATAATGGATGGAGTGCGTGTGCTGAATATATTGCCTAATTTTGCGGACATGAGATAAGCGATAGTGCAGTGCATGGTTAGCGGGCTGGATTGTCAATCGAAAGGGCAAGAATCTGTGTTGAACAGGGCTTTTTTAACGTGCAGTTGTACACTATAAATGTGCAGTTCTAAATGGATTTGTGCAGTTGTAGAAGCCCTTCTGTACAGTTAAAACTAGCAAAAAAGGCAAATTTTGTCCTACGCTGACAACACACCGTCAGTGGGAAGATAAGAGTTGAACGGGCATTCCAACTTCCCAAGATACCGATAGGTCTACTTAGAGGCGGTTGCAGCCCAACCCCGGTGATGTCTGACTCTCCGCCGCTGACCCAGGGGACCCACATAGGCTATAGGCCTATAGTAGGCGACCCATAACTAGAAGTGTCGTCTATAACCCTCACCTGGATTCGGAGAAAAACACCATTCTGGCCGACTTATACTATTGAAAATTCCCCTCACCAGTTTATGTCTAAAGCGTACTTTAAACCTCAGTAGCGGTGCTAGGGAGGCTAGGGGGCTCTTCTTTAGGTCTTCTTCTTTAGGTCTGCTGCCTCTCGGCAGGTCCAGATGCCCAACGACGCCACTCTTCTCGGTGTTGTGCTTTTTCTTTGAGTCTTCCATATCCATCCTCCATCATCCAGTCCAAGAACTTTTCCCTCGGTCTTCCTCTTCCCCTCTTCCCCTCCATTTTGCCCTCCACTATATGTCTCTTTGCAAGGAGTTGCCTCTCAGTATATGTCCCATCCAGTTCTTCTGCCTTGTTCTAGGGGGCTAAGCCCTCTAAAAAGGCCATCCATTTTTTTCCCATGCAAAACTGAAGTATTTGCACGATGTATCCCCTTTATAGCCCCCTCCAAGATAACCGTAAAGGTACGCACGAGGTCTGCCAGAGAGCCGGAGGGCTTGGCGGATATGAAAGAGGACCATTTCCCAAGATTTCGACGAAATGGATAAAAAAAGCTGACGGCAGAAATTTGAAATTTTTTTTGAGATTTTGGCCGATGACTAAAAAAAGAAGGTCGTCAGAGATTTTGGCGACTGAAAGTGGAAAATTTTCTCCCGCAAATTCAGCCCCCCAACTGAAATCCTGGCGCCGTCACTGTTAAACCTCCCACTTAAGTACTATGGAGATATTTCTTCAAACCTCAACATTGGTAGCGACTACACTGTCTTAAGTTCAGTCAGCAATATCGTGTTTACAGTAGGCTATGCGTACAAAATACGCAGACATATCGAATTGACCCCAAACGAGGTCATCCGGATCACTGACCATCAGTGACAAAACATAAAAAAATTGCAATGTAAACTCTGACCTCAAACGTCGAGCCGGGACAACAATTATTTACGACACGGAAATTTTCTGCCCAAGTTCAGAGTCACGAACCGTCCGAGTCCGACATTGTAGCCTACTATATATTCAATTCAATTCAATTCAATTGGTTTATTGATCCACCAAAAAAACCCCACGACAAGCAGACAATTTTGCTTAGGCCTACAGGATAGTACACACAGTGATTGATTGCTAGTTAAAAGTTGCGATTATATGGACAGGTAAGCAACCAATACTGAGTGTGGCAGAACCAATAGGCTACCCGAAGGGAATGATCCCGCTAGTGGGGCCTATTTACCAGAAAATTCATTGGGGTAACAATAGAAGATAAAAAGCAGATGCGATATTAATTAATTAATTAATGGCGGTGCTTTGAAAGCAAATGAACAGAAGCAACGGGATACTTTCCCTCAAAACATATATCAAAAACATAATAATAAGCATGAACATTGGTTAAATAAAGGAGTTCATTTTACATTGTTTAATGTGTAAGCACGGATTTGGATTTTAAACTGAGCGAGACTCCTGGATGCACGAATACTTTCTGGTATGTTATTCCATAAAAGAGGACCCTGGTACTTAATAGAAAATTTTCTAGTGTTCGTTTTTGCAAAGACACTTATGTAGGCTCTATTATTTCTAATGCCTTTAGTATATAAGTTAGGTCTAAAATCGACGATTATGCTGATCTCCATTTCTTGGAAGCTTCTTACTGGGCCCTTCTGTACAACAGTAGGCTACATATCTGGGCCTATATCGTCTGCATGGGCGGAGTTTGGTTTCAGTTCTTGGAGGGGCTAAAAATAACTTTCAGAATTGGACAATAACACTACAACAGTGCTGTCCAACATGCGGCCCGATGCCACTCGATTAGCACTTGTACTGTTGTACAGAAGGGCCCAGTAAGAAGCTTCCAAGAAATGGAGATCAGCATAATCGTCGATTTTAGAACACTTATTATAAACGGAAACTCAAGAACCATATAGGCCCAGATATATAGGCCTAGTAGGCTACAATGTAGGACTCGGGCGGTTCGTGAGGAAGTTGAAAGAACATTATGGTTAGTTTATACCAAAAAGCAATAGGCCTACTGTGCCCTGTTTCTGTGTGTGTGCTCTTTTCAATCAACAAAGCAGACTACGTCTTAGGCCTATCAATAAACTGAAACCTGAAAGAGATAATTGACTATCAGGTACAAGCAGAAAAGATTTCTGTAATCAGTTCAGCAAATATTTTATAACGAGTAGGTAGGCTACGGACTTAAATAAATGTCTTTTTCAATAATTCGATTTTTAAAATTCTAACTGTCTTTAATTACCTTTTTATAGCTTATTCCCAGGGCTGTGTTCTGAAATAAAAAAAGCATAACAATAATATAACAAATAATTCAGCTACCGGTATGCAAAGTGCTCTGGTTATGGCGTCTGAACCGCTTCCCATTGTGTTGTGTCCTGGGCGACGTCGGGAGTCAGAGCCTCAGAGGGCGCCAAAGGTTTGGACTGCCTGGGGCCCATTTGGACTATGGCTGGTTCTGCTGTAGCCTGATGTTGACGGAAGTGCATAGTGAGGCTTCGTTTCAAGAATAGACCTATTGCCTGTCCGGGTAATCACGTAGCCAACTTACATCAAGCATCATAAAAGATATGAAGCGCTAGGTCTATTTCAGAGGTATCACCTATAGGCCTACTCAGTTGAAGTAGTTCAAGTGGTACATTCTTGTGGTGATAGACAACCAGTTAAGAGTACAACAAAGGCCTTCTGCAGTATGTATAACAATTTAACAAACCGGGGTAGTGCAATGCTATACGCCGTTCTGTCTAAGTACAACAATAATATAATGATTGACATCAAATGACAAAACAATGCGAATGAAATTCCTGCTGATCAGATCTTATCGCCAAAACGGTTTTTCACCGACGTCGCTATTTTGGATCAGACGTCTTTAGGCCTATGACGATATCGGATGGATTTTTTGAATGGCAGATAAAGATTGCTCTCATTCGCTGAGAAGATTGGGATCGAAAACCGTGTGCACAACTAAGAGGCCTGCGTCGTTTTGTTAGAGTGCCATCGGACCACAGTTAGACCACTCTTAACAAATAAGCAAAACGGCAATACACATTGCGCAGCAGACATGATTGGACCATAAACTTTTATGATGTGCGTCGATCACTGCATAGCCGGGCTCGAACTACGAGACATGGACGAAACAAGAAGAGTTAAGTGCATGTTCTATTGCTAGTTTCAGATCGAAAAAGGGCCGTTACGAACTATACTATCGCCGTAAAGGACACTAGATTGAAATAGTTTCAACAACTGCAAGAAACAACATGAATCTGAAGGAGTATCTACGGGAGATTTCCATACCGGTTTATGCAGCCGTCTGTGTGTTTGCAATTTCATCATGGATTGACATAAACGGAGTATGGGTGGAGGTTCCTCTGCTGGTCAACGTCCTGCCAGAGGGTTGGAACCTGCCGTCATACCTCATTGTCATCATTCAGATCGCCAACGTTGGCCCTCTCGCCTTCACAATCGCCAAGAAGCTGGCTCCAAGAAAGGTTCGCGAGTGGTGGGTCATCTACCTGATCATTGGAATAGGAGTGGTCGCCTGCCTCATGCTCGTGTTTTTCTGGGACAAGACGACATATGTGGCTGGAGTGGAACACAGTACAGCCCTCCTTGTTCTCACAGCGTTCCTCGCCCTCGTTGACTGCACTTCATCCGTTGTTTTCCTCCCCTACATGGCGCTTTATTCGTCCCATTACTTAAACGCTCTATATGTCGGAGAGGGTTTCAGCGGACTGATTCCAGCAATCATCGGTTTGATCCAAGGAGTCGGGAGTGACCCGATTTGCGTCAACACTACAGATCCAGCTTCTAACGGGACAGATTACATCATAGTAGCGACATATGAACCTCCTCTATTCAGCGTGAACGTGTTTTTTGGAGTACTGGTTGTACTGTTGTGTTTGTCGGTCTTCGCATTCACACTGCTCCATTTTCACCCAGCCTTCAGCCGACACCGACAAACCCTCGTTGAGTTCAATTCCCCGGCGGCTCTTGCAACACAGGAACTACCTGAAAATCCTTCCTTTCAGACAATACAGTGGACAGACGACAGCACTCCAACCAATGACTTCAGTTCAAAGAGCGAACTGACCGCTATGGAGGCACCACGGGAGAGGAAGGAAACCTCTCTGTCGACATCGTCCGTCGAGACTACCATATCTTCGCCGGATGAAGCATTTTCAGTGAAGAACCGAGTGGTCTTGACGCAGTTGATCCTCATAGGTTGGATGAACGCCCTAATAAACGGTGTCCTTCCGTCCATCCAGTCTTACTCGTGTCTTCCATATGGAAACCTCGCCTATAACTTGGCCGTACGTCTGTCAGTCCTGGCCAATCCTCTGGCCTGCTTCTTCGGACTCTTCATCCAAGTTCGATCCACCTTAGTCTGCATAATACTCGTGGTCGTTGGAACTGCATTATCCGGATACCAGATAGCACTGGCAGCGCTCAGTCCGTACCCACCTCTCTACGACGAAACTATTGGAGAGGTCCTCGTGGTAAGTCCATTGCATACTCTTTGCAATTCAGTGCCATGGGTATTTTGCATGCCGCTAATCTGATCTAAGGGTTCTTTTGGGACGCGTTGAAGCCTACTGACTTCTGATTGATAAGTATTGTCTAAACAGTTTAAAGCTACATAATTATTATTTGTTAAATAAGAAATAAATAATTTCACAAAGTCGGTTATAGCGTACCAATCTGACCGCCACGCTAAATAGAATGGGAGGGTGATAAGCAATTAGGCAGAAGTTGTTGATAACTGGTCAAAGGTAGCCCGCTTGCAGCTGGTGCAATTGAGATTTGAGAACCAATAGCTTCTTGTGACTTTGTCAAATACACATATTATGCGTCGTGTGTTCCAGTGGCCTCCTCTGAGCAACCTTCGACCACTTTCTGGCACTCATAGATCAGACGCGGCTCACGTACTTACACGGATCGATGTCAATCACACTGACTAATAATTAATGACACAACAAAGTAGACTAAAATAAAAACCGGGATCGTAACCGATCGTCGAATAGCACTCAGATATATATATATATATATATATATATATATATATATATAATGAACGGAAGTTGAACAGTTCGGTCAGTTTTCCATGGCTTGACACCAGTCTTCCGATTCAGTGTTGTTTATGTCGAGCAGCATAGGCCTATAGACCTGACACAATTTCGACCACAAGCTACTGGTATCGCACACTCACAACAGTCGAAAATAAAACTATGAAGCTGAAGGAGTATCTACGCGAGATTTCGATCCCGGTCTACGCAGGGCTCGTCTGTGTGTTTGCAATTTCATCATGGGTCGACATCAACAGGATTTTGGTGGAGGTTCCACTGTTGATTAATCAGGCGCCCGATGGCTGGAACCTTCCCTTCCGTTCTACCTAACGATCATAACTCAGATCGCCAACGTAAGTCCTCTCGCCTTCACAATCGCCAAAGTTCTGGATCTGAGAATATATGTGTTGAGATTTCTGCCATCTATAGCCACTCAGCTACAATGAGTAGGCCTACACTGACAGCACACTGCAGTCAGTGGGAAGATGAGACGGCGAAGACAGGACTGACCAGTAACCATCCACCATCACATAGAGCGATGCTGTCCCAGGTCTAGCTAAACGTACGTACTACCGGCTGCTCGTTATCTTCCTCTTCTAGATGTTCTTAGATGTTCTTAGATGTACAGACTATAGTCTGACTATAAAGTTCTAGTCACAGGCTCTGAAGAAACCATTAGGCCCTATATGCCACTAAAGTTAAGCACGACCGTTCAAATCGGGCCTAACCCTTTTGACCCATATTTTTTATTCATTCAGTAATTCATTCCGACCACTCACAATTAAGGCGCCATTGAACGAGCCTTCCAACTTCCAAGATACGCAGGGGCGGCTTCAGCCCAACTCTGGTGATGTTTGACCTCTCTTACGCTTGCCGACTCACTCAGTATAGGCGACCAATAACTAGAAGCGTCTAACGGTTCTAACCCCACCTGGATTCGGAGGAAAATAACCCAATTCTGGAATTTCTGGTCGACTTATACTATCGGAAATCACCCTCCAAGTTTGTCTAAAACGTACTTTAAACCCCCTCCCACTTTTAGTTCAACGAAGATCGTTCTAAAAACCCACATTGGTACACGCCACTGTTCTAAGTTCAGTGTGCGACATCGTGTTTCAGTATGCGTACAAAAACGCGGATACCGGTATATCGAATTGACCCCAAACGAGGTCATTCATCAGTGATCAAACATAAACTTCTAAACTTTGACCTCAAGCGTCGAGCCGGGGCAATTTACGAAACGGAGATTTTTCTGCCAAAGTTCAGTCACGAACCGTGTGAGTCCGACATTGTATATTGTCGTATGGGCAAGGTCTAACACGGCGCATTTATAACCAGCGAGCGGGTTGTCTGCTAAATACAAGCAGATCGTCGTAGTGTCGTTCTCACTTAGTTGTGATAAACCGAACCAGTGTGCGATAAAACTGCAGCCTGCTGTTGACGGATGCGCATACTGAGGCTGGGTTTCAATAACGACATAGGCCTAATTGACCTATATTGCCAGTCTGGGTAATTAATCGCGTGTTCAACTTACAGCAAGCATCATAGCGCGCGGGATAGGAAACGCCAGGGCTATTTTAGAGGTACCACCTAGGCCTATTCAGTTGAAGCAGTAGGCCACATTCTTGTTGTGGCAGACAACCAGTTCAGAGTCCAATAGATTGGCCTAGACCTAACAAACGTTGTCGGCGCCATGTTGAGAACGCCCTTCTGTGTAAGTACATCAACAATAATGATTGACATCGAACGACAATACTATGCGATTACAATCTTCCTGTTACCGGATCTTATCGCCTAAAACGGTTTTTCAGAGGTCGACGGCGCCATTTTGGATTCCACGGCTTTATGATGATATCCGGTGTTTTTTAAATGGCAGATAAAGACGACTGTAGTTCGAGGATGGGATTGGGATCGAAAACCGTGTGCAAAACTATAATATGCGTCGTTTTGTTTGAATGGACCACAGTTTGACCACTCTTAACAAAATTATAGAAAAACTGCGATACACATTGTGCAGCAGACATGATTGGACCATAAACTTTAATGATGTGCAACTATACCTGAATAGCCCCGGGGTTCGAATAACGAGACCTGGGCGAACCAAGAAGAGCTAAGTGCATGTTCTATTGCTAGTTTCAAATACTCAATACTGTCGCCGTATAAAGGACACTGAAACAGTTTCAACAACTGCAAGGAACAGCATGAATTTGAAGGAGTATCTACGGGAGATTTCCATCCCAGTCTATGCAGCCGTCTGCGTGTTTGCAATTGCATCCTGGATTGACATAAACGGAGTATGGGTGGAGGTTCCTCTGATGGTCAACGTCTTGCCAGAGGGCTGGAACCTTCCGTCCTACTTGACCGTCATCATCCAGATCGCCAACGTTGGCCCTCTCGCCTTCACAATCGCCAAGAAGCTGGCTCCAAGAAAGGTTCGCGAGTGGTGGGTCATCTACCTCATAATTGGAATAGGAGTGGTCGCCTGTCTCCTGCTCGTGTTCTTCTGGAACAAGACGACATATGTAGCAGGAGCGGAGCACAGTACAGCCCTACTTGTTCTAACAGCGTTTCTCGCCCTTGTTGACTGCACCTCATCCGTTGTTTTCCTCCCCTACATGGCGCTATATTCGTCCCATTACTTAACGGCGCTATACGTGGGAGAGGGTTTCAGCGGACTGATTCCAGCAATCATCGGCCTTATCCAAGGAGTTGGGAGTGAGCCCATCTGCGTAAACACTACGACTTCCAACGGGACCGATTACATCATGGTACCGACATATGAACCTCCTCTGTTCAGCGTGAACGTGTTTTTTGGAGTACTGGTTGTACTGTTGTGCCTGTCGGCCTTCGCCTTCACTCTGCTTCATTTTCACCCGGCATTCACCCGACACCGACAGACGGTCGTTGAGTTCAATTCACTGGCGGCTCCTGTATCACCGGAACTGGCTGAAAATTCTCCCTATCAGGCCATAGATTGGACTGATGCCAGCACTTCAACCAATGACCTCACCTCCCAAAGCGAACTGGCCTCTACGGAGGCAACACGGAAGCGGAAGGAAACCTCTTTCTCGATTTCGTCCGTCGAGACTACCATATCTTCACCGGAAGATAGATTTTCAGTGACGAACCGAGAGGTCCTAATGCAGTTGATCCTTGTTGGCTGGACTAACGCCCTGACGAACGGTGTACTTCCATCGATCCAGTCTTACTCTTGTCTTCCATATGGAAACCTCGCATACAACTTGACGGTACGTCTGTCCGTCGTGGCCATGCCTCTGGCCTGCTTCTTCGGACTCTTCGTCCAAGTCCGATCCACCGTAGTCTGCGGAATACTCGTGGCCATTGGAACTGTCTTATCCGGATACCAGATAGCACTGGCGGCGCTCAGTCCGTATCCACCCCTCTACAACCAAACCATTGGAGAGGTCCTCGTGGTAAGCCTATTATTCTTTGCTATTCAGTGCTGTGAATATTTTGTCACTAAATTTATATCGTTGGTAGATTCTTATTTCGTTGTGCATTTGCACCAATTGGCTGGCCATTATATGTGAATAGTTTTGACACCGTTTCGTCAGTTACAATGTTCCGTATTTCTAATACAAAAGTGCATCCAGTTGGCATGTGAAGCACAGCTGAATATCATCTCCGACCCGCGGAGCCCTGTGAGCAGTCGTCAAAATATTGGGCTACAGGCTAGATGGCATGAACGTTATGGGGCGCAATGGCTTTCAGTGGGACTGTGGTCAACGTCACAGTCCACGTCAAGAGAAGCCAGCAGGAAATCCGATAAGTCACTGAAGGCAGAAATCAGGATACGAAGGATATGCAGCCTCTGAAACGACGAAGTCTTGCTTGAGTCCTAGTTTTGAGTGACATTAGTCAACTGCATGAGAGAGCACACAAAAGTCGACGGTGAATGCCATAACCTGGAACTAGACAACGCAACGAACGTTCGAAGGCCCTGCATTGCATTGGCGCGAGCCACAGGAAGATTCTGTAGACCAATTTGCCATCATGAGTGGTCAGCACTGAAACGGAACAGCTGGGTGCTCTTCATGATTTGTGTGCAATGTTTTTGAACTTTTCCGCAGATTTTTACTTGAATTCCATTCTCTATTTGCCACCAGCGGAGATTGCTCGAAAATGCTGAATTTCATACCTGTTGCATTTTGTTGCGCCTCTTGTCAGAGAATTTTGAGACAGCTGTAATTTGTTCCACTCTCCGTGGGTAGCCTAATAGAAGTGACAATGATGGAAATGGCAAGACAGCAGGGCCGCTGCAAGTCTGCGAGTGAGGCCTATGTAAGACCTGATTCCAATATAACTGTTAGGCTAATTAGAGTACTTTCCCTAACTTAACATAGGTATTGCCAATCTACATAAAGAAGAAATGTAGGCTAATTATCTGGGTATACGCCATTACACACGTGACCAGTTGCTCCGCCTGCGTACACACGGGTGAGTCTTGAATCCATCCATATGTACACTATTTACTTAGTAATATACAATTTTTTTTAATTGCACCGAGGTATTTAATTAGGATCCCTCGGAGACTTATTATTATTATAATTATTACATAAATTTCTTATGCGCGCAAGGTCACACCGAAATGTGAATCTGATAACTGATAATTATTGTTTATACAGTTTAAAGCTACATATTTATCTAGTAATTTATAAATTATTTCAGGCAGTCGGTCAATATACGGACTAATCTTACCGCCAGGTCCCACAGAATGGGAGGAGGGAAATAAGCGACTCGACAGGTTATTTATGGCTGGTCAAAGGCTGCCCCTCTTACGCGGCGTGGCGTAACAACCTAGCCGGGGGCCCGTGGACAATGAAGCTCGGGGGCCTCTGTATACCTACATGATTGTATTAACGACGCCAAAGAGTGAAAATTGTGAACTGGCTATAAACTGCAGTTAGATTAAAATAGAATATTAAATGCTATAGTCAATAATCCGTAATTTAAGGCACATTAATAGTTCAAGAGAAATCAATAAAACAGTATAGGTTTGGCCTAGGGCCTGAAATGCATATATTGAAATACATTTGCCAATTTAGCCTCTAGGCTACGTGGCAATTGGATTCAAGAAGTCGAGGCAATAGTGGAAGGAAAGTGTGCCCGTAAGACAGTGGCGTAGCCAGGAATTTATGAAGGGGTAGGGGGTTGAGGGTTTTATGGCCTGGCTGGATGCCCTTCCTGATACCAACCCAACAGTATTACAGTAAATAAAAAGGGAATAAAGCAACAATGGAAATAAATTAAGAAAAAACAATTGTTACTACAAGATATTGTTTTGTTTTTTTCTTATTTAAGCGGATAAAAAACTTCTTCTTAAGCCAATGGGGGGTTTAACCCCCGAAACCCCCTTGGCTACGCCACTGCTGTAAGATATGGTAAATAAGTCAGTCTTAGGCAGAAGAGAAAATGGCCAAGATAAATTAAGTCACTTTCCTCACCTCCAGTTTTTTTCAAGGGTGATGGTGTTAAGTTTCGTTTAGGATTAACAGCAAACGAATGATTATAACCGCCATCAATTCTTGACGCCTGCAGCCAGTATTGTTGGCGGTGATGGGTACGAATAAATGAAATCCATTGCCTCATGTTCATTTGTCAAGTCAATTGATATTAAGTCCTCCTTTATAATTATTTTCTATCCAGAGTAGTCATGGTAGGCCTATGCCTTTTTTTCTTTTTATTTCTTTTCTTCATGTATAGGCCTATACCCAATTGAGTGGAATTCGGGCAATTGGCCTTCTCTCTCTCTCTCTCTCTACATGTTCAAACAGTCGTTGAACGACTTGTTTAGCAGAGTTGCTTCCATTCTTAATGCTGTCTAATGTCATAGTTTCTTATGTTCTGTGGTCTTGAAATTCCTGCAATCAACTCATTTCTGCAGCAAGAATTCTTTTCTCAACTTGTTTCGCATTGTCGAGCATTCTGGTCTGCATATGAAAATCGGTTGAATCGTCTCGTATATTTTGTTGTCTTGGTTTTCTCTGATCATCATTCCAAAATGCTTGTGAGGCCCGTTCAATTCTCGTTTGTAGGCCTATATTTTTTTTATCGTTGCTGCTATTTGAGCCTATTAGCCCTCTTAGATAAACTAACGGCCATAAACGAACTGTTCAATTTTCTCAAAACCTTAATTAATTATCATTGGATGTTGATGCTAAATAAAACGCAGCGTCATTCCAAAAGATTCAAAATTGTAATTCTCATTAGCCTGAAATGCCTTACGCATAGTATACATGCATATTACTGTGTAACCTACTATATGCCTATACACTCTATACAGCTTGATTTGGATATGCGACGGAGGTCCGTGGGTTCAGATTGAGCTGCTAGAAATTTGATAGCCTATAGGGCCAACTGCAAACCCTGTCACGCATGAGAACCTTAATGTGTTTGGAAGACTAATCTGACGAGAGATATATCTTTCCAATTCTAAGGCTGGTGATGATGGGGAGGGGATCAGATGCAGAGTGCAGTGACCTAAATTATTCTGAAGTCTCTGGCATACACTATGGATAACCTGTTATGTTGAACCTCTGGGTCAGCCTGGTTGTCCGCTTGATTCTGTTCATCTGACTGCCTGACTCCTGTTAGATACCTTCGTCTATAGATTCGTTTATCTGTCAGTCTTCCAACCACCTGCCTCACGCTGCCTCAAATGCATGTAGGGGTTGTTGGCATATGGGTGGTGTCTGTGTATAGAACTTCAGGGGTCGCAGAATGTGTCAGTATTTGACCCCAAACAGGAACACATCATTCCCTACATGCATCTGAGAACAAAGCGTATCATTATGTATCTTGAAACAGCCGTCATAATTATACGGGCTTTAGTTCAGACTGCAGACTGCAGTCTGAAACTCAATAAATGGAAAAGTAGATCAACGTGGATTTTTTAGTTACAACTCTTGGGGGCCCTTTGAACCTCGGGGGCCCGTGGATTTTGTCCACCTTCGTTATATGGTTGTTACGCCACTGCTTACGCCTCGTGCAATTGAGCTCCAATAACTTATTGTGACTTTGCCAAACGTCTCCACGTGCTCATGCACAATACACTCAAGATTCTAAACAACGCAAATGAGACGTACACGTGTTGTCCCGATCTGGCTGCGTCGTATCTTATTAATTTTAAGAGCCGTCTTCAAATTCATGCATAGGTCTGTGCATGAATTATTACCGCATTGGCGGACGATTTATTACCGCATTACCACTGGCGGACGAAGATGGCGATCAAATTTGTCGTCTAGATATCGTGATTAACAACGATACGAATATTTTAGTAGTTCTATTCAACGGCCGTGTGAAACTTATGTGCAACATATACAATATATATATACATATATATATAGACAATATATATATATATATATATATATATATATATATATACAGATACAAAGCATATACGATGCATATAATTATGTGTCGAGTACTTCAATGGCCTCCTTTGAGAACTTTGGGCCACTTTCAGGTGTTTATAGTTCATACGCGGCGCACCTTACATGGATGCGTGTCAATCACAGTGACTAATGACATGACATGAAACTGCAAAGCAGACATTAATATTAATATAAGTTCCTGGATCGTGATCGATCGTCGCATTACTCGCATAACACTTTGGATTAGAACAGCATAAATATATTGAACGGCAGTTGAACAGTTCGGTCGGTTTTTTATGGTTTAGCACTAGTCTTCCCATTCAGTGTTGTGTAGGCTATGTCGATCAGGATAGAGGCCTAGAATAATTTCGACACCGCAAGCCACTGGTATCGCACACTCACAACAGTCGGAAATAAAACCATGAAGCTGAAGGAGTATCTACGCGAGATTTCGATCCCGGTCTACGTAGTCGTCTGTGTGTTTGCAATTTCATCATGGGTCGACATCAACGGGGTATGGGTGGAGGTTCCACTGTTGATTAATCAGGCGCCCGAAGGATGGAACCTGCCGTCCTATCTAACCATCATAACTCAGATCGCCAACGTTGGTCCTCTCGCCTTCACAATCGCCAAAGTTCTGGCTCCAAAAAAGGTCCAAGAGTGGTGGGTCATCTATCTCATAATCGGAATAGGAGTTGTCGCCTGTCTCCTGCTCGTGTTTTTCTGGAACAAGACGACATATGTAGCAGGAGCGCAGCACAGTACAGCCCTACTTGTTCTAACAGGGTTTCTCGCCCTCGTCGACTGTACCTCATCCGTCGTTTTCCTCCCATACATGGCTCTCTATTCGTCCCAGTATTTAACGGCGATGTATGTGGGAGAGGGTTTCAGCGGACTGATTCCAGCAATCATCGGTTTGATCCAAGGAGTTGGAGGTGAGCCCATCTGCGTAAACACTACGGATCCAGCTTCCAACGGGACCGATTACATCATAGTAGCGACATATGAACCTCCTCTGTTCAGCGTTAACGTGTTTTTTGGATTACTGGTTGTACTGTTGTGCCTGTCCGCCTTCGCCTTCACACTGCTCCACTTCCACCCTGCCTTCAACCGACACCGACAAACCCTCGTTGATTTCAATTCACCGGATACCTCTGTATCGCATGAGTCAACTGACAATTTCGCCGTTCAGAGCATAAGCCTAGACGTGTCAGCTTCGAACTGCTCAACCAACCACTTTTGCGAAGTCGACGTCGCACCCACTGAGGCACCACAAAAGCGAGAAGCCTCCTCTCTCTCGTCGTCATCGTCCTTCGATAAATCAACTTATCCGTCATCCGATGAAGCGACGTTTACGGTTACGAATCGAGAGGTCTTGACGCAGTTGATCCTCGTCGGTTGGCTGAACGCCCTAATAAACGGTGTCCTTCCGTCGATCCAGTCTTATTCGTGTCTTCCATATGGAAACCTCGCCTACAACTTGGCCGTACGTCTGTCGATCCTGGCAAATCCTCTGGCCTGCTTCTTCGGACTCTTCGTCCAAGTTCGATCCACCTTAGTCTGCATAATGCTCGTGGTCGTTGGAACTGTCTTATCCGGATACCAGATAGCACTGGCGGCGCTCAGTCCGTACCCACCGCTCTACGACGAAACTATTGGAGAGGTTCTCGCGGTAGGTTGTTTCAATCTGCCATATTATAGTGTAATTATTTTGCCGTAAAAGGAATCACCCGCACAAGTATATAGTCTTGAATCGGCGTGCTCACGTATGATGTAGGTTTATAATGCGGGCTTCTGTGGCTCATACATGTAGCCTACTGCCTACTGCGCAAGTATACCTCACACAATTGGCATGTGTTGTGTGTGAAATAGAGCTGAATAGGAAGCGGCCATTGCTGGATCTGGGTGAGCGCCAAAAATAGCGTCAATCGACGGCGTTCAGGATCTAAGTAGGATATAGGCCGCCTAAAATCTTACACGGTGGAGTCCCGTCTGACTCCGAGAATATTGTCCATGCCGAACCGACCTTACACGCGAACTTAGTCCGTCCATAGATTGTAGGGACGTAATAGCAAAAAACTATGGCCTGGCTTTTTTAAAGCATCCAAACTAGCGAAGTCGTCTTAAACTATCCTATCCCGGACGCGCCTTGAAAACAATTCGCTAAGCGTGTCAGGTCAGATTTACTTCCAGGTCAAGGTCAAAAGGACTCTGGAAATTGACACTCGGCTTCGGTGGATGGTTTTCCCAATTGGAACGGCTGAAAGGGAATTATAAAGAAGGAATCGGGATCTGCTGTATGAATATTTGCGCAGATAATTTGTTACATGTAGGTAGGTTAACCTAGTTAGGTGATTTAGAGCGACTGCAAGGCCCCGACTTCGGTCATATCACCCAGCTTATCGGGCGACATCCTCACCACCTCTTGCCGATTGAATTGATGGCACATCATTTTATGGTCACCATGTGTAGGCATACGAGACGTGAAAACCCGAGCTTCATGTTTCTTATATAAAGAGTCACCCTCGGAAATGAGAAGCGGTAGCTCACGGGATGTGCACACAGCGGCTTCTACGGTTCTACCAATAGTGTGTGGTTGGGGCTTGAAGAACAATCACCTTCAAACTTTAAATGTGGTGGCTGGTGGGGTACGCTTTGAACATAAACAGGGGAGTTGAAGACTTCTCGCGATATAAGTCGGTAAGAGCGGGGCTTGCTTTCCTAATCCAGTTGGGGGTTACATGCACTGTGTGGGGACTGCATGCCGTCTGTTTAATATGGCTAGTAAGCTATACACGAGTCTCTTCCATTGATCGAAAAAGGAAAGTTTCATCGTGTTATTCAGACGCTGTTTTCTGTTTTAGGTGGCAACATTCGTCCTGCTGACGGCCATCTTTTCCTACGTGAAGCTCAGCCTTGCGTCACTGCTGTCCGCAAGAGGCGGTGCCAAGGGCCTACATTGGTGCGGTGGCGTGACCCAGATTGGGTCGTTAATCGGGGCCGTTGTTATTTTCGTACTCGTCAACCACGCCAAGTTGTTCACCAGCAAATACCCGTGCACGTAGAAATGTGAAAGAAATGTATCTGTACCACGAGTTTCTAGACTAAAGATACGACTCTGTTTGAAGGAGGTCGAAGTTGTACAGTTTGACTGCGGATCAATGCTCAATATATTTTTATTGCCCACATTTAAATCTGACTTGGAGAGATTCATGCGTCGACGTTTCGGGGCCTACATTTTGCGATGCACTATGGGTGACATGACAAATAACCGAGGAGAAAGGAGATTATTTATTCGTACAGCTCGTCGCAACATGGCAATCGTCAGCAATAGAACTTTGAGTTTCATTATTTATATTTGCCTGTTTATTAGGATCATTCTCGATAAACTTAAGATACTTCTTATGTAAATACCTTTGTACCTTAAAGTTGAATGCAGGCCTTGGTAGCCGAAACCTTTGATTTGTCATGGTCGAAATGTTATTGACAGTTTCGAGATAGCTAGAGTATACTCAGTGTAACACAATGGGACATGCTTTGCGTCCACTCGAGTATGCTCGAAGTTTATCTAACTAATTCAAATCGAGGGCATAACAAAGATAGGCTAATCTTATAGCACAGTAGTTTGTTACTGATTTAAAATCAACGCTTCACATGATTAGAATTTGTTGCATGAATCTTATAATGTAAAGAATACTTGCTTGGTTTAAAGTTCTACACGCTTAGGCCTAAAATAACTTTAAGTGGTTAAAAACGCCAATAAAAAGATGAAATACAGAAACTTTTTGGTGAACTAATTATGAAACTGCACTTCCTCGTCATGTCGCCGCCATATTTGTTACGCTTGCATATTTAATTTCAAATACGTAGTCGCAGCCATCTGTCGCAGGTGAAAGAAATGTGAGCGCCAAGTGTTGTCGCCGGATGGCGCTCGGGTACCAATTGGTCCGCTGGGTTTCACGAATAGGTAGGCCTAGTCTTCTGAATGTGACTTGCTCGGTCTAAAATTGAACGTTTAGTTTTGTAGTTAGTGTTTCTTTATTAGGCTACTCTCCTTGCAAACGCACAATTGGAATGGAACATCAACACCGAAGTCATAATTGGCAAGAAAGTACAAATTAAACCTAGGGCCCGGTATATGCGTCAGTCTGCAACAATCCATTCCATGTCCTACGCAGGACATGGAATGGGTTGCTGCAGACTGACGCAAGCAGCTTGTCATCAGCTTCGCGAACCATGTCCAAGACGTCGGGCGTAGGCCTATTGTCTGGTAGATAGCCCATTCGCCTAGTTCTTTGCTATTAGCGCCGAATATTGCAGGCTGTCTGTTCTGTTAGTGTATTTAACATTTGTGTATTCTTTTATCTGCGTTCTTGGGAATTGTTTTAACTGCATCATTGTACACTCTAACGGTCTAACCGGTTGCGTTCTGTCAACCGTATTGTTGAATAAACGAAAATTATTATTATTATTATTATTATTATTATTATTATTATTATTATTATTGTCAGAAGTTCAATAAAATGTACTAAAATGTTAGCGTCAAACAAGTCATCTAGGCTATACAGCATTCTGGTGATAGGTCTAAGTCCTTTTCCAATCAACGAATCGCAGCGATATTAGTCCCATGTTGCACCTTAAATTTTTAACTCCCGAACAGGTGTAAGAAAGAAATTTCGTATAGGCGAGCTAGTTGTCTGAGTTACCGAACCTCAAGAAAACGTGACTGCAAGATGGATTCCTATCAAAATGTAAGATCTAGCACCTTAATAATACTAAAGAACGCAAATATACGAAGAAGTATAGACATTAAATTATGTAGGCCTATTCATTTAAATCATGGTCCTATGAGACTACTGCTGCGCATATTTAATTAAAGGCTACCTCGAACAACAAGTCATCAATCACAGGTGCATGCATAATAAAAATGGCCATAGTATGAACGAATGTGTCTTCCAATGTCTAGTTTCCCCTCTTTGTTGTCTGCGCTCATTTGTCTGCGTATACATGTAGTTTTGTCGTGCGCGCTTTTGTCACCGCGTTCATTTGTATGCGCGCATTTGTCTGCGCACTTTTGTCCTGCGCGCCTTTGTCGCGTCACCGACCAGTGTTAGTACATATCAAGCAAATGAACAGTAAATACGACAGGAAAGGATAGCAGCTGCATTAGAAAAGCCTTTTGCCACGGCTCTCTCTTTATCATTGCGATTGTCTTGTCCAGCGAAATTCCCGTTAAGGGATTTTACTCGAACCTAAGCCTGAACACCTGCATAGCATTATGTTTGCAAATCCATCTGGTGTCACTTTGCTGTGGCAGAAGAGGAATATGAATAACTGCATTTGCCCAGAGTATGGCATCTGCCTGAACCCGCTTAAAGATGTCGTGCATGAGAGTGGAAGCTGCAAAAAAGCAGTGGATATAGTCTGCATCAATGATCATGCATTCAACACTGTTACAGAAGTCAACCAGGGCTAAATAATATTGAGAAGGTGAGCATTGCAGTGAAAATATATGCATGGCGAATCACAAATTGCGCGCACCTGTGCTTGAACGCCATCAATATGGTTGAAGACAGCTGTCAGATGAAGGGCATGAAACTGACATCAAGGCTGAGTCAACCGTTCATCCACGCACGCAGAAGGGTTTCCGTGGAGCGATTCCTCCGGAAACTGGACTGATGAGAAGGTATCAGCTCATTCACATCTAAATATGCAATCAACTGATTAGCAACAATTAATGCGGTCTAGGAGTTTAGACAGGAGCGTTCCATAACTTCCATTTGCAATAGGACGATATAGTTAACTGGATCGTTCACATCCAGACCATCTCGCTTCAATACTGGCAACAGAATCGATCGTTTCTGTGAAACGGGTAGACATGCTTCACTGATAGACCGGTTCCACAAGATCGTGAGGAAAGGCATCACTTCATGAACAAAATGTAGCTCGCCTGCACGTCTTAGGAGCGGAGGTGAGAATTAAACCACGCAACTCAACATTTGATATCTCCTGCAGAACTGGAAACCGGCTTTCCGTTGTAGAGAACGCAGGTGGAGAGGAATCCAAACTGATGTCATCTTTGCGAAAATCGTTCCAGAAATACATCTGCAGTGAACAGCAATGGACTTTGCGTGAGACTTTCGATCAGCCCTTTGACGGCCATCGAAAGCGGTCCAGACTTTTTTCGTTCCTTTGATTGGCGTCACAGTCTATATTATTTGTGTAGATAATTATATACACACATATGCCTCAAATTACTTGCACCCTGTAGGCCTTTATGAACCCCTTCGAAAATCTTACTTTATAGACTTGCTTAGTTCTTCATGTGCATGTAAGCAAGCTGAGAGACAGAGAGAGAGAGAGAGAGAGAGAGAGAGAGAGAGAGAGAGAGAGGGGGGGAGAGAGAGAGAGAGGGAGGGAGGGAGGGAGACGCTAATCCTCTTCTTTGATATAACACAGTGTCATTAAACAGCATAGTATAGGTAGGTCTGCACATCGGGCAACGCATCTCCACAACTCATCTCTGTCCCTCGCCAGATGCTCCTCCTCCTCCTCCTCCCACATCTTCTCTAAACATTATCAGCATCTCTCATCAGAACAACCTCCCAAACACATAAGGCTCTCATGCATGACAAATGTGTATCATATTTCAAGCTGCTGCGCCAGGGCTTAAAGTGTGCCTGGGCGGTCATGGACGGCGTCCATGCACTTGTTTTAAAATCTGAACGCCGTCCAGCCACTTATTGCCGAGAACAGACTGGAAAAGTAAGGGGCGTCCAGGCACTTCTTTTGGAGAGGTAAGGGGCGTCCAGGCACTTATTTTCCCACACTTTATGCACTGTGCTGCGCCCTATTCCACGAATGTCTAACCAACCTGACATAAGAGGTCAAGCCTAAGTCAACGTACATCACATAAGTCAACTCAAGCTGTGACAACAAGGTTACAGATCAGAGATGCAATATGACCAGTGTGAGAATTGTGGAAAAATAACTGGGGGGGGGGGGGGTTGGACCATTATCCACTTGGAATTTTTGTGTGAAAAACGGACTTTACTATGGAGCTCTGAGAAAGACTGGGGGGGTTGAAACCCCCCAACCCCCCCGGCAATTCTCACCCTGAATATGACACACAGACGTAATACTAATAATATTTTATAATAAAGTATCGGCAGTCATAAACAGGCGCCCATCCGTCGGATGCAATATTATTTATGTTAACATAGACAGACGATGTCGGTATGCATAATGCATTTTGGACTGCGAACAAAATTAATAACAATTCTCTGCTCGTCAATTTCAGTCTTTTGGGCGCGCAATGCGGCTATCCAATAATAGTGTTATAATAGTGTTATGACAGATAGGCCTACCGGTAGGCTAGGCTACTCGTAACACGTGGGCTTAGAACTGAAGAATGCAGATGTCAGTATATATATAGCGATAATAAACTGAACCTTGTGAAAGTTAGCTCAGATTCTGTTAATCGACCTCACGATACAGAATTTATTTGCAGTTAGTTTTCTAATTTATGTATATCTAATTGCAATCCATAATTATAACTTATCACCCTGTATCACTATGCCAAATCGGACCCCGTGGAGTACATTGCTCTCAGAGACCTTGGTCAACTGGACATTTTCCTTGACAGAAAATGAAAATGCATATCGACAGAGGTTAGAGATCTCGTCATCAGCAACAAACGTTGGATGAAAGCTGCAGTTAGAGCTGAAGTACACTTTTAAAGAGTTGCAGGGCGCTGCTTCCGTGACGATTTGAAGTTGTGCAATTCCAAGCTTGCGAGTTGCCAAATTCATTCATTCATTCATTCATTCATTCGGACATTTATATAGCGCTCCTTCAAGAAAAACTACTCAGAAGCGCTCCCAACTCCAGCGCGCGCAAAAAGAACAGTTTTAAGTTTAGTAAGGAAGGATCCTGGTAGAGTCCCAGGGTGTAGGCGTAGCTCAAAAGGAAGGCCATTCCAGACCACTGGTCCAACCACAGAAAAGGCTCGATCCTTCATGGTAGTAGTACGAGCAAAAGGAACTAAGAGGACTCCCCTATCAGCAGAGCGTAGCTGACGACGTCCTTGGATACCCAATGTAGAGCTGCATAGCTCACGGAGGTAAGTTTGGGCAAGGCCCTGACAACATCGCCATACCAATGCAGCTACCCTGAACTCGATACGCTGGCGAATAGGGAGCCAGTGAAGTACCTCAAGCATGTAGTTTGAGACATGATCATATTTAGGGATTTTCCCAATTAGGCGTGCAGCAGAGCGCAACACCCGGTCAAGACAAGTCAATCTGCTGGATGGGAGGCCAATGTAGAGCGAAGAGCAATAGTCGATGCGAGATGTAACGAAAGAATGCACTAAAGTAAGAGTAGCAGCAGACGTAAGAGAACGGATGACAGTGCGAAGCTGGCGCAGCTGATAATAGCAGTCTCGAGCAAGACGGTGAAGTTGAGGAGCAAAAGTTAGTTACAAATATGGCAGTCAGAACGACAGTTTTTCCAACTTTAAATGTACCTTTTCAATATTGCTACTTCATTATCTTTTGCTGGCTTCAGATGAACTCTGACCTCTGAGGCCCTGACAATGGACTTCCGAATGCCCCCACATCCATTTTCCGGTAAAATCCTGCCTGTCAACCTTAATTATAATCCAGGCCTTGTCAAATTTAAGAAAGAAATAGTTTTGGTACTTTTAGTCCGAAATTATCGCTCGACATTTGAGCAAACAAGAGTGCAAAATAAACTAGGTTTTCTTCTTACCTATTTAATAGCCGGGGGGACATAATTATGGTTTGGGCCCACTATTCCGAGGGTCCACTATTCCGAACCCTAACAATAAACCTAGCTAACCCTAAACCTAACTATAACCCTAACCCTAACTCACCCCAACCCTAACCCTAGACCTAAACCTAACCAACCCTAACCCACCCTAACCCAACCCTAACCCACCCTAACCCCAACCCTAACACACCTTAACCCCACCCCTAACCCAACCCTAAACAAACCCTAGCCTTAACCCACCCTAACCCCAACCCTAGCCCTAACCCACCGTAACCCTAACCACCAAAGATAACGAACAAAATATAGCGGATATTCGGAATAGTGGACCTGCGGAATAGTGGACCTTCAGAATAGTGAACCTTCGGAATAGTGGACCCTCGGAATAGCGGGCCGTTACCCATAATTATATGATCTGAGACGCTCAATGTATCAGAGCGTAACTGATGACTAAGACAACTGTGACAATATCCAAAGTGCGGACATTTGATCGGTCATCGTCCCTCACACCCGCAACGAAGTTTTCCTCTGTGTATACGATGAGGATATGCCTCGTCTTGGTTTTGCCCTGGCCTCATCTCATAGCGCAATGCACTCGGTACTTGAGCGTTGAAAACAAATTTTAATCGAACTAGCAAACTCAAAATAAAAAAATAAATTCAAAATCATTCCGAGCCGGTGTCACGAAATAGAGTATCCCCGTATTAATTGTATCCCCCAAAATTAAAAAAGTCGAAAAAACCGCTTCCGCGTGTAGTTTTTTTGCAAATTCATTTTCATCTGCTTTGTTTTGAACAATGACACTAACAGGTATGTTTTTTCCGACTAGATAATTTGTTTTGCCCTGTTTTTAGAGCACTTAAAACATTTAAAATACTTAAGAACACTCAGAATCACTGAATAGATTCGAGTTGCCTTTATCTGAGCATTGCCTAGGACACTTAAAACAATTTGAGTCACTTTAAATTTTGATTACAGCATAAATATTTTTATTATGCGCATTTCTCAAAAAAAGAGATAGAATGGTTTATCCCCCCCCGGATAGTATAGACCGGTTAATTCCATCCGGGGGGATAGATTAATTCATCCCCCCGGATAGCTTTCAGGGGGGATACTCCGTTTCATGACACCGGCGAGTATGCGCCCGCTAAACCCGGGCAGAACTAATTTCCAACTCAGTCATTGCCGTAATAGCCCGGTCATGCCTACGCCCCTGCGTCGCATATGCGTCAACCTCGCCCCTAGATGCGTGACGTCATTTATAGATCGACCCTGTTAAAAACTGTTGCCGTATGGCTTGTCTCGAATATATCGGATCAATAGCATTAAGAATAAATTATGCGAACACCAGGTCGAATCGACAACCGCGAAAGCCATTAAAAGTGTGTTTTGTGCGATCGAGCGGACATACTTAAATCAGTTTGTGCCATTGGCTGACAGGCACAAACTAAGCATGCACCTAGTTCAACGTAGCTCATTTTTCAAACGGAATGCCTGGCAATCGCAGTCACCAATGAGATTAAACCGTGCACAACCTGCATTAATTCTACCACTTATACTATAGCGCGGATCGTCTGCTACTTGGATTGGAGACCTGGACGTCAGGAGCCCATTTGAGTCCGCTCTCCATATAGCCCGACATTTGCTACACATATTTGTGTGTCGATTAGCCTTAGTATTCCATTTCGAGGCCGCGAGCCACTAATTCAGGACATTTGCACAGTCGAAGCGAAAACTATGGGTCTTAAAGAGTATCTACGCTCTGTTTCCATCCCGGTTTATGCAACCGTCTGTGTGTTTGCAATTTCATCATGGATCGACATCAACGGAGTTTTTGTGGAGCTTCCGTTATTAGTCAAACAGGCTCCCGAAGGTTGGAACCTTCCGTCCTACTTGATTGTCATCATTCAGATCGCCAACGTTGGTCCCCTCATCTTTACGATTGCCAAGAAGCTGGCTCCGAGAAAGGTCCAAGAGTGGTGGGTCATCTATCTCATAATTGGAATAGGAGTGGTCGCCTGCCTCCTGCTCGTGTTCTTCTGGGACAAGACGACATATGTAGCAGGAGCGGAACACAGTACAGCCCTCTTTGTTCTCACAGCGTTCCTCGCCCTCGTTGACTGCACCTCATCCGTCGTTTTCCTCCCCTATATGGCCATTTATTCGTCCCAGTACTTAACGGCACTTTATGTTGGAGAGGGTTTCAGCGGACTGATTCCAGCAATCATCGGTTTGATCCAAGGAGTTGGAGGTGAGCCCATCTGCGTAAACACTACGGATCCAGCTTCCAACGGGACCGATTACATCATAGTAGCGACATATGAACCTCCTCTGTTCAGCGTTAACGTGTTTTTTGGAGTGTTGGTTGTACTGTTGTGTCTCTTGGGTAGAGCTCTGCGCCGACTTGACAGTGTCGGCGGCGGCGCGCCGGTCATTTTTGGTCGGCGGCGGCGGCGCGCCGACAGACAAAAATCGGCGGCGGCGGCGCATTCAAAATGTCGGCGTCGGCGGCGCGGAGCGGCGTCGTGCAATTAGTGCTCCAGAGTCGCATACTTATTTTAAAAAATTTGCAAAAGCAACCTATGTTATAAAGATATGCGTGCTCAGCAATTATTTTTGGCATTATCTGGTCTTATATTAATATTCATGAGCAACAATTATTCTCAGAATAGACGTTTGATTACAAAATTCTACAATGAGTTGATTTACAGGCCACTTGAAAACGTTTTCAAATCCAGGCCTACCGCTTAAACGTAACCTACTAATAGGAGTTAAAAGACTGTTGACTCGTCCCAAATTCTTGAAGTCCATTTTCTTGACAAGACTTGTATAGCTGCGTGCATGCATACATGCATACATGCATACACACATACATGCATACATACATACATTCATACATTCATACATACATACATACAAACATACATGCATGCATACATACATATTACATACATACATACATACATACACACAACATACATGCATACGCACACATACATACATACATACATACATACATACATACATACATACATACATACATACATGCATACATACATACATACATACATACATACATACATACATACATGTCATACATACATACATACATACTGTGTTTGCGTAGAAATGTTTGTCTGTCGAAAAGTGGAAGCTATCGTTAATGAATGCAAAGTCAACAGATGAGTGCACTTGCAGTATTTAAAAGTTTTCTTTGTCAAAGAACACTGAGTAGTTAAATTTATCAGAATTAACCAACTCTCCTAATTTATCGTCTAATAATCCGACCGAATTCCACGCGAAACTCTTAGCATCTTCTTTAAATCTAATTGCTATGCACAAGCCAAGTAACAATAAGTTACACTTGTTTAATGGGGAAAGTGTTTCTCTTTTTCTAATCTGATCCCATTTGTGAGATGTTTCTCAAATTGCTGACTAAATAGGAGCTATTGGACAATTGCCTATCATGCTCCATTTTGCATATAGACAGGTCTATTAATATTCAAAAGTTTAATTGATCACGAATTTCGTTTCATAGCATTGACGCAAAAACGGTTTTGCCATGAATAATCGAAGTAGATAAGAAAAAATTATATATTTGCACTGACGCAACAATTTTTTTCACGAAATCATGTAAGAGATGAAAAATGCAACAAAAAAAATACAGGAATCAAGGTGGCATCGGCGGCGCGCCGACAAATTTTCGGCGGCGGCGGCGTCGGCGCGCCGACCCAAGAAAATCGGCGGCGGCGGCGCCCACGATATGTCGGCGGCGGCGGCGCGGCGCGGCCGGCGCAGGGCTCTGCTCTCGGGGTTCGCCTTCACACTGCTCCACTTCCACCCGGCCTTCACCCGACACCGAAAAACGCTTGTTGATTTCAAATCCCCGGCGACGCCTGGACCATCTGAAAATTCCGTCTTTCAGAACATAAACTTGGCAACCTCTAATACCTCAACCAACCACTTTTGCGAAGACGACGTCACCCAATCTGCGGTACCACAGAACCGAGAGGCCACCTATTTCTCTTCGTCATCTTCCGGCAAGGAAGTGGCGTTTGCGATTACCAGCCGTACAGTTTTGACGCAGTTGATCCTCATCGGTTGGCTGAACGCCCTAATAAACGGTGTCCTTCCGTCCATCCAGTCCTACTCGTGTCTTCCATATGGAAACCTCGCATACAACTTGTCCGTACGTCTGTCGATCCTGGTCAATCCTCTGGCCTGCTTCTTCGGACTCTTCGTCCAAGTCCGATCCACCTTAGTTTGCGCAATACTCGTGTCCATTGGAACTGTCTTATCCGGATACCAGATAGCACTGGCGGCGCTCAGTCCATACCCACCGCTCTACGATGAAACTATTGGAGAGGTCCTCGTGGTAAGTCAATTGTATACTCTCTGCAATTCAGTGCTGTGGATATTATGTCGCTAAAACTGATCGTTTAAAAAAAATAATTTTAGGGTGATTTTGTACCAATTGCGGTTAACATTAATGGTTTTATCTGCTTGTTACAGTCGTCTGTAGGCTATTTCTAATGCACAAGTGTATCTGATGGTTGGCACGTGAGCACAGCTGAATATCACGAATGAAGAGTCGCCATGAAAGTTGCCCGCGAAGTGTTAGGCTACATGGCATGAACACTGTCTAATAGTCTATAATAGCCTAAGCTTTTTCTGTAGAAATGTTATGGTGTGCAACGCAGCTATTATTGTGTCTTGCACTGAAACTGCGGCCAAGTCAAATCTATTGAAGTGTTTAGGATTTTTGTGACTAACAGAAGGAATTCAGTCATGGAAGATAGAAGGAATTAGAAGCTTCTTCCTGGTCATACACGAATAAGCATTAAAAGCGATTAACTATATATATATATATATATAGGGTGGGCCATAAAAAAGTAACCCTCTATGGTTTTTTGCCCATGTCTTGGCCAAAAGTAAGAATTTCGATATGAAATTTTAGAGGCTTAAAGACAATTCATATCTACGCATGATGGCCGGATTTCATCAAAATATTTAAAACACAACAACAGTTACACCACTTTTATTGAGGTCACCCATCGTTTTTTGACGATTTGAAAACACAACGCAACAAAAAAGTAACAAAAACCAATATAATTATTCTGGCCAATATCTTGGCCAAAAGTAAGAATATCGAAATGAAATTTTATAGGCTTAAAGGCAATTCATATATGCACATGATGGTCAGATTCCATAAAAATATTTCAAACTGAACAAAGGTTATACCACTTTTAGGGAGGTCACCACCGTTTTTTGACGATTCAAAAACGAAACGCAACAAAAAGTAACACAGCCAGAATATTATTTAGTCTCATCTCAAATATTTGTTATCAAATAGCCTTGATATTGCCAGATGATCATTATTATTACTATTTAAAAAGAAACAGGGTACCAGCGTAGCTGCATGTCAGTCACTGAGAAGTCACTTAACAAGATGACAATCAAATTGGTAAATAAGGAATCTGTCAGATTAATCAACAGGTTCATCAAGAACTTTGCAAAGAGACTCAAAAGAAGTTTTGGCACTGGTGGTGGGCACATTGAACACAAGTTGTGAAGCACTACCAAGCTCATTTGACAACAGTTATTTGAGATGAGACTTAATAAAATCGTGTTTTTGTTACTTTTTGTTGCGTTTCGTTTTTGAATCGTCAAAAAACGGTGAGTGGCCTCACTAAAAGTGGTATAACTTTTGTTGTGTTTGAAATATTTTGATGAAATCTGGCCATCATGTGTAGATATGAATTGTCTTTAAGCCTGCAAAATTTCATTTCGAAATTTGATGAAAAATCCCTAGGGGGTTACTTTTTATGGCCCACCCTGTATATATAACTGAATCACGTAGTTGTAGACAAGAACTGGTCAGATGGTTGGCATGTGAGCAACAGCTGAATGTCACCCTCACAGAGCCCTGTGAAGAGTCGCCAACAGTTCGAGGCACGAGAAGTCAGTTGCCTATACTGGTGACTTTAGGTTTGGCTAAGCCACTGAATTTAATGTATACAGAGGAAGTGCGTAATGTAATAGAGCGCTAGTGTAGATCTTTTAAATTTTCTCAGCGCAGCACAGAAACCTAGCCAGGGTAGTGATCGTTCAATCGTTGTGAGGGTTTTTAATTGTATTGTATTGTAGTGATTAAAAACATTTATAAAGCGACTCTAGTAGTGGTGAACCGTTCAGAGGCGCTCCCAGTGGAGGTGTTTAGAATTGGAACTATTAAAGAAGTAATGGTAGAGACGTAATCAGGAGTATTCGTTCGATGAATATCTGTGCAGGTAATTATTTTTAGTGGTCTAGAGTGACCGTACCGTATGGCTTCAAACACGTTCATTTCAGTAAACTTACCGCCGCGTATACCCCGCAGTCGATCGAGTCATGCGTGACAATCGACTTATGCGCCACGATCGACTTGACTCGGACGACGACTTCGTTGTCTCTCCGACCTCTCCGCGACTTGGTCAACTTGACTCGGCCGACGATCGACTCGATCGACTTCGTCGACTTGAACGGTAGTCTTAATGCTTCAAAGCGTTTGGTAAAATTGCAAGTAGCATAACCTATGCCTATTATTCCACGAATCCACATTTCACAAATAATTATTGTATTTCAATTTATGGCATTTCACATATCCGTATTGGTCTTGAAAAAGACTGCATGGGGTAGCCAGTGTGCGGCAGTTTCGGCTCCAATTATTAATACTCTACAAGTTGGAGCAAATGTTGCCGGACATCAAAGTTATAATCGACGCACGCAATCCACATAGATTTTTCGCGCGTTCTGAGACCGTCCTGGCTGACATCAGAGATGGCATTTTTAAAATTAAGGCATTCTTAACGCATCGACGAGACAGGTCTGCCGCCTAAGTCGACCAGAGTTCGGATTGCTCTCCTCATCCTGTTGGGGTGGGGTGGGGGTGATCATATGACAATGCGTGCATGGGACTGTGCTCTGTCCAACAACCGATGGCAATATAGGATGCACACTAGTCTATTCAATTGCTCGCAAAAGGAAAGTTTCATCGTGTTACTCAGATGCTGTTTTCTGTTTTAGGTGGCAACATTCGTCCTACTAACGGCCATATTTTCCTACGTGAAGCTCAGCCTAGCGTCCTTACTGTCCGCAAGAGGCGGTGCGAAGGGCCTACACTGGTGCGGTGGGGTGACCCAGATCGGGTCGTTAATCGGGGCCGTCGTTAGCTTCGTACTCGTCAACCACGCCAAGCTGTTCACCAGCAAATACCCATGCACGTAGGAATGTGAAGGAATAAAGGTTTCAACAAAACTTGGAACATGGAGGGTGTCGCTGTTGAGATGTTTTGCCAGGAAATGTATTGGTACCACGATTTTCTAGACCAAAGATGTAGTTCTGTTTAGAGGAGGCCGAAGTTATACAGTGTTATTATCATACTGCCGATTAATGGCCAAAGTATTTTTATTGCCCACATTAATTTTCAATCTGACTCTGGAGAGATACATGCATCGGCTTTTCGGGGCCTACATTTTGCGATGCACTATGGGTGAGATCTGATTGGGAGACATGACAAATGACCGAGGACAAAGGAAATAATTTATTCGTGCCCGTCGCCGCAGCATGGCTATTGTCAGGAACCGATGACAATAGAACTTTCAATAGAGTAGCCTATCACTATATTTTATTTGCCTGCTTATGAGGAATTCATTGCTGATAAACCATATATACCTCTTATGTAATATACGTTTGCACCATAATGTTGAATTTAGCCCTCGGTAGCCAAAACCTTTGATTTGTCTCGAGATTGGTAGAGTAGGCCTATACTCAGCGTAACACAATGAGGCGGGTTATGTGTCCACTCGAGTACTGTATGCTCGAAGTTAATCTAATTCGAATCGAGGGCAAAACGAAGACAATCGGGCCGCACAACCGGATTAGGGGCCGTCCATAAAGTACGTCACGCTCCAGGGGGGGGAGGGGGTGTAAGAAAGTGTGACAGTTTGTGACAGAGGGGAGGGGTCAGGCCATGTGTGACGTCACACATTTATTTTTTAAATTCTTTTATATATTTTTTTTCTTAGTACCTAAAATCCGACCCGGCCCGGCCAGGCGTGTCTAAAACCCGGCCCGGCGGGATAAAAGTTGATTTCCCGTCACTATCAAAGCGTTTAGAGACACACGTCACTATTAGAGGGATTAGGGATAGTATCCTAGGGTTTAGAGGGTTAGGTAAATGGTTATGTTTAAAAAAATTGTTCGAAAGTGTGACGTACTTTAGGGGGGGGGTCCGAGATTTGTGACAGTTTGTGACAGGGGGGAGGGGGGGGTCAAAAATGGTCAAAAATAGCGTGACGTACTTTATGGACGGCCCCTTAGGTCTATACCGGTACTGTGTGCGTGGACAACGAACATGAACAGATGATGAACAATTGAACATAACCAGATAAAATCGTCTGAAAACATGTAAATTAACTGGACTCCGTTATCCATTACTCCGTCATGTACATTAACCAGAGGCGTAGGGGGCATTTCAGCAGTGGGGGGGCAAAATTTTACTTTTGCCCGAAAAATTAAACCCGGAATAATTGACGTCGTGCACACATGGCCATCTCTGTTCTTGCACCCACACCCGGGGACAAGGGGCAAATACACCGTGCCCGGCCATATTATAGGGACCAGGATGGGTAATTTTAGGCATAGACCTATACGCAAATTTATTATGTAGCCTATGTATATATTCCTGACGCTTAACCAGTTCAAACTTCACACGAGCAACTTATTAAATTCATAATTGCAGATTGTTTTGTATTGTATCTAATCATCTGCAAGGCGCCTCAGTAGAGGCGCTAATAGTGCGCAAAACCGCGCTCGAAGTGGCACGTTTGTTAAGAGGAGAGAATGAAGAAGAGAGACTGCCACAGAAAGTGTATAGAGCGAACGCAAGGAGAAAGCTCATTTCAAAGAGAACGACCAATTGAAGCAAATGATCAAGTCTCATGACTTGCAGTTCTAGAAGGCGGAAGCAAAAGTCAAGTCTGTTGGATGAACGAAGTGGACGGTTGGAGGAAGCTGAGTGAGGCCTTAGTATAACGTCGGTAAGATATTTGTGCAAAACCCCGCTGAACCTTGAAGATCAGAGTGAGGAATTTAGATTGTAGGCTATGTGAGCACGGAGAGGAAGCCAATGGGTGGAGACAGAACAGCGAAAGATCTTGAGACACCTTAAATGAAAAATAAGAGGAACGTGTGCTTTTGTCCTCAGTTAAGGTATTATCCTTCACCGTAATATATAAATGAGCTATCAAGTGCAACACCCTGATCCCGCACACTTGACAAGAAGGAAAAAATTGTAGATTTTCATAGAGCAGACCAATATCTGCACGTTCAATGTTGATGATCGCAAGATTATCGTGTCTATTTTACCTCATGACCTGTAGAAATTTCGATGTCAGAACTTTTCGGGAATTTCTGCTCACCATGATTATTGTGAGCTAATATCTAACTCGATTCGGGCAAGATGGAACTGGGAGATAATGTGGTATACTAATGAACGTTGAACTTCAAGAAGTTTGGTTAATATTTTTCCGGGTCTACTTGCCCGAAAAAACAGACTTGCCCGAAATTGGGGGGGCATTTGCCCCTCTGGACCCTCGTCTCCTACGCCTATGACATTAACTATATTTCATTTAATTGCACCATGTCTGTAAACCAAAATGCGGTTAGCAATTGGTGAATAAAAGAATATTCTTATCTTATCTTACATAACAGAGAGCGAAGTGGAATCAGCAATTAAGAACATGGCATGCAAAAAGGCACCAGGATAGGATAACACCACAGCGGAGATGTTACAAGCTGGGGGCAATGCTCAGTAGAAATGATGCATGGATTGTGTAATAAAATATATGACAGCAAAGAATGCCTCAAAGACGGGCAGGCCCATGATAATTCCAATACACAAAAAAGAAGATAGGAAGGAATGCAGCAACTATCGATCTATCAGTATGACAAGCATAGTAGGGAAGGTGTACACAAAAATACTACAGCAGCGCTGTAAAAGATATGCGCAAGAGGCAATGAGTGAAGAACAGGCCGGTTTTAGGAAGGGAAGAGGCACAATGGATCAGATATTTGTAATTAGACAACTGTCAGAGAAACGCATAGAATAGGACACTATATAACAACTTCATAAACTATAAACAAGCTAACTGTCAGAGAAACGCATAGAACAGGACACTATATACCAACTTCATAAACTTTAAACAAGCTAACTGTCAGAGAAACGCATAGAACAGGACACTATATACCAACTTCATAAACTATAAACAAGCTAACTGTCAGAGAAACGCATAGAACAGGACACTATATAACAACTTCATAAACTATAAACAAGCCAACTGTCAGAGAAACGCATAGAACAGGACACTATATACCAACTTCATAAACTATAAACAAGCTAACTGTCAGAGAAACGCATAGAACAGGACACTATATAACAACTTCATAAACTATAAACAAGCCAACTGTCAGAGAAACGCATAGAACAGGACACTATATAACAACTTCATAAACTATAAACAAGCTAACTGTCAGAGAAACGCATAGAACAGGACACTATATAACAACTTCATAAACTATAAACAAGCTAACTGTCAGAGAAACGCATAGAACAGGACACTATATAACAACTTCATAAACTATAAACAAGCTAACTGTCAGAGAAACGCATAGAACAGGACACTATATACCAACTTCATAAACTATAAACAAGCTATTGACAGTGTGTGGCAAGAGGGATTATGGAGAACAATGAGACATTGCGGAATATCTGAAGAACTATATTAGTTGAGGACCTATACAGCAAGTCTGCAAGTGAGGTGAGAGTGGATGGAGAATTGACGCAGGACTGTTTTAAAGGATTTTTTAGAACTGCACAACTCCATCTTTCCTTTCCCATAATCCATGGTAAATTACTTTTTGCTAGTTTTAACTGTACAGAAGTGATTCTACAACTTCACAATTTGTGTACAGCTGCAGGTTGAAAAGCCCTGAATTGACGGAATGGTTTGAAATCAAAGTGGGGTTAGACAAGGACGTGGAATGTCATCAGATCTTTTCAAAGCGCCACTTGAAAGCCAAGCGCGGGGCACCAGCTTATTCACGAACGCTGCGTTGAATTAGAAGGGTTGTCCGTGAGAGTAGTCCGTGGTGGTCCAGGTCGAGTTACCACAGGATCAGAGGGGCGGAACAGCTATTAAGGCGGGTGTCGTCTGGACCGGGAATTGGAAGGTGGAGGATCAGATGAGACAGGGTAAGAGTTTGTGAAAAGGAGTGTCTTAAGTTTTTAATGAAAGGCCCGAGGTGTGATGGATAGAGGAGCCTGAGAAAGGGGGTGTGTGATTAGTAATGATGATGGAGGGACTGAAAAGGATCGGAATTCAGGAGGCAAATCATTCCAAAGTCCAGGCGTGGTGTTGGCAGCCATTAAGGGCGCCAAACATATAGCTCAAGCCTATTTATGGTAACGCCACGACAGAGTCATCCTTAGGCAAAACGCCGCTCGAGAAGCACACTCAGTTAGTATTTAGCCACTGAATTCCCTCTTTCAAATTCAACTGTGAAAATTCAGAGTTCGCAGTTCAACCGATCGCTATTACTTTCCAACGAATGCACAACATGGGGGGGCGCGGTGGTGTAGTGGTGGCGTTGTTGCCTTGAAGCCGGAAGGTTCGAGGTTCGAATCCACCTCGCCGCGTAAGAACCTTGGGCAAGTCCTTCACTCACAATTGCTCAGCGCTTCGGCGTGAAACTCCGATGCAGTGTCCGCTCTGCATTCGGGAGCGCCTCTGAGTAGAAGGGAGCTTGATGGGGCGCTATAACAAGTGCACATACAAACAAACAATCTAAACTAATCGTTTTCTAATACATCCACTCGACCTTCGCAGTCCAACGCAGTTTTTCGCAATGGGTATAACAACCCGACTAAACTTGATGACTCCGGCAACACCAACACGGAAGTCCTCCTGATTCGATCTCAACGACTCGATTCAAACCACAACGACCATCCGATCCGGTCTCCACAACTCGAATCCCTTTTCCGTTGGCCTTCTCTCCCAACTCACCAAACGGCTCTTTTTAATGACGCTAACTTTTTATCTGATTTGTTGTCATCCTTGCTGTTGCTAAGCGACGCTTCATTACGTCAGGTAGCGTACGTCACGTTCACTTCAGCCTCATGAATTAATTAAGTTTTTATATAGAGCCACTTAATTACCTACTTAATTACCTAATGCCACTGGTAATTGTCTGTCTTATACTAGGTACTTATATTGTGTAATTAAAATATACAGACAATAGTTAATTTGATATTGATAAGATGTACACGCTATAGTATATATGTACTATGTATGTATGTTAGACTGGTACAAAATGGCATGTAAAAAATTTTTCTTTTGGATTTATGAGGCATGTTGATACATTAGTTCATTTGATCTAAAAAGTACCTGTGTAAAATTGCATGCAAAAATGTAATATTTAGGGGTCACTCGTGAGCATCATAGTTGGGGGTTTGGGGCTATATATTAATAGTCCAGGCAATTTGCAGTTTGACCTGGAAAAAATTGTAACATAAGCGTTCTAAACGGTTTCCTTCTCAAAATTTTCTGTTGAATAAAATATCCAATATCCGAAAAAATCAGACCATGGGGTCTCCCCAAAATGGGGTTCAAAATGTAATGGATTTTCGTGCATTTTTACATGCTGACAACCTTAATGTGGCTGAAAATTGATGTTTTCAAGAACAATTTTCTTAAATTTGTTGGTTGTCCACTCTCAGAACATTGATAAGTAGGTCTAGGTCTATGCTTAAATAGGCCTACCCTTAGGAGACTCGAAGGGAGCATTAGAGGCACATGCCCACATGATGTTCTATAAATTGAGCTGGTTTCAACGCTGGACCGCAGCATTATTTTTAACAGGATATCTAGTCACATCCTATTATTTTGCAATCCAATAGGCCTACTGTATGGCCAAAATTCTATTTCTTAAAGCTCACTTTGGCATGCCAGGGTTGACAGGCGAACCAATATAGCGTCAATCTGAGAGATTCCTTCATCCACGAAGTCAAGATAAAAAATTCAAATTTTCGATTCAGAGCCAGCGGGTATGCGTCCGCAAAACCCGTGAGGAACTAATTTCGAACTCATGGATTGCCGTAATAAAAGGGTATGGCTACGCTCCTTCGTCACAGATGTGGTGTAACGTTTGTGGAAAACGTTCTGTATTCCTTACTTACTTTTCTCTCACTTTCTAGTTCAATAACTATCTCATGGGTAGAGCTAAATTTAGTTTCTACGCAGTTCTTTTTAGAGTGCAGATGTACTAAGGTGGCGTGATCGGTACAGTGCGCTGCTGATTGGTCAATAAGCGGTGCACGTTTCTGGCGCGAACCGGAAATCGCCTGTGATTGGTTGTCGGTATAAACTGAATCAGTTGCGCGTCGGCAGTGGAGAAGGAAGGTAGAGTTGCGCGTTGGCAGTTGACAAGGAAGGTAGAGTTGTGAGAAGACGTGCACTGCGATAGGTGAAATTCGCTTGAAATTTCTATTGAATTCGAGAAGATCTCGCAAATTGACTTTAAATTGTGCAAAGAAACTGACGGGTAAAAGGATCTTGTTCTCCGGCAAAGTGACTCTTCACCGGGTGTCAAATTTGATGAGAAACTTGTTGATTTCATCGTTTCAAGAAGATAACCGAAATTTCTGCAGGGAAGGGTTGACTTCAAATTGCACGGCCGAAAACAGGGAAGTATAAAATTTAATATCTAGCTTCCGATCTATTGAATTCGTTGTAGATTGATTATTGTGATCGCTATCGTAAGGAACTGATTCAGAAATGTATTAATTTAATTTCGGAAAGAACTCTAAGTTCAGTTGAATTTAATTGAACGCTAAAGAGACTCTTGTCGGAAATTTGTGAATCCTGTCGACAATATTGAAATCAAATCGCATGTTAATTAGAAGTAACAAGTAGAGAATTGTGACCGTTGAAATTGCTATAATTTGATTGCTTCATTCAGAAATAATAATAATCGTGGAAATCATCAGAAACTAGAACTTGTCTCATGGATGATAATTATTCAGGCGAAGAGGGGAAGACCCTGTGTTATGTAAGACACCCTCTAAGAAGAACGTTCAAGAAGAGTCGACTGACTCAATGTTTGAGCGGTTTGCTGATGGGATAAAGGCATTTATAGAGCGCCATTCTAGTGAGCTACAATTTCTGGTCATGAAACAAGAGGAAGCAGAGCGAAGAACTGACAGGGCCCTAACACAGCAATCGGCAATTATAGACCAACAATTGAGCAATCGGCAATTATAAGCAACAATTGAGAGGCCTAGGGGAATCTGAAATACAGATATCCAGATCCATTAAACCAATGGTATCCACCCTATCTCTATCTGAATCTGCCGAGTGGGATTCGAACCCAGATGAGCACGTGAGGAATAGTGCTACCGCTTGTCGACCAACAGCCGTGGCGTATGCGAGAAATTCCTGGTAAGAAAGAAAGGGCTGATCCCTTGGGTCTAAACCTTCCTCTAAAGTCCTTAGTTCCTATACATGAATTCCAATCCCCTCAGCAGTACGCTGCATCGCTAGAGGTCACTTCGGCAAGTAGGCTAATAGGGAGAAAACTAGGTATAAGAACTTCTGGCCCTCTGGCGAATAAGGCGAGCGTTATAGTGTGACCCCTCGGGCGAGGTGTGTATCGTCATTTATAGACGGACCCTATTGAAAACAGCCGTATGGCTTGTATTGAATATCTTGGATCAAAAGTATTAAGAATAAGTGATGTGAACACCAGGTCGAATCGACAACCGTGAAAAGCCATAAAGAGTCCTTCGTGCGATCGTGCGCCATACTTAAATCAGTTTGCGCCATTGGCTGACAGGTTCTAACTAAGCATGTACGTATAGTTCAAACGTGGCTCATTTTATACTGAATGTCTATTAATCGCAGTCACCAATGAGATTAAACCGTGTACAACCTCCATTAATTCTACCACGTGAATAGCGCAAATCGTCTAATATTCGGTTTGGAAGACGGAGATTGGACGTAAGGAGTCCATTTGAGTCCATTCTCCATAGCTAGACATTTGCCATACATTTTTGTGTGTCGATTAACCTTAGTATTCCATTTCGAGGTCGTGACCCACTAATTCAGGATACATGCAACAGTCGAATAGAAAACTATGGGTCTCAAGGAATATCTGCACTCAATTTCCATCCCTGTCTATGCAGCCGTCTGTATGTTTGCAATTTCGTCATGGATCAACACCAACGGAGTTTTTGTGGAGCTTCCATTGTTGGTCAAACAGGCGCCAGAAGGCTGGAACCTTCCTTCCTACATGACCATCATCAGTCAGATCGCCAACGTTGGTCCCCTCATCTTTACGATTGCCAAGAGGCTGGCTCCAAGAAAGGTCCAAGAGTGGTGGGTCATCTATCTCATAATCGGAATAGGAGTGGTCGCCTGCTTCCTGCTCGTGTTCTTCTGGGACAAGACGACATATGTAGCTGGAGCGGACCACAGTGCAGCGCTCCTTGTTCTAACGGGGTTTCTCGCCCTCGTTGACTGCTCCTCATCCGTTGTTTTCCTCCCATACATGGCGCTTTATTCGTCCCAGTACTTAAACGCTCTATATGTCGGACAGGGTTTCAGCGGACTGATTCCGGCAATCATCGGCCTTATCCAAGGAGTCGGGAGTGACCCGATTTGCGTCAATACTACAGACCCAGCTTCAAACGGAACCGATTACATCATAGTAGCAACATACGAACCTCCTCTGTTCAGCGTGAGCGTGTTTTTTGGATTACTGGTTGTAATGTTGTGCCTGTCGGGGTTCGCCTTCACACTGCTCCATTTTCACCCGGCATTCCGCCGACACCGACAGACCTCTGGTGATTTCAAATCACCGGAGACGCCTGGACCATCTGAAAATTCCGCGTTTAACAGTATAGACTTGACAACCACTGATACCTCAACCAACCACTTTTGCGAATACGACGTCACCCAATCTGTGGCACCACAGAAGCGGGAGGCCATCTATTTGTCTTCGTCATCTCCCGGTAATGAATCGACGCCCCTGGCATCAAAGGAAGCGACGCTTGCCATTACATCCCTTCCAGTGTTGACTCAGTTGATCCTCGTCGGTTGGATCAACGCCTTGACGAACGGTGTCCTTCCGTCCATCCTGTCTTACTCGTGTCTTCCATATGGAAACATCGCCTACAATTTGGCCGTACGTCTGTCGGCCCTGGGAAGTCCACTGGTTTGCTTCTTCGGACTCTTCAACCAAGTTCGATCCACCGTAGTCTGCGTAATCCTTGTGGCCATTGCAACTGTCTTATCCGGATACCAGATAGCACTGGCTGCGCTCAGTCCGTACCCACCGCTCTACGATGAAACTATTGGACAGGTCATTGTGGTTAGTTCAATTCTCTCTGCAAGACAGTGCTATGGACACTATGTCGCTAAGACTAATCGTTTTAGAACCTGAAATTAGGGTGTTTTTGCACCAAGGAATGGAGGAATCAATTGTTTAACGACAGCCTATGACAACAGGGGCCGTTGCTGTTGGCAGATATTGTTTGGCATATTACAGCTCTTGGTTTTTGCACCTTGTGAGTGGTCTCTACCTTTAAATGATTTTATCTGTTACATTCGTCTGTATTTTTAATGCACAAGGGCATCTGATGGTTGGCATGTGAGGACAGATGAATATCACTCCACAGAGCCATATGAATAGTAGGAAAGAAAGTTGACCGCGAAGTGTTATGCTGCACGGCATGAACACTGTCTATAGTGTAAGCTGTTTTTGTAGAAAAGCTTTGATGTGCATTGTGCAACGCATCTATTAATTGTGCCTTCCAATTGAGATTGCGGGGAAGCCAAATCTATCGAGCTGTATATTATAAGGCTATGCAATAGCGTATACAATTTGTGTCTTTTCAGAAATATATGACGGATAGGACATAGTCAAAGATATAGGATTGGGGTGGTATCCATTCCATCTCTGCTTTTATGTTTGACCATCTCCATTGGCTTCCCCTTACTGCTAGGATTCAACTCAAAGTGCTGACATTAATCTCCCGGTCATGTACTGGCCGAGCTCCCATGTACCTCCGTGACCTCATCCACCTGCCGACCTCGGCCACTTCTCTTCGCCCACTACGCTCCTTAGATCGGCATGATCTCTTCGTCCCGCGAGCTAGGACTGCTTTAGCTAAAAACCGTGCCTTTGCTCTCATTGGCCCCGCATTGTGGAACCAACTTCCTCCTTCAACGCGTTCCTCCATATTAACTGGTGGGCCTAATGCCTCATTTCGGTGTCTCAAGACTACTTTTTTCTCTCTTGGTCTAACGTACTGGGAGCGCCTCTGATTGGTGTGCACTGTGAGAGGCGCTTTATAAATTTATAAATACAATACAATACAATACAATGGTTTACCAATGGCATCTCGGGCATAACTTCTGAACGGTGTGAGACACTGAGATATTATCAGGGCTTTTTAACGTGCAGTTGTACACAAAATGTGCAGTTCTAGATGGATTTGTACAGTTGTAGTAGCACTTCTGTACCGTTAAAACTAGCAAAAAGGCCATTGTCCTCCAATTGGAAGTAACTTACAATGGTCAATGTAGGATCGGAAAGGAAAGAAGGGGTTGTGCAGTTCTAAAAATTCCTTGAAAACAGCCTTGGATATTATCTCACATTACTTCAAATTGTGCGCAAATGAATCCCCCCCAAAAGTACTACATAAAAGGCCAAATTTTTAATACGAAAAAGTTGAGATGAAAATCCTAGAGATGAGGGTGAAGTGGATATAGAGGCAGGCGAGGAATTGCACACATGCGCGCACACACTGTCTGCGTGTGTGACGCACACACAATATACACATGCACATATACAGGGTGGCTCAAAAAAAAACGTACCACCGGGGAAAATGCGATATCTTCGCAGCCGATCGAACTTTTTCTGCGAAAATTTTCCAATTTGTAGGGGAATGAATTTCCAACAATACCTGAAAGTTTCATTTGAAACTTTTCATGTTTGCAAAAGTTACAGCTGTTCAAACTTAAAATTTCGTTTTTTCAATTATCCGCGGAAAATTGACGTCACTTGTAGATTTCCAAGTCAAATGATATCACTTTTCACTACGACCTCAGCATTCCGTTTTGCAGTTTATTGTAAGGTATAATGAGAGTGTCCACTCCCTGCCTTAACACAAGCTCAAATTCTTTTTGTGAAGCTCAGTATGGCCTTGTTGGTCGGGTCCTGCGGCAACTGACCCCACATTAGCAGCAAGACTTGCTTCAGCTGGCCAATGTTCTCCAACTTGGGATTAAATGTCTTGCAGCGTTCCAGCATAGCTCCCCAGACGTGATAAACAAGAGGGTTAAGGTCTGGCGAGTTTGTAAATCATCTTTGCCAATGCATTTACTTCAGTTGATGTCAATAAGGTAGCGCCATCATAATCAACCTTGCCGTGCGAGCAAGCAGGCGCACTGTCCTGCTGCATAATAAAACCAGATGTTAGAGCATACCTGGTCTTCAATGAGTCTGGGTAAGCGAGTTCAATGATGAGTTTGACATCTAACCTACTGAATGGGATTAATTGCAGTCTTTTCTTGCAGCCGCAACACACGCCGGCATATCTGATGCCGAAACCACGATTTGCTTTGCAAACTTGACCTTTCGATTACCAAGCGAATTTCGTGAAAATCGCGCTTTTTCCGTCAGATCAAGCGACCACTTCCTGCCTCTCTTCCGACATCTGATCTTCGTTACATAAACATGTTTGCAGATAGTCTTCAATGTGCTCAGGCTCCACTTTTCACTGGGTATTTTGCTATGATCACGCGATGTCTCAGTCTCTGTTCATGCAAAGTCCGAGTTCCCATTTTATCTTTTGCAGAAACTTTGCCCATGACGTTCATTGTTTGGGTTCACCAATTGAGACCTTAATCTATAAAATATCACCAAATACCAGCAGATTGCTTCATAAACAGCTTCTTTACAGCTCATAGTGAGGTCGTATGACATCATCATCAATGTGTGTGTGTTGTAATTTGCCAAACATCCTAATGAAATCACTTGTATTGGAGCATGATTCTCCGGATAATTGAAAAAACGAAATTTTAAGTTTGAACAGCTGTAACTTTTGCAAACATGAAAAGTTTCAAATGAAACTTTCAGGGATTGTTGTATATTCATTCCCCTTCAAATTGTGAAATTTTCGCAGAAAAACCCCAATCGGCTGCGAAGATATCGCATTTTCCCCGGTGGTACGTTTTTTTTTGAGCCACCCTGTAGATACGCCACACAAATATGTCGGAGCGCAACACAAAGCCGTATAACAAGCCATTTGATGTAGCGTCCCTTCAAGGTAACTACTCAGGAGCGCTCCCAGTCCTACCTCGGTCGAATAAGACAATCTTAAGAATAGCGAGAAATGAAGCAGAAAGAGGAATAGGCATTTGACGTAGAATAATAGGGGCTCATTCCAGGTCGCAGGGCCAGCCATATTATGATGTGTTTTAGGCTATGCGTATATCGTATACGAAAACTGCATGGGCCTCATTCGAAAAGCGTTTAATCTATCTACACGAATAATTCTTTAGTCATAAAGTTTGTAGGTCAAAAATATTTATTGTGTCACACTGTCCCGACTTAGAAAGTTAAGACTGCTATACCAGCAGTCTTAACTTTCTAAGTCGGGACAGTGTGACACAATAAATGTGGTTGACAATATCTGTAATATTAGGCCTAGCCGCCTAGGTCTGTAGACTCCTATAGACCCTGCAGAATTTGGGATGCGTTGAAGTCAACCCTGCTGACTTAATAAGAACAATTTGTACGAGTCAAACCTGATTATTTTACTAATAAATAGATTATTTCAGGCGGTCGGTTATTATTCTGACCGTCATGCCAAGTTGACCTTGGAGACAGCAGCCGCAGGGGAGGCGCAAGATTTTCAGGTTTGGGTCCTGAGGTTCTTTCTCCCTCCCAGGGGCGCAACTAGAACTTTTCCTTGAGGGTATTCATATTGCAAGCGCCGAAGGCGCGCGAAGCTGCGAGTGCCGAAGGCACGAAGCCTATGCCGACTAAGTCAGGGAAGCTCCCCCTACGGGGCCAGGAGCGGATTCCAGAAACGAAGGCCATTGGGTGCATGAGACTGCGCTATATCCAATAATCATGGATAGTAATTAAGTTACACAGAAATCTATTCAATTGCTCGCAAAAGGAGAGTTTCATCGTTTTATACAGACGCTGTTTTCTGTTTCAGGTGGCAACATACGTCCTGTTGAGGGGCATCTTTTCCTACGTGAAGCTCATCCTTGCGTCTCTGCTGTCCGCAAGAGGCGGTGCGAAGGGCCTACACTGGTGCGGTGGCGTGACCCAGATCGGGGCGTTAATCGGGGCCGTCGTTATCTTCGTACTCATCAACCACGCCAAGCTGTTCACCAGAAAATTCCCGTGCACCTAGGAAATTGAACGAATAAAAGTTTCAACAGATGTTGGATGGTTCATTGTTTAGATGTTTTATCTGGAAAGGAATTGGTTGCCGCTATCATTTTTAGACCAGCGTTTCACAAACTTTTTGCGAAGGAGGACGTTTTGTTTGTTTGTATGTGCACTTGCTATAGCGCCCTTCAAGCTCGCTACTCAGAGGCGCTCCCAACTGCAGAGCGAACACTGCATCGGAATTTTAGGCCGAAGCGCCGAGCAATTGCGAGTGAAGGGCTTGCCCAAGGTCTCTACGCGGCGACTTGATGTGGATTCGAACCTGTAACCTTTCAGCTGCAAGGCGACGAACATACCCACTACACCACTGCGCCCCACAACACCTAAAACGGCGCCGCGCCACCGTTTTGACGCCGGACATTTTCGCGCCGGTCGTTTTCGCGCCGGACATTATTTTATTGACGAAAATAAATGTTGCGTGAATGGAAGCTATAGATTGATAAAACTAATGTTTGACATAACTTAAGTGGAAGCTGGATTGATGACAATAACTGGTCCTGTTAATGGAAACTGGATGAAACTTAGTCTTTGGTTCAATAGAGGCTGGATGGATGGAATCGGCCTAAATAGAAGTGGGTTTGACGGGATCTATAAATGGAAGCTGGATTGATGAAACACTTCTTCGTTAAATAGAAGCTGGATTGATGAAAATTGCTTTACCTTAAATAGAAGTGGGATACAGATAGTTGAACAAGATATCCAACCAGACTTGCATTGACGAAATATAATTAGGGCCTATTATTTAAACAGAAGTTGGAATGATGAAAATAATTGTTGCTCCAATGGAAACTGGATTGAAAAAAATGATTCTTGCCAAGGCAGAAGTCGCTTTCCCGTCATTGCACGGCCATATTTGTTATGTCTGCATATTTAATTTTGAATGCGTAGTCGCAGCCATCTGTCACTGTTGAGGCTAAAGAAATGCGCCCACAGTATAAAGAATAAATACTGCGATGCCCTATTCTTAGCTGTGATGCGCCCAAGGTCTATGCAAGGACCCTGTGTTAAAGGACTGGTTACTTGTGAACATTTTGTGGTCATCCATTTCACTCTCAACCATAGATGTCGCCTTACTTAAAATTCCGTTTATAAATATATGTCTCAAATAACCTGTACCCGGTATATGAGCCCTTTCTCAAATCTTACTTTGTAGACTTACTTAGTTCTTCACGTGCAGGTGCCAGCGCCAGTCCAAAGCCTAGAGAGAGGAGGAGGGTGATACTATTCATCTTTGATATAATGTGGTGTCATTAAACAGCAACAGGCAGGTCTGCACATCGGGCAGCGCATCTCCACCACTCATCTCTGCCCATCGTCAGCTGTTGATGCTGCTGATGCTCCTCTTCTTCCTCTTCCTCTTCCTCCTCCTCGTCCCACATCCCTTCTAAACATCACCAGCATCATGATAATGATTAACGTCAGATCGTGATAATGTTTCTCATCACTGAGTCATCAGACCAACCTCCCAAACACATTAAGGCTCTCATGCATGACAACAGCTTTGCAGTGTATCATATTTCAAGCTGCTGCACCCTAAGCCACGGATGTCTAACCAACCTGACATAAGAGATCAATCCTAAGTCCACGTACCTCACATAAGTCAAATTAAGCTGTGACAACAAGGTTACAGGTCAGAGATGCAATATAACACACATACGTAATACTAATGTTATAAGTAGCGGCAGCCATAAACAGGCGCCCATGCGGCCCGTCCGTCGGGTTATTGACGTTAACATAGACAGATGATGTTGATATGCATATTGCCTAATGCATTTTGGACTACGAACACAGAATATTTCTCTGCTCGTCTATTTAAGTCTTTTGGGCGGGCAATGCGGCTATCCATTAATAGTGTTATGACAGATAGGCATACCAGGTACACGTAACACGTGGGCTTTGAACTGAAGACTGTGGATGTCAGTAGCGATAATAAATTGACCCTTGGGAAGGTTAGCTCAGATTCTGTTGATCAGTCTAAAGATATCGAATTTAATTGCAGTTAGTTTTCCAATTTTTATATATATATATATATCTAATTTAAATCCATAATTATATCTGTATCACCCTGTATCACTTTGCCAAATCGGACCCTGTGGAGTACATTGTTCTCAAGGACCAAAATGAAAATGTATATCGACAGAGTTTAGAGATCTCGTCATCAGCAACACACGTTGGATGAAAGCAGCAGTTAGAGCTGAAGCACACTTTTAAAGAGTTGCAGGGCGCTGCTTCCGTGACGATTTGAAGTTGAGCAATATTCCAAACTTGCGAGTTGCCAAATAATGCACTCAGAACGAATGACAGTTGTTCCAACGTTTAAAGGTAACTTTTCAATAATGTCACTTCATTATCTTTCGCTATTTCCAGATAAACTCCGACCTCCGAGGGCCCTGACAAGGGGCTTTCCGAATGCACTGGTCCGTCTCGGCGCGCATTTGACCCGTGCGCGCTTTTGTCGGCGCGCTTATGTCGGCGCGCTTTTGTCCTGCGCTCTTTTGGCGGGGCACCCTAATGACGACAATGAAGAACTCACATGGCCCGGAGTTGAGTACTCTGCATTGGGTACACTGTGTAAGTGTGTATGCTAACTGTAGGCTATATACTGAATGCTGAGTTTTTAGTTAGGGGAGTTTTAGGAGACGTTGTGTGTGCGAAGATAAATTGGAATTTCGATGACTTGACTTTGATTTAGGGACCAACGGATCTAATGCCAAAGGCAAACCAACGCTGATACATCTTGGGCTTAGGCCTAACGCCGACTTTTCGAGTAGGCTATACTTGCAAGAAAAAATGCACGATTAGAAAGATTATTATGGCGATGTCAAGTAAATTTAGGGCGATGTTGTGTTGTTCCCTGAAAGTATGTTCAGCCTTTGGTTCGCTGACCAGTTAGTTGGTCGCCTGATGCCCCAAGTCGTTTTTAGATCTACATTTGAACTGGTACAACATCCTGACACGTGAACCACAGAGATACGAAGGGGCGTATTATTACACAGCCTTACAATTATTATTTCAGTTCAACAATAAGTCTGATCACTTTTCCGATAATTTGGCAACCGGTCATCTGTCGCCCGATCAACTCTCCGGCCGTTCTGTGGTCTCAACGGTCATCTAATACACCGCTCTACAGTCGCTGTTCTAGTGCCGTCCACTGAAATATCGGTGAACCCATAAAATGATGGCATAGAATAGAATAGCCTATTAATTATTAATCGACCAATAATATTACAAACCATATTTTTGGGTTATATAGCAGCGTTTTGAAATGGTGCAACAATAATTCTTGCGTCAGAAATGTAGCCTGTATAAGTTGTCGAAGAAGTTAAGATAATTTTTTTTATAATTTTCGATGTTGTCTTGTTTAGATACCCTTGAAATTGTGCGATAACACTGCGAAACAACTTCAAAGAACAGCATGAATTTGAAGGAGTATCTACGGGAGATTTCCATCCCTGTCTATGCAGCCGTCTGTGTGTTTGCAATTTCGTCATGGGTCGACATTAACGGAGTTTTTGTGGAGCTTCCGTTGTTGGTCAAACAGGCGCCCGAAGGTTGGAACTTTCCGTCCTACCTGACTGTTATCATTCAGATCGCCAACGTTGGTCCTCTCGTCTTTACCATCGTCAAGAAGCTGGCTCCGACAAGGGTCCGAGATTGGTGGGTAATCTACCTGATCATCGTAACAGGAGTGGTCGCCTGCCTCCTGCTCGTGTTCTTTTGGGACAAGACGACATATTTAGCTGGAGTGGAACGCAGTACAGCCCTCCTTGTTCTAACAGGGTTCCTCGCCCTCGTGGACTGCACCTCATCCGTTGTTTTCCTCCCCTACATGGCCCTTTACTCGTCCCAGTACTTAACGGCGCTATATGTCGGACAGGGTTTCAGTGGACTGATTCCAGCAATCATCGGCCTTATCCAAGGAGTTGGAGGTGAGCCCATCTGCGTAAACACTTCGGACCCAGCTACTTACGGGACCGATTACATTATGGTACCGACATATGAACCTCCTCTGTTCAGCGTGAACGTGTTTTTTGCAGTAGTGGTTGTAATTTTGTGCCTCTCGGGGTTCGCCTTCACTTTGCTCCATTTTCACCCGGCCCTCAACCGACACCGACAGACCCTCGTTGAGTTCAATTCGCCACCGGCTTCTGCATCACACGATCCTCCCTATCAGAGCGTAGAATGGACAGACGCCAGCACTTCAACCAATGACTTCAGTTCCCAGAGCGAACTCATCGCTACGAAGGAACCACGGAAGCGGAAGGAAACCTCTTTCTCGACATCGTCCGTCGAGGATACCACATCTTCACCGGATGAAGCATTTTCAGTGACGAACCGAGAGGTCTTGACGCTGTTGATCCTCGTCGGTTGGTTGAACGCCTTGACGAACGGTGTCCTTCCGTCCATCCAGTCCTATTCGAGTCTTCCATATGGAAACCTCGCCTACAACTTGGCCGTACGTCTGTCGGTCCTGGCCAATCCTCTGGCCTGCTTCTTCGGACTCTTCGTCCAAGTTCGATCCACCGTTGTCTGCATAATACTCGTGGTCGTTGGAACTGCATTATCCGGATACCAGATAGCATTGGCGACGCTCAGTCCGTACCCACCACTCTACAATAAAACTATTGGACAGGTCCTTGTGGTAAGTACATTACTCTCTGAAATTCACTGCTATGGATATTATGTCGCTAAAACTGTTGATTTTTATAATCTTATCTTACTGTGCTTTTGCACCATTTGACTGGTCCCTACATTTGGTTACAGTTTGTTAGGTTTTATTTGTTGCAATCGTCTGCATAAGGCACAAGTGCATCTCTTGATTGTTATAATTATGTGATTGTGAGGCAGCTGAATATCACCCCAGAGAGTAATGTGAATAGTAGCCATGACAGTTGCCCACGAAGTGTTAGGCTGCATGGCATGCACAGTTGCACACTGTTAATAGCCTAAGCTGTTTCTGTAGAAATGTTATGATATGCAACTCATCTATTTATTGTGTCGTGCATTGAGATTGCGGCCAAGTCAAATACATCGAGTTGTTCAGGCTAATATTTTATCTAATAGAAGGAATTCAGTCTTTGAAGCTATAGAAGAAATCAGAACCTTCCTTCTGGTCATACACGAATATATGCACCAAAAAACGAGGAACTGAATCACGTAGCTTTAGAGAGGCATTGACAAGGTGTTGTTTCGTACTAATTTGACCGTCATGTTACGTTGAATTAGAATAGATACATCAGCTGTTTTTGGCTGGTCTAAGGTTCACCGATTACGACTCGTGCAATTGAGAAGCAATTAGCCTATGGCTTTGCAAAATTTCTCCATGTGCCCATGCATAATACACCAACAGAGACGTGGTCTGAATAATTATCCTAATCAATGTAAATGAGATGTAGGCTGCACGTGTTGTCCTGGTCTGCTTGCGTTGGAAATTTCAATTTAAGCATTAGCAAGATGCCATCAATCGGGTTCTTGCTGGCTGCGCATCCGGTCGCAGCCAGCATTTGTTTAGAGGAAATGTAGCTTTTCATGATTTTCAACCGTTCTCTGGCAGGCAAAGACCTGTTGTACGGTACACAGGCTATTAATGCTTCCGGATGCAATCGATAGCATTTACGCGTTTTTGGAAAATTCTAACACCTACAATCACCGTATAGGCCGCCGCGTGTTGTTAACAGCGATCAGCTGCGACTTTCCTGTGTTTTCTTCAGCGCAACATCGGTGAACGGAAAAAACCGAACCTCCGCAATAAATAGAGAAATCAACATCAATAATGTAGGCCTAATAATATTATTGAGAATAAGACTATTTCCATTCCCAAGAATAAACTTAACCATTCTTAGAATTATGCGCTATACCAGTTACAACTGGAAGTCATTTAAAATGTTTCAAGCAGCGCATAGAGCGACTGAAGTTCACTGAACTAACGGAGGTCAACAACAGGCGCACCTTGCGCGGGAAAGGTAGACGTTGATGCGCTATCCTGCAAACGTAGTACATTTTATTTGGTTTGTCGACGTGAAAATGTTCACTGTTGCTTCACCATCGAATAGTCAAAATGATCGCCTTGTATACGCTGCCGTCGGAATACTGAAGAAAAAACATCCCTGGGAATTGCTTGCTATAGAGACACGAATTTGATCAAGGTGTACCGTGTAATCGATTCAGCTGTTAGTCAGTGGCGAGCGCGTCTTTGTGTGTTGAGGCGGAAGGAGGAAATTTTGAACACACATTATAACTAACAAAATATTATAGTTATCTGATTGATGTCCTTTAAACTGAAGTTTCTCCATGTTGAATTAAAATACACACATTTCTACATAAATTATTGTAGCAAAAGGAGAGGTTCGATTTATATATAATCTACATGTATTGAAACCCGTGATTCATTACCGCAACGGGGCGCACAAAGATGGCGTCTCGATATCGGGATCAACAGCAATACGAATATATTAGCAGTTCTAATCGACGGCCGTGTGAAGCTCATGAGCAACATCACATGAGTTAAATGCACCAGTGGCCCCCTCTGAGCAACGTACGTTGGGCCACATTTTAATGTTTATAGATCAAACGCGACTCACCTTAAACGAGATGCATATCAATCACAGTGACTAACGAAATGACACTGCGATTCTGCAAAACAGACAAGACTCATAAGTTCCGCGTTCGTCGAATAGCACTCGGATTAAGACCATATCTTGAACGAGAGTTCGGTCCGTATTCATGGCTTGATACTTGCAATTCAGCGTTGTGTACGTCGATAGGCCTATATATAGAGTAATTTCGACGCCCCAAACCACTAGAATCGCACACTTAACAATCGTAGAGGATAAAACTTTGAAGTTGAAGGAGTATCTACGCTAAATTTTGATCCCGGTCGATGCAGCCTACTATGTGTGTTGGCAATTTCTGCCTAGTTCGACATTAACGGAGTTTAGGTGGAACTTCGGTTGTTGGTCAAGCATGCAAACGAAGGTTAGCTGTTGATCCTCTCGCATTTACAATCGCCAAACTTCCGGCTCCGAGAAAGGTCCGAGAGTGGTGGGTAATCTACCTCATCATCGACTGCTGGGTAAACTCTGCGTATATCAGATGCGTCACACTCTCGCCCCTATAAGTCAGTGAAGTCATTTATAGACGGTCCCTGTTAAAAACATAGCCGTATGGCTTCTCTTGAATCTATCGGATCAATACTATTAAGAATAAGTGATGTGAACACCAGGTCGAATCGACTGCCGTGAAAGCCATAAAAAGTGTCCTTCGTGCGATCGAGCGGCCATACTTAAATCAGTTTGTGCCATGGGTCTTAATGAGTATCTACGCTCTGTTTCCATCCCGCTTTATGCAACCATCTGTGTGTTTGCAATTTCGTCATGGATCGACGTCAACGGAGTTTTTGTGGAGCTACCGTTGTTGGTCAATCAGGCGCCCGAAGGTTGGAACCTTCCGTCCTATCTGACCATCATAACTCAGAGCGCCAACGTTGGTGCTCTCGCCTTCACGATCGCCAAGAAGCTGGCTCCGAGAAAGGTCCAAGAGTGGTGGGTCATCTATCTCATAATCGGAATAGGAGTGGTCGCCTGCTTCCTGCTCGTGTTCTTCTGGGACAAGACGACATGTGTAGCTGGCACGGAACACAGTACAGCCCTCTTTGTTCTCGCATCGTTTCTCGCCCTCGTTGACTGTACCTCATCCGTTGTTTTCCTCCCCTACATGGCCCTTTATTCGTCCCAGTACTTAACGGCGTTATACGTGGGAGAGGGTTTCAGCGGACTGATTCCAGCAGTCATTGGCCTGATCCAAGGAGTTGGGGGTCAGCCGATTTGCGTAAACACTACGGATCCAGCTTCTAACGGGACCGATTTCATAATGATACCGACATATGAACCTCCTCTATTCAGCGTGAACGTGTTTTTTGGTTTACTGGTTGTAATGCTGTGCCTGTCGGGGTTCGCCTTCACTCTGCTCCACTTCCACCCAACCCTCAGTCGACACCGACAAACCCTCGTTGAGTTCAATTCACCGGAGACGCCTGGACCATCTGAAAATTCCGCCTTTAGGAGTACAAACTTGGCAACCTCTAATACTTCAATCAACTACTTTTGCGAAGACGACGTCAGCCAATCTGAGGCACCACAGAAGCAAGAGGCCACGCATTACTCTTCGTCATCTTCCGGCAATAAATCGACGCCTCTGTCATCCCAGGAAGTGACGTTTGCGATTACCAGCCGTCCAGTTTTGACGCAGCTGATCCTCGTCGGTTGGCTGAACGCTCTAATATACGGTTTTCTTCCGTCCATACAGTCCTACTCGTGTCTTCCATATGGAAACCTCGCCTATGACTTGGCCGTACGTCTATCGGTCCTGGCCAATCCTCTGGCCTGCTTCTTCGGACTCTTCGTTCAAGTCCGATCCACCGTAGTCTGCGCAATCCTCGTGAGCGTTGGAACTGTCTTATCAGGATACCATATAGCACTGGCGGCGCTCAGTCCGTACCCACCGCTCTACAACGAAACTATTGGACAGGTCCTTGTGGTAAGTTCAATACTTTCTGCAATTGAGTGCCATCCATGGATATTATTTTTGTCGCTTAAACTGATGGTTTCAAAAAAAATTTAGGGTGCTTTTGCACCAAATGACTGATCTCTACAGCTCAAGTTCATTTATTTCCACAATACATAATTTTACATATCACTGCATGCAAAATAATTCGATTGTTTCCAAAGTAGTCTGGAAATGAAAAAACCTCAAGTGAACTTATCTAGACCACCTTACCACTTATGTATGGTTTTATCTGCTACAATCGTCTGTATTTATAATGCACACACGTGCATCCCATGGTTGGCATGTGAAGCACAGCTGAATATCACTCCCGCATAGCCCTGCGAAGAGTCGTTAAGAAAGTTGCCAAACAGTGTTAAGGAAGTTAGGCTGCATGGCATGATAACTGTCTTTAACCTAAACTGTTTTGGTGAACAGTAGTAACTGATGCTCATCGCATCTATTGATTGCGTCTTCCATTTAGATTGTGGTCAAGTCAAATCTATTGAGTTGTTTAGACTATTTGTGAACAGAAGAATTAAAGTTATTATTCAGTCTTAGACGCTAGAAGGAATTAGAAGCAACTTCTCTCTGGTCACACACGAATAGGGCTTAAGCATCAAAAACGATAAGCTGAAGCACGTTTAGTTGTAGAGAGACATTGACGAGGTGTTGGTTACATCGACGTGAAGGAATAAATGATAGCCACCCACAGGCGCAGCCAGTGCAAGACAAGAGAAGTCAGATGCCTCCTCTTGAATTTAAGTCTGGCTACCAGACTTAACGTAAGGAGGAAGTGTGTAATGTGTTGTTTGTATGTGCACTTGTTATAGCGCCCCTTAATAGAGGACTCATGTAAATCTTTTAAATTTCTCAGCGCAGCACAGAAACCTCGTCAGAGCTGAAAGTAGGAAGTAGTGCTCGTCACGAGGGTTATAAAGGTACCGGTAGCTTAAGTATAGTCAGCCTAATTCTTATGCGAATTGTCGAGGAAGCCAATATGGCTGCCGAGCGAGAAACGGTAATGAGCTTGAATGAGAAGAAGCATACAGGAACAGGCATGCCATGCTTAGAATTTGTTATTATGCGCTAAAGACAATGTCTATTCTGACTTCTGATTGATACGAACTATTTATACAAGTTACACTACAAAATGTACGGAGGACATCAAGAGGAGGAACGGCCTAGCATGCGCGGTATTTGGTAGGCTACAATGGGCTGGCTGAGGAGAATCAGGGGCAGAAGCAGAAGGGAAAGTATCAGGAACGGGAAGACAAGAGAGGAGCTGGGCGCTGAAGAAACGGTATAGTGGATAAAATCCATAGGCGGAGACCTGGTCCGAACTTTGGGGGGGACGGACGAGCGGCCGAATGACGATCGCCGAGGCACGAAGCGCCTCTCAGGGGAGGGTTTGGGCAGGGAATATGCCTCCAGACTTCGAAAAAGTTTGATTTTCAGCACTACAATGGTAGCATTTCAGGTAGTCATATTAACAAATTTCCTCGTCATTTTAGTGCTTATAGTCTGTTTAAGACTTCAAAAGTGTCCCCGCCAATGTCGAAATGCTTTGAATTGATAATTGTTTAGTAAAGTTAAAAGAGGTGTGTAAGATGTCATCTCCAATAGAAATTCTCTGTTTAAAAAAATAGTTAACTTAGTTTGATGATAATAGTTTAGTAAAGTTAAAAGAGGTGTGTAAGAGACATCTTCAATTGGAATTCTCTGTTTAAAAAAATAATAGTTAACTTGTTTGATGATAATAGTTTAGTAAGTTAAAAGAGGTGTGTAAGAGAAATCCAATTGGAATTCTCTGTTAAAAAATAATAATTAATTTGTTTGATGATAATAGTTTAGTAAAGTTAAAAGAGGTGTGTAAGAGACATCTCCAATAGGAATTCTGCTAAAAAATAGTTAATTTGTTTGATGATAATAGTACAGTAAAGTTAAAAGAGGTGTGTAATAAACATCTCCAATTGGAATTCTCTGTTTAAAAATAATAGTTAACTTGTCTGATGATCAAATGTTAGTAAAATTAAAAGATGTGTGTAAGAGACATCTCCAATTGGAACTCTCAATTTAAAACAATATTAATAGTTAACTTGTATGATGATAATAGTTTAATAAAGTTAAAAGAGGTGTGTAAGAGACATCTTCAATTGGAATTCTCTGTTTAAAAAAATAATAGTTAACTTGTTTGATGATAATAGTTTAGTAAGTTAAAAGAGGTGTGTAAGAGAAATCCAATTGGAATTCTCTGTTAAAAAATAATAATTAATTTGTTTGATGATAATAGTTTAGTAAAGTTAAAAGAGGTGTGTAAGAGACATCTCCAACTGGAATTCTGTGTTTAAAAAAATAATAGTTAACTTGTTTGATGACAATAGTTTAGTAATTATATATATTTAACTTGGGATTTTAAATCGTACGTTTTTATTACCTATTGTTAATCCTATGTATAATAACGATGTCCTATGTCCCACTGTTCGTTTTCAAGAGGAGTAATAAACAAAATACATACTAACTTACTTACTTTCCATATTATTCCCAATGTCCAACTGGGGGTTGATTCTAGCCGGAAGGAAACCTGAGGGGAATGTAGCAGAAGCCCGATTATGACGTTGTGGCGTTATTTATTATTATTAATCAGAAGTTTAACGACATCTTATAGCTACAAAGGCTGTTGACGTCTTTAAAGATTTTTAACTGTGCATTCCACTTTTATCTCCTCGCATTTTTAAGTAGTAAGATTGGTATATCATTCGTTATACACGCAAGCAGCGTAATATGCTCAGTTGTTTCAGGCAATTGGCATTTAAAACACAGGTCTGTTGTGCTTTTACCTATCACATTCAGCCAAGTGTTATTAAGAACATGCCACATCCTAAGTCGGGTAATTTGTATTTTCTTTTCCTGATGGAGTCCATAAATTTTATATCAGTTGTGACGTTGGGTGTTGGCAAGGTTTTTATAATAACCGGTAATATGTTAAAAGAGGTATCTTATCCACACAGTATAATGTTCGCAAACTATTCAACGTGGGACTAAATAACTATTGGTTAGAGCCCGGATTGCCCGGGAATTCATATCATTAGAAAAATGAACTTCATCTGCTAAAGTTTTCTTTCTCTAGAACTCTACTGACGTGTTTGTGTAAACGCCCTAACGCTTAAACATTGGGGGGGACAAATGCATGGGCCGTCCCCCCAACGCCTCCATTGGGGGGACCGTCCCCCCTGTCCCCCCTAGGTCTCCGCCAGTGATAAAATCAGGGAAAGAAGCCTCAGATGGTTCGGTCATGTGAAGCGAATGGAGGGAAAAAGACTACCGCGTCTGATTGAAGAGTGGCCGCGGTCTGACCACGTGGCCATCAAACGGTGGCGTGACTGGCGTCAACATCTACGGTCGTGTGTCCGTGAACAAGGAGGGCATTCTAAACACCAGCTGTAGCTGAACTTCACTGAGTCTTCTTTTTATGGCTAGTAGGTTACACACGAGTCTATTCAATTGTTCGCAAAAAGGAAAGTTTCATCGTGTTATTCATACGCTGTTTTCCGTTTTAGGTGGCAACATTCGTCCTGCTGACGGCCATCTTTTCCTACGTGAAGCTCAGCCTTGCGTCCTTACTGTCCGCAAGAGGCGGTGCGAAGGGCCTACACTGGTGCGGTGGCGTGACCCAGATCGGGGCATTCAGCGGGGCCGTCGTTAGCTTCGTACTCGTCAACCACGCCAAGCTGTTCACTAGCAAATACCCGTGCACGTAGGATTGTGAAAGAATAAAGGTTTCAACAAAACTTGGAGGGTGTCATTGTTGAGATGTTTTGTCAGGAAACGTTTTGGTACCACGATTTTCTAGACTAAAGATGCGACTTTGTTTCAAGGAGGTCCAAGTTGTACATTTTGACTGCGGATCAATGATCAACATATTTTTATGCCCACATTTAAATCTGACTTGGAGAGATTCGGGGCCTACATTTTGCGATGCACCATGGGTGACATGAAAAATAACCGAGGTCAAAAGAGATAATTTATTCGTAACCCTCGCCGCAGTATGTCTATTGTCAGGAAATGATGACAATAGAACTGTCAATACAGTAGGCTATCACTAAATTTATAATACATGTTTATTAGGATTCATTCCTGATAAACTTAAGATAGGCCTACTTCTTTTGTAAATACCTTTGTACCATAAATGTTGAATATAGGTCTTGGTAGCCAAAACCTTTGATTTGTCTTTGTCGAAATGTTATTGACATTCTCGAGATAGCTAGAGGATACTCAGTGTAACGCATCGGATTGTGTCCACTTGAGTATGTATGAATTTGATCAAATTCTAGGGCACAGGGGAGCCCTGTGGCGCATTGTATAACACACTGGAACGAAGATCTGTGGAGCCGAGTTCCATTCCCGCAGCCGCCCTTGGATAGACGTGCTCTGTGCAGCCTTGTGTTACTAGCCGAACTGACCACTGTTGCTCGATCCTTGCTGGTCTCCCCTTGCTGTTCTGGGACGATTAGATCGGGTTCTGCGTGCCGCTGCTCGGCTCATTGGGCGAATTCCCAAATTTTCCTCTGTCTCTGCCTACATGCCTGATGTGTTGCACTGGTTGCCTAGAGCCCAACGTATCTCATATCGAATTGCTGCTCTGGTTTGACGCTCCATCCAGGGCCGGATTTACATGTAAGCCAACTAAGCACCGGCTTAGGGCCTCCGGAATCTGGGGGGCCTCCAAAAGTGAGCTAAATAAAAAAACTCAGTGGCTTATAAATATTATTATATGCCACTGATTTTTTTTTGATTTTTTTAGTTCACGATTGATTATAATCAATCATTTTATTTTTATCTTACTTTTTAGTAGGAATTGATGTGGCTAATGCGTAAGATCGAACACACTTGCTCTTAGTCTCATTCTTTAATATTAATTAAGTAGGTCTATTTTATTTCGTCTGGCAAGAACCTGCGACAATCGATACATTATTGTTTAATGCGGAAAGTGAGGAAGAACACGTTTTTCAATGTTTGATCGATGGTAAAAGTGCATTTTAGCGTATTTAATTATTCGCCATTGCATGGGTTTCACGGTTTTCACCGTTTCAGTGTTTATCAGATACAAGTCGCAAAATATAGAAGTCGGATTCATAAAAACAATTTTTACTGAAATAGAAATGGGATTAATTAAAACAATCTCGCTGAAATCGAAGTTGGATTCATAAATAATAATTTCTAATTAAACAGATATTGATATTGATGAAAAATAATTCCTGCTTAACAAAAGCTTCCAAACCTACTGGAAAATGGTGAATATAAGGAAATACAGTCATCAGGATTTGTATGACATCGTTGTCAGGGAAGGCATCAAAAGCGCTTTTCCTAACCTTGAAGTGGTGCTTCGTATACATGTCTCTGAGTCTAATGGTAGGCCTAACAAATTGCACTAGCGAGCGATCGTTCTCGCAAAAAAGCGAACTTCGCTCCACGATGCACCAGAATAAACTAGATCTGCTCATTGAGCTTGCTTTTCATCGAATGCAAACAACTACGCAAAATTCCTTTTGATGACATTATCGCAGATCATGCGATGCAGAAATGCAAGAAAGTTGATGTAAAACTTCATTGTGATTTTTAGTATGTAGGCCTATAGGCCTTCCATAACAAAAACTGGAATAAAACGAGTGTATCAATTACAATTCAACTCGTTATAAAGGCTAGCAGTAGGCCTAGTTGATCAAACATGGATCACTGGCGCAATATGCTTTAGGAATATACTTAGATCTAGCAATATGCATTTTGTCTGTTTTTGTCCTTAAGTGGGGCCTCATAACTGAAATTGCTTAGGGCCTCACTCTGTTCAGATTCGGCCCTGGCTCCATCCTTGGTTGCGCTCCATCTTATATTGTATCTACGCGATCGATGTACGCGATCTCTGACGTTGAAGCGCGTCGGGCTATTCTCTCTGCTATGAAGGGACAACTCTTAGTTCCACGCAGGGCCTACTACGCCATGGGGGGATGGAAGCAGACTGCTTCCAATTTGGGCCAGGGGGGGGAAGGTTTCCCCCCCTAATGATAAAGTTGAGTATAGAAGATTTCCTCATGAACATTTTCCTCTGGTATTCCCCAGCATCTGCCATGGACTTCATCCTGGTAAATCCCCCGAACAATCCCCTCCTCGTCATAACACAGGGTAAATCTTCATTTAATTTGACTTTTGCTTAACGCTCACATAAATTTGCCTTTTCGCCTCCATCACATTCGCACCCATCAGGGCTAGCCACATACATGGGGCCGATGGGGGGGGGGGGGGGAAGTAAGTAGCCTGATCCAACTTGTGCCAGAGGGTTTCCCCCCCGCCTAATGATAGATGGGTATAAGAGATTTCCTTCTGGACTCCCTCTCTTCTACTCCTCCCCGCACACCCACGAAAATTCCCCTTGAACGTTCATCCTGCCATCTCAAGGGTATATATTCATTTAGTATGATCTTTGCTTTACAGCCACATTTGTCCCTACACGTATATGGCACTCGCCACAACTCATAATTCGGCCTAATTACATTAATTGTTAACATTTTGTTAAAGTATATTGTATCTACTGAAACTGCATTGGTTTTATAATATAGGTTTCAAATAAAATGAACGATATTTTAAGAATGAATTTTAGTGATATGAAGCAAAGAATTAGTAGCCTGCTTTTGTTTATAGTAAAGGTTTTTAGTCTGTTTAAGTAAACATTAATCAAGCAATAAAAGCTTGTTTGCTCAACAATTGAAGTTCAAAATCAAGTGATGCAAATGGCTTATAAATTCCTCCCTCAAACATTAAAGCACAATTGAAGTCTGTACAAATGCAAATTGCTTACACTTTTGTGGCCTACATTTGAGGGAAATGTTCGAGGGAATTGTTCTATTGAAACGCTCTGGTGGAATCGAGAGAGGAAATTACGGGAGTGGTCCTGGGAAATGTCCATGGGATCTGTCTGTATCAGAAAATGGATGTTGCTGAGTATTGTACAACAGTTACTGACAGTACACTACTCAATTTGATATACCAAAAGAAATTGATATTTTACTGAATGCTGGACCTTTTCAAACTTCACAGGACTACTACAGTGTTTAATGCACTGCTAATTAGCCCATAATGAGAAATTTTAGAATGTTGCCATTATATTGTGCAAATTAAAAAAAATTAAATCATGGGGAGGCGACATTTTATGATATCCTAATCCACGTTTCAGAGCATTAATTCACGAGCATTTTTGTGAAGATGACAGCTTTTAAGCGGTACAATTAAGAGGTACAATTACAGCGTGCAAATCCAAAAAAGTGAAATTTTCATGGCTTTATCGTTCATAAACAGCTATAGCAAACAAGAGCCTAAAACATGCGCTCTAGTCGATGACAACAGCTAAAAATGCGTTGGTTTCTGGGGTTCCGCCCCAGACCCCGCTGGGGAGCTCACGACGCTCCCTCTGGCCCCTAGTCGCTATGGTCTTCGTGCCTTCGGCACTTGCAGCTTCGCGCCTTCGACGCTTGCAATATAGACAAAAGTTACTGTTAGGGGGGGGAATGCTTCCACCTCTCAGGGGGGGATAGTAGGCCCTGGTTCCACGGGTTCGCTTAGCTGCCAGCCAACGCTGACCTAAAGTTCTCGGTTGTACATGTAGGGCTGTCAATCTGGAATGAACTATAGGGGCCCGGTAGAGCAATGGATAACACGCTGGCGTAGAGAGCGAGAGGCAGCGAGTTCGAGCCCCCGTTGGGCGGATATATGCGTTGTAGGCTGCTATTAGCGCCATGTATTGCAGGCTGTCTGTTCAGTTAGTATAGCTAAGATTTGTGTATTCTGTGATCTCCGTTCTTGTGAATTGTTTAAACTGCATAATTGTACACTGAAACCGGTTGCGTTCTGTCAACCGGATTGTTGAATAAAGAGAATATTATTATTAACTTCCTTCAAAGCTTCATTTACTGGATTTGACCAGTCAAACTTTGTTTCATAAATCTCTTAAGTCTTTTTTCTTTCGCCGTTGCTGGGCTGGGAGCGAATCTGAGTATATTTCTGAAAGGGGCGCTATATAAATGCATGCAATGAATGAATGCAAGCAGCTATTAGCACCGTTGTATTGCAGGCTGTCTGTTTTGTTAGCCGTTATGATTGATGCTAATTAAGATCGCTGCACCACTTTACATTGTAACCGGTTGCGGTCTGTCAACCGGATTGTTGAATAAACGACAATTATAAATTATGATATAACGAAGATAGTCGGACCGCACAACCGGTGAATATGCTTGCCGTGTGTGGACACGAATTCAAAAGAAACGCTTCACATGATTAGAATTTATTGCATGAATCGTAATGTAAAGTATACTTGCTTGGTTTAAAGCTCTACACGCTTAAAATAACTTAAACTGGTCTATAAGGCCTATAAAACGATAAACTATAGAACTTTTGGTGAACTATTTTTGAAACTGCGCTTTCCCGTCATGGCGCCGCCATATTTGTTACGTCCGCATATTTAATTTCGAATACGTAGTCGCAGCCATCTGTCGCTGTTGAGGTGAAAGAAATGTGAGCGCCGAATGTTGTCGCCGGATGGCGCACGGGTACCAATTGGTCCGCTGAGTTTTACGAATAGGTTGTCTTCTGAATGTGACTTGCTCGGTCCTGAAAATATTGAACGGATTGATGTTGTACCTGACACAACATTTCATGCGTCTTCTTATTAGGCTACACGCGGTCAATCTGATCGACAATTTCCATTTGTTCATCGCAATTGCACTTTTTACATGTGAACTAAGTCTCTGAGTTTAGACCTAAATGGCATTAACAAGTTTACACTGTAGTCCTAAACAATACAAAGAAGTGTTAGCTTTCTAAGTTTCTATGTCGGAATGACTGAATGACACTAGGCGTAACAAGTAGATTCTATTAAGTTTACACTTGAATGACAGTGACATATGTCTCTACACTCGTATGGTATTAACTGGTTGACACAGCAACAAAAACTGACAATTCGTATGGCATTAACTGGTTGACACAGCAAAAAAACCTGACAATTATTAAACTTTACCAGTTAGGTCTAACTGTAGAAACAGGCAAAGTGATGGAGCGGTAATGGCCGGGTAATACGTCCTAGAGAAAATCTGAGGACTTTGTCCGGGGTACTTTTGGCCGGTGGTTTTGTCCAAAGAAGGTAACGTCCTAGTATACATCCGCAACAGTTCCCTTCCTTCCTTACACCTTCATATTTTCAATGATTAGAAGCTCATTCAGTGCATCTAGAAAACGCGACATGCGGCTAGACGCCATCTCACGAAAAAATAACAATTATGGTAAGAGTTTTCAGCAGACGGGAAGCAACGGAGAAAGCGCACCCCAGAAGGATATTTTACCAAACAAGAGCGCACGACATGTTATCTAAATCATGGACATCATAGATATACTGAAAGAGACTAGAGTTTACCTCTCCACTGTTGCTGACCAGCTTGGTGAGGATGCTTGATCCGACTCCCCAGCTGCCCTCGTGGTACTCTAGATCGGTGTAAGGGGCACTGGATGGACGGTTTTCCTTTGCCCAGATCTAAGTCATCACAACGACAAACCACGTTTAGGCCACCGTACATTAGAGGGGCAGCACTTTCTAGGAATTAAACAATTCTAAATCAATTTTACGCATCAACACCGGCAGATTCACCATTTGCTCCAGATACCCCACTAAGGACAGCACCACCACCACCATCAACCCAACACCCCTATGATTATCAACACCACCACCACACCACCACCACCACCACCACCACCACCACCACCACCACCACCACCACCACCACCACCACCGAGCAGTGTGTGCAATGCACACACCACCACCACCACCACCGAGCAGTGTGTGCAATGCACACTGTGCATCTGTCTGTGTATGATGTGAACGCTTGTGAATTTGTGTTTGGGTGTCTGTATGTATGTCTGCATATGTATGTTTCTGTCTGTCTGTCTTTCTGTCTTTGTGAGTTTGTGTGTTGTGTGGGTGCGTGTCTGTTTGTGCGTGTGTGGGTGTCTGTCTGTCACTTTGTCTGTTTGTCTGTGTGTGTGCCTACCCTGATCTTGCTGATTGGCTGTAGAACGAGTTGACCAAAGGCAAAGTCCGATTTGTCGAGTCCATCGATGTTTCTCTTGATCCTCCATCCGCTCAGATCCTCCTCCTACCAACCAACCAACCGTCCAGACATTTCGACATAATAATTAGAATACGAAGTTGTGCATACGATTACCGAAGCCCCTTAGGATAGACGTGCTTTGTAGGCTGCTATTAGCGACGTGAATTGCACTATCGCACTATCACTGTCTGTTCTTATAGTAGGCCTAGTTAAAATTGGTATTACTGAAGAAAACTGTCTAACTGTAGCCGATTGGGATCTTTCAACCGGATTATTGAAAAAACAAAAATTATATAGTAAATTACTCCAAATCCCGATGACAATGACCTTTTAAAATATTTATAGCTGCACAGAAGTGCTTCTACAACTCAACAAATCCATTAATTTTAGAACAGCACATTTCGTGTAGAACTGCACATTAAGAAGTGTCATGCAACAGACTTTGAAAACCCAGAATGGAAGATGAAGTAGGGAGAGGAGACGAGACGGATGAGGGATGCGTGTGCAAGTACCTTTCTGCCGGTGTTTTCGAGGGTGATGAACTTGCCATCGGCCGAGCATTCTGCGATGGCCACTGGACCCTTGGCGCTCCTCTGGTAGGTCGTCTTCGCTGACATCTCGCCCTTCACGACCTGAGTCACCCGCGTCGCCGAATCTACAACCAATCAACCAATCAGTAATCGATCAATAATCGATCAATAATCGATCAGTAATCGATCAGCCAACAGCAATCAATCGGTCCACCCTAAATTGCTGCGAACAGCTGTGGGCGTTCAACAACCGTGAAGTCGTGAACTTATGCGGTAATTAATTAGGCCTTCCTTTTGGCGCACCTAGACGATAAAACTAATTGAGTTACTGTTGGGCCATCCACATGGAATGCCACTTTGCCCCCGCAGGTAGGCCTAGATAGATGGATAGGTAAATCATCTATCTAGGCCTACCTGCGGGGACAAAGTGGCATTCCATAAGCAGGAATGGCAAGTGTTGATTTAATCAACAAGTAAATCAACAAGTAAGTAGGTGAATAGATAGGTTTAGAGTAGGTACGTATGTATGTAACCAAATTGGTAGGTATACGGTGTATGAAGTATTTTTTGGTAGGTAGGTAGGTAGGTATAGGTAGGTAGGTAGGTAGGTAGGTAGGTAGGTAGGTAGGTAGGTAGGTAGGTAGGTAGGTAGGTAGGTAGGTAGGTAGGTAGGTAGGTAGGTAGGTAGGCAGGCAGGCAGGTAAGTAGGTAGGTAGGTTGGCGGGACGGATGGCTGTGTTCTTACCGACACCGCCGGCAGCCTGTGACGCTGCCGAACCGCTGAAGCTGCTGTATTCCTGGCGAACTCTCGACTGCTGGATGTCGCTACCGGAAGCCAACTTGTCGACGATCTGACGCAATCCGTCCCTACACCGGCAACAATGTGTTAACCGGATTATTATTATTTCAAACTTTTTATGTAGTGCCTCGTCATTTAAGTTAAACTCAGAATCGCTCCCAGTTCAACAACGGCTAAATAAGGCAGTTTTGAGATTCTTGTGGAACAGAGTGGAGTGACCTCTGGGTAATATAATAAGCGCAGTGTAATAGAGAGGCAGACGACTCCAGGTTGTAGGACCAGCGACCGAAAATGAACGGCGCAGTTGAATAACAGTCCGCCAGAGGGCTGTAATAAGAAACTCGACTTGGTTCGCTGATCGAAGTGTGTGTTTAATAATCTATGTGTGATCGATCGATCGATTGATTGATTGACTAATTGATTGATTGATTGATTGATTCATTGAATCTGTTCTTTTACCCTTCGGAATCTATACATCCCTCATGTGCCCCTCTATCCTTATGACTCCTTCCGTTCCTTCGTATACCTTTAACCCTAAATTCGTATGTCCCTTTTCTTCGCTCTAACCTTGAGCCACCCCATGATGACTGACCGAACTCCGCCACTGGTTGTTCACTGCCAGTGCCAGTCCCACGCCTGGATAAAGGAGGAGGGCGACGCTAATCATCTCTGATGTGGCAGTGTCGTTAAACATGTAACAAGAGAGTGATGGCTGACCTGTTCTCCTCTCCCTCGAGCAGCTTCCTGTAGGCAGCGATCTCCAACTCGAGTCCGAGCTTCGAGTCCATGATGCCCTGCAGTTCCTTGAGGATGGCTTCCATCTCTGCCCGCAGCTTCGAGATCTCCATCTTGAATTCGCTGTTCTCCGCCTCTAGCTCCCTCTCGCGGTCCTCCTTCTCACGACGGAGGATGTCCAGCTCCCGCTGCAGCTGATTATTCTGCACAGCCAAACGCACAAATAACCACGTCTACCACTGATTCATCGCGGAAACTTATGTAGCGCCCCATTGCTGACAATCAGAGGCGCTCTCTGCACTTTAGAATGGGGTGTTGATTATCATCAGATGTGGGGTGGTGGTGGTGATGATGATGATGACGACGACGATGACGATGTTGATGATGAATGCGAAGAAGAATGGGAAGAAGAATGGGAGAAGAAGCAGAAAAAGAAGATGGTGATAATGATGGTGATGATGTTGACGACGACGATAATGACGACGACGACGACGATGATGATGATGATGATGATGATGATGATGATGATGATGATGATGATGATGATGATGATGATGATGATGATGATGATGATGATGATGATGATGGTGATGATGAATGCAAAAAATGGGTGGAAGAATTGGAGAAGAAAAAGAAGAAGAAAAAGAGGAAGCAGCAGGAGATGATGATGACGACGACGACGATAGCTGGCTGGTTGGCCGACTGACTCACCCTGGCTTCGAGATCGTTAAGTTTGTCCCTGAGTTCAACCATCTGCGTCTTGAGTCGTTTGCTTTCCTCCTTCGAGTGCACGGACTCCATGTTCTGTTTTGCGGCTCCCGTTCGAAACTCCTGGACCTACGACGCACCAATCAAAGCAACCATAGTAATTACAGTATCAGAGTTGTGCCATTTCGTCATGATATTAATTAACTTGTGCGACTGTGCGTTTCGTCGTAATTATCATATTTTGCCGAAGCGCTGCTTTTCGCAAACTACTTCAACTGATATTAATTTGTGGTTTTCGTATGCAACAGCTGTAGTACGAGGTTATGAATTTCGCCGCAATAATATTATGCAATCATGTTTCGCATATCACCATTATAAGTTGTGCATAGTTTTGCATTGTAGCCTACATGTAGCCTAGTTATGATTATGAGGTTTCCATAACAATTTTAGTTTGGAGTGTGCGTTTCCCCATGATATTAATAATAGGAGGTCGTGCATTTCCCCATGATAATGATAATAGGAGGTTATGCATTTCTCCATGATAATAACAATAGGTTGTGCATTTCCTCATGATAATAACAATAAGAGGTTGTGCATTTCCCCATGATAATAACAATATGAGGTTGTGCATTTCCACATGATAATAACAATAGGAGGTTGTGCATTTCTTCACAATATTTATAATATGAGGATAGGCATTTCTCCACGATACACAACATAGCAGGACCTTGCCCATTTGTGAGGCGCAGTGGTGTAGTGGGTATGTTCGTCGCCTTGCAGCTGAAGGGTTGTAGGTTCGAATCCATACACCTCGAGCAACCTTGGGTAAGTCCCTCACTCGCAATTGCTCAGCGCTTCGGCGTGAAACTCCGATGCAGTGTCCGCGCTGCATTCGGGAGCGCATCTGAGTAGTAAGAGCTTGAAGGGGCGCTATAATAAATGCACATACTAACAAACATACAAACATTTCTCCGTGATAGTCTAATTAGAATCTGAGACCATGTACTAATTATATCACCATATTGTACGAACAAGTTAGACATTTAACCGCGAATCTTCCAATATACCTTGAGGTTGTAGAAGGTTTCTAGTTCTCCTCTCATGGCGTCCATCTTTTCGTCGTAGACCTGTTGGATCTCCCGCAGGCATTGACCCATTTCGTTCTTCCAGAACTCGCGGTTTTCTGATGTTGTGTCGCGATAGGCCAACGCCGCCAGCTCCTTCATCTCCTACAAATCACACCCAAATTATCTGGTTTAGGTATTATTATCAAGCAAAGTCTTGGTTAATAAATAAATCACGATAAGTTGCCAGGTCTATTATTAAGAACAATAATTGTTCGAATAACAACAGATAAGTTGTTAAGAGCAGTTTCTTGTAAGAAAATTACAGGCCCATGTGATTTCTCGAAGTTTTCCAACTGGTTCTGAAATATCGTTACATGTTGTTTTGGTAACTATGGCATCAATGGATCAAGGGCTCTGACGTTGTAGGATTGATAACAAATAAGCGAGGCTTGAAAACAATACTTCAGAACTCAACTCACGATAGTTTAATGTGCAACACCAATTTTAAAATAAGATGCATTTTCAAAAGTAATCGGAAGGAATAGAATAAAGACAATTAAAATCCGAGTTTCAACAGAATTTGAAATTGCCTATGCATCTGAAAGATCAAGGTCAAAAAATTCCAAATACTTAGCTCAGTGTTCATTTTAATTCTAATTAATTAGTTATCTTATAAAATGCCAACTTTATTTATAATTAAGAAATATACTATATTAATAAATTAACTGAAAGGCTTAGGCCTAATTAGCCTACCCATCGCTGAAATAACCCACTGCCTAGTATCTACACACCTTTTCAAAAATATAACTGCATACAAAGCTGCAAGCGCAATTACTTACAAACCCACAAACTCATACAAATAATGACACGCGACCAAAGTGATGTAGCCTATACCCAAGAACTTGCAAATGTCTATACGGAACAACACACCAAATTTACTACTGCGCTATATAAGGCCGGGTGATATCTAATACGTTAGGTCTATGCTTGGAAGAGATTTGCAAATGGCGTCTCAGGTACGTCTGTTTCAAAAACAGGCGTTTCAGGTGAAGTATTCGTCGCTTTCGTCCACAATTATTCATCGATAAAGCGAAAACAGATATCCTTTCGGGTTGTCGGAACATTATTCTGGTAAATGGCTGTTGAAGAGATATTCCGATCGCTTGTTTACGCCGCAGTTTTGTGTCCGTAGCTGCCTTCAATTATCGCTGTCTGCACCGCCACCCCTCTGTCTGAGTGCATGATGGAGAGTTATTGCTTCCCCGAAATGACAACACAGGGCACCAGCGCGAAGGCATTCCAGACGGGCACCAGCGTAATGATAGCCAGAGTCTGTGGAATAGTATCCAGTGAAAAACCAGCCAGACAGTCAGTCAGAGTGCGTGCATGACGTCATGCACACGTGTATGCCTCGAGGCAGCTTAGATTTAGCCGTCGGATAGAGCCATATTCAAAGCAATGACGAAGCCAGACACGTCAGTTAAGACACGAGATTGAAATACTAGCGCAAGATAAACAGTCACAGGAATGTTAGCTCAACGCTATATATGATGACTAAGATGAGATAAACTGTGGTTAGGTAACATGGTTTGATAACATAACGCATGGTAACTTGCTATTATGTAATTCAAGGCAATAAATCAGAATTTATATAGCGCCCTCCCAAGATTCTTGCTTAGAGGCGCTCCCGACACAAGACAAGCGGAAGAAAGTAGGCAAGGCAAAGTTAAGGCAAGTAGGGTTAGATTAGATAGACAGGGAGATAAGTAGACAGACAGACAGACATCTTGAGCTGCCGTAATTGCAAGCACAAATTTACATAGCGCCATTTAAAGGAGATTCGTCAGAGACTCTCCAGAACCGACTGCACAAAAGTGTATTTTTTATTGTCTTGTATTGTATTGTCATGTAAATATTGCATTGCCTTTTCTTGTGCTATAATTGTCTTGTATTGCATTTCTTTGCTTTGTCTTGAATTACATTTTTGCTTTGTCTTTTATTGCATTGTTTTGTATTGTCATGTATTGAATTGTCTTGTCTTGCATTGCACTGCCTTGTATTGCTGAAATTTGCGTTGTCTTGTATTGTATTGTCTTGCATTTATTATATTGTATCGTATTCCAACCTGTTCGTGAACGGCCTTGAGGAATTCCAGTTCCTCTTCGAGGGTCTGTCGTCTGTTCTCTGCATCGATGTGAAGAAGGGTCTCATTGTCGAGGTCCTGCAGCAAAAACAGAAGCAGAGAAGATGCTACACTTATTTGCAGTGTTATAGGTTTACATTGTACTATTCATGTTCGTTACATGTCAGAGTTATTTAGAGCAGTGTTAGAGAATACAACACGCGTGAGCAATATACTTAGTAAACAGTGTAATCTATAACGTAATGTAATAAATAGTCATTGATTCATTGAGTGCATGAAGTAATGTCGAACGTATCAACGGAATTTATGATGTTCTAATTGGGACGACAGCGCGAATGATGATGATGATGATGATGATGATGATGATGATTACACGTTACGACGACAGAAAATATGGTTAGTGCAACTACGACATTATCGTTGGCAATAATTACGACAACGAAAATTAAGGTGATGATGAAGAAGAGGATGATGATGATGATGATGATGATGATGATGGTGGTGGTGGTGGTGGTGGTGGTGGTGATGATGATGATGATGATGATGATGATGATGATGATGATGATGATGATGATGGTGATGGTGATGATGATGGTGATGATGAGGATGATGATGATGATGATGATGATGATGATGATGATGATGATGATGATGATGAATAGATCAAGTGGTTGTAGTATATTATGATCTCTTCTTACGGCTCGTGTCCTGTTCAGTTGGTCTCGTAGAGTGATGATCGTCTTCTTGTCCTTGTCTCTGTCTGACTCTAGCAATTCCACCCTTCGCCTCATCAGGTTCACCTCTGCCTCATAATCAGACAACTGTTGGATCATTCGCTCGGTCCTCTCCCTCTCCTCAGCCAGGTAACGGTTCGCCTCATTCAACCTACACGTATCAACAGACAGACATAATATATTATATAGAAAGACAGACAGACAAACAGACATGCAGGGCTGAAAGTGGTTTGAAAAGTTTTCCGGGTCTGGAACTTTCGCGAGATTTTTGGATGAGTGTCGCCGATAAAATTTTCTATCTTTTGCTGGCCAAAATTCTGACGTCTTTTTTTTAGTCATCCGCCAATCCGCCCGAAATGTCGATGAAAAAGTCCTTTTTCTGCCAAAAAAGTTGATGACCTTTTTTTTAGTCTGATTTTTGGTAAACAAGCGACCCGGCTGAAATCGATGCCGGGTCCCAGAATCGGACCGACCCGGCTCACTTTCAGCCCTCCAGACATGCAGACAGACAGATAAACAGACAGAAAAGATACAAATTATTTCTTTTCGAAGACCTTCTCTCTGGCAACCTGCGAAATAGAGGCAGAGGATTGTAAGCTAGCTATTTTTTTGCTATACCCACAAGACCGTACCATACCATGCATGTACAGGGTGGGCCAGCATAAATGTCCCGACTTTGCGCGCGTATAACTTCGCCAATTTCTAACATTTATTTATACTTAATGCATCAAATTAAAGGTATTTCACTCTAGTATTAACTCTAAAAAAGTCGAACTGATACTCGTCTAGGTTTTAATTATATGCCCGGAACAGCGCTTGCTACCAGATTTTGCTGTCATTTGCGACGCAACCTGGCGCCGTTGACAGACGATGATCGCGTTTCGATCTTAATTTTACGAACTGATAAGGGATTTAATTCGTTTGAAATGATTAACGAATATTCTAACAGAGGATGGAATAAACAATACCTTGAATTATCTGCTACGGAAAATTGATAAAACAAGACTTTCTACTCGCAAACCATGGGAATCGGAGCGCACGGCGCTCACATCCGCTAACATTGCTCGTGTGTCCGCGTACATTTGCAGTCAAGACAATGACCAGGGCAGGCCCTGCATGCAAATTCAACGCAAAACAGGCAGTCTTAGAAGCACTGAGTAACGTACTGGAAAAGATTATAGACCTAAAGTTAAAGTAATTTGTCGACGAGAAGTCCAGCGAACTCTCCAGCTCTTACGCAAAGAAACGGCTGGCAGCGTGCAAGCGTCTGAAGCAGCGCATGGCAGTGCACGGCTGTTGGCAAAATTGAAAGGACGTGGTTTTGCGATTAGAAGATATTCATGGTAGGGACCCTACACACACCCAAAATGATCGTGTCTACGCGCGTTTTAGCAAAAAACGATAGAATTTCCCGGGAAAACGGCGTCATAATGCGTCAGTAATGACAAAAAATGGTAGCTAGCGCTGTTCCAAGTATATAATTAAAACCTAAACTAGTATCAGTTCGACTTTTTTAGAGTTAATACTAGAGTGAAATACCTTTAATTTGGTGCATTAAGTATAAATAAATGTTAAAAATTGGCGAAGTTATACGCGTGCAAAGTCGGGACATTTATGCTGGCCCACCCTGTACGATACCATGCAATACTACACTGTATTTACATACTATACCATAACAGCATTCGCTAAGCTATTATGCTACACTATACCATACCATGCTATTAGACGGTTTGCAATATATATACCATCACCACACCATACCTTGCTATCTGTACTATACTAAATGGATGGGAACAAAACATGCGGGGATAGAGACGCGCTTATCTCTGCTGGTCACTCTCTATACTCGTGACAGAACTTTGATGTGGCAGTTTAGACGTGCTAACACATCAAATAGAAGGAAACAGAATAGAGCCGAAAGTATGGATCGTACTGTATGCGATGCGAATCAACCTTTTACCAAAGATTCAAGACTTTCACATTGACACCAAGTGTCACATCATCAACAATTTGAGCACAGTAGTACATGTACAATTTTGTAAATATATAATACTCAATTACAGACACAGTATCTACCATGGAGCTTGTTTCTTGTATCAAAGGTTATCCCTAAAGGAGAAGCAATGCCCCCGCTGCAAAGGAGCCCATTTCTGAACTGTATAAATTGCACCCAGTTTAATCCTTCCGACGAGTAAAACATCTACTTGTTTCCATTGCACTCCTATTACACCGATATCATGTCTGTAATGTAATAGAATGCTTATTTAACTACTTTTGCTGATAAAATAGTCCAGCATTAGAGCTCTAACATCACCATGGCACGGCTCCATATAAGCATAGAAAACGGTGTAATGTGAACATGAAGCGAGAAATAATCTTAAATAATGCCGTCTTTATCTCAAGTTCGCGTTGAGAAGCACATAAAAGTGCTATAGAAAATGTCAGTTTGTCTTAGAAATTTAACAGCGCTTGATAAACCATGTTGCATATTAGCTTCTAATCGTGAAATATAAAACTTGCATCAACCGACCTCCTCAAATGGATCTAAAGGTTAAAGTTTAATCTTTATAGACCTACTATAGGTTAGGAAGGCTGTTAGTTAGAGACACCTGAACAAATTAATTTGATGGTATCGTCGTTGATGGTGCATAATACCTTTGTCGTTGTTAGTGTTGTTGTTGTTGTCATTGCTGTTGTCATCATAATAATAACTCCAGATGTTTTAATTTTAGCAAGTAGGGTGTAAGTCCCTGAGGGATCATATATACCTCGGGGCAAAAAAGAAATAATAATAAAAGGAGTAATAATAATAGTGATGAGGATGAGAATGATGAGGATGATGAGGATCAGGATAATAATAATAATAATAATAATAATAATAATAATAATAGTAATAGTTCTTCGCACTGGGAGCGCCTCTGATTAGGTTGTACTGTGAGAGGCGCTTTATAAATCCCAAAATAGAATAGAATAGAATAGAATAGAATAGTAATAGTAACAATAACAATAATAATAATAATAATAATAATAATAACAATAAAAATAATGATAATACAAATTGATGGCCTGAGTAACAGCCTGAGTGAGTGAGTGAGTGAGTGAGTGAAGGCCATTCTTTTGGTCCGTATACACAGTAACTGACTAATGGGAAGAGGAGGAGACTCAAACCCTATGCATGTACTATCCACATAGCAGGACGACCGCTCTACCCATTCGGCTACCGTGTGCCCCACATCAACGGATCATTATCATTATTAGTCGAATTGGAAGGAAGTCCATAGAGCTGAATCATGCCACATACACAACATACATTACACAGACTGTGTGGGCAGATCGTTAAACTGTAGATCTGTTTATTCCCTTTATATCTCTTTCCCAGAATCTCTTCATTCGACCCCGATATACATAGTGACGGTGATTGGGGCGGTGATGCCTTCCATCTGCAAATACCTCACTCCTTTCTCCTCCCCCCTCCTCCTCCTCTTCCTCCTCCTCCTCCATCTCCATCTCCTCTTTCTCCCCTTCTCTTCCTCCTCTTCCTCCTCCGCCTCTTACGCATACTCCACTTTAGCCTACTTTCCAACTCGCTTCTCCTCAATCTTCTCGATACTTTCCCCTGCCTACATGCAGCTCCGCCGTTAGTACTCCGCCTTGTCCTTGTGGGTCTACTCGCTTTCCTCTACAAACTTCCTTATCAACTTCTCTATCTTCTCATTGTGTTCTTCCCTACTCCGCTTTGCATCCTCTCCTTCCACTCTTCTCCGCTAATCTTCTGCATCCTTTTCCACTTCAGGTTTTTTACCACCTTGTTTTTTTTTCTCAAACCGCATCTTTCCATCTTCAATACTCTTCTTAGTCATTGTGCTCTTCCAAATCTTTCTCCTCCACTTCGGCTTCATCGCCATCTTCCACCTCTTCTTTCTCTACCTCCTCCTCCTTCTCTTCTTCCTCCACTTCGTTCTTCACCTTTCCCTCCTCCTATTTATCCTTCTCCTCCCTTTCTTCGCAACATCATCCGTTTTCTTCCTACTCTCGCTCCTTCACTTCACGCTACCCCTACTCCATGTCCTTCTCCGTTCTTCTACCTCCTCTTCCCCGGCCTCCCCCCGTCCGCTACCCCTCAAACGCCTACGCAGAAATTCCTGGGCGGAAAATAGCGACCAACCGCCAGATAGAGCGCCGCCGCTGCACGAGGTAGTCATGGCAACGCGCACCAGTCGTAAAAACTGCGGCTGTTCAATAATCGCTGGCCATGCAGCCATGGCACGTCTCGCCTCAGGCGGCGCTCCACGGGCTGTGAGGAGTTGTGGGAGAGGGGCGAAGAAGAGGAGAAAGAAGAAGAGAAGGAAGAGGAGAAAGAGGAGTAGGAAGAGGATAGATGGAGGAGGAGGAAAAGGAGGTTGAAGACGCTGTGAAGGAGAGGAGAAGAAGAAGAAGAAGAGGAGGAGGAGGAGAAGAAGAAGAAGAAGAAAGAAGAATACGTGGGGATGGGAGGAGGAGCAGGAGTTGGGGGAGGAGGAGGAGCAGGAGGTTGAGGAGGAGGAGGAGGAAATGAAGGAATAGGAGGAGGAAAAATAGGATGTTGAGGAAAACGTGAAGCAGGAAGCAGAAGAATAGGATTCGAGGAGGAGGAGGAGAAGGAGGAGGAAGGCGATGAGGTTGAAGAAGAGGAGGAGAGTGTCTTAGAGAAGGAGAATCATTGAGAGTGGAAGGTGGAATCGAGGAGGGGAGAATTGAAGGTAGCAGAGGATAGAGAGGAAGGGACGGAGAGAGACAGAGAAGAAGGACTGAAGAGGAGGAGGAGTCGAGGGAGAATGATGAGGAGGAGAATGAAGAAGAGGAGGACACGGAAAAGGAAGAGGAGAAGGAGGAGGAGGTGGAGGAGGAAAGAGGCGAATATGAAGGAGGGCGACAACGTGGATGAACAAAAAAGATATGAAACAATGGAATATGTGTTGATGGGGATGTAAGAGCCAGCTGGAAAAGGAGGGTGGAAAATGAAACGAACAAGAGGATTATTGATGGGAAGAGGATCGAGGGGTATCGGAAAAAGAGAGGATCAGAGGAAAGTTAAAAGGGAAGGAGCGAGAAATGAAACAAAGAACAAGGGTCGGAGAATAATTGGACCTGAACATGAAAAGACTGTATACGAATGACTTGACTGGAAGAACTAAAAGTAATATAGGGAACAGACATAGACAGTGAGAGACACAGAGACAGACAGAGACATAGGGAGACAGAAGAGGAGAGAGACAGACAGAGAGAGAGGCAAACAGACAGAGACAGAGAGACAGAGTGAAAGATGAAGAGAAAAAGAGAAATGAAAAGAGTCATGGAAAAAGTTCCAAGCAGAAATGAAAGAGACTAAACAGAGAAAACGACGTGAAGAAAGTCTCCGAGAAGAAAATATAAAAGAAACAAGAGAAAAAAAACTAAAGACTCCAGTCTAAGACTGTGGCGGAGGAAAAGAGGCATTTAGCTAAGTAAGCAAGCAATCTTTATGGAAGGAAGAAAGGGAGGAAGGTATGGATGCATACGTGCAGGTTAGCAGGTTCTGCATATATACGAAAGAAGGCAGAAGGAAGAGGGACGCAAGTGCGTATTACCCCATGCATGCACCACAGGAATTCGAACGTGAGAGGAGTGCGTAGGTCCTGCTGAAGGATCTCGCCTTCCTTCTTGGCAGCCTTGTCTCAAGACGCTTCGACCTACAGCCACCCCTCTGCCCCCTGCTCAGGGCGGTAACAAATTCCTGGTGTCGGCGTCATCGTATATATATATATTTATATATATATATACATATATACATACACACATGTACAATTGTACATATATATATATACAGTTATACACACATACACATACATGTAGTCTATACGTAGAAGATGACGCACACTTATAGGCTTCGGTCTCTATTCTCTAGTATACCAGTGCGTGATTGATGTAACAGAATAACATATATATGCCTATATATATATAATATATATATATGCATAATTGTATATACACACATACATATAAATATAGTATATACATGTATAATTGTAGCCTATATATATGTGAACAAACAAATACATAATTATGCATATATAATTGAATACATATATATATATATATCATTAGTAGTGTGTAAAATAATGTAAGAGTGTGTATGCATTACTTATCTGATGGAGTCACTCTGTGCAAGAGGTATAGCCGCTTTAGTTGGATTCACGCTTACAACGCACTTTCCAGCTATCGTATTTCAAGCATCATCGTCGTCGTCACCACAACACCACCACCATCATCATCACCGTCATCATCACCATCATCACCATCATCATCATCATCATCATCACCACCACCACCACCACCATCATCATCACCGTCATCATCGCCACCACCATCATCATCATCGTCATCACCGTCATCATCATCATCATCATCATCATCATCTTCATCATCATCATCATCATCATCTTCATCATCATCACCATCATCATCATCACCGTCATCATCATCATCGTCATCTTAAATTATTCAATGTATTGGGACTGCTGCATCGAATCATAGCATAACGAGTTGGGTGCTGATGATGAAAGGAAGGAAGTATGGAAGGAAGGAAGGAAGGAAGGAGGGAGGGAGTGATGAAGGGAGGGAGGGAGGATGGAAGGAAGAAAGGAAGGAAGTATGAATGGATGGAAGGAAGTCCTAAGGATGTATGGATGGAATGAATGAAGAAAGAAAGGAAGTATGAATGGATGGAAGGAAGTCCTAAGGATGTATGGATGGAATGAATGAAGAAAGAAAGGAAGTATGAATGGATGGAAGGAAGTCCTAAGGATGTATGGATGGAATGAATGAAGAAAGAAAGGAAGTATGAATGGAAGGAAGGAAGAAAGGAAGGAGGGAGGGAGGATGGAAGGAAGAGAGGAAGGAAGTATGAATGGATGGAAGGAAGGAAGGATGTATGGAAGGAAGGAAGGAAGGAATGATGGGACGGGCTGAATAGAATGGAATGCGAGGGCGATTGATGAGTGTAATTTTCATCTGCAGTTTAAGTGACCATCAAAGATGGTTTATGTGAATGGTTGTTAAGCGAATTTACTCGGTTCTGTTCCGTTGGTAAAACCAGACGCAAGACAGATCTGTCTATCCGTGCGTGCAAGTATATTCGACTATGGCTGTCGAAAGCCATGTGGAGTAATTTATAGATGGACGGATGAATGGATGGATGAGTGCTTGATTTAATGGATGGATGATGGACGGATAGTTGAGTGAATTGATGGATGGATGAATGGATGGACGGAATGTATGGCGCGGAAGGATGAATTCAGGATGAGTGATTGTGTCGATAATTCGATGGATGAATGATTGGATAGCTAGGCGGTAAATAAGTACATTCTTTATTGCTCCATTTGTCAAAAACACACTCGGAGACCAGACTTAAAAAATGATAATACATAGAATATCGATGGCTGGATGGATGGATGCATGTATGGATGGATGAAGGGAAGGGATAGATAAGTAAGTATAATCTTTATCACTCTATTTTAAAACGCACCAATGGGGCAGCAAAATTGAACAAAATTGATAACACATAGAATATGGATGGATGGATGATTGATAGATGGATTAGAGAATGGATGGATGAATGAAATGATGGATGGATGAATGAATGAATGAATGATTGATTGATTGATTGAATGAATGAATGAATGAATGAATGAATGAACGGACTGGATTAGCGGGTGGATAGATTCAGGCAGAATGACGTACAGTAGTTATAGTACTTTAATTACCTAGAATATTTTCACACCTTCTAAAGAGATATATTTAGCACCTCTATCGAATCCTCTCGCCAGCACAACTGCGCCCAATTAGAATTCCTCCGCCTGTGCTTCGGCCGAGACGGTGCACGCCGCGTAGGCCTACTCCAGCGCGGCAGAGAGAGATAAAAAGACAACCAACTCGACGTTTGTCAGGTGTAAAACTGAGTGTTGCCGTGTCCACGCGGAGCAGATGGAAACGATATGTGGGACTCGTAGAGGAGAAACGAAGCAAAAAAACTCCACCAGCTGGTGCCCGAAGTAGACCACGCTAGAGCAGGGAGCCAATTAGGTTTCAGCGTCGTAGTGTGGCCAGGGTCTGTAGCGGCGAAGAGTGCCAATTACTGGCGTTGCAGGTTCGTGGTAATTTTTAGCCGGCGACTCAGCCTGCTGCGAACCAACGCATGCTTGGAGTGCGTATTGAAGTGTAGTTGGTAATTGCAGGGACTAAGGAATAACTTATGTGGCGCCTATGTATAGACATTCTCTAGGCACCAACCTCTGACACACAAAAAAACAAGTCAGTAGCAAGAAGAATGATGGATGGATGGATGAGTGCTTGATTTAATGGATGGATGGATGATGGACTGATAGATGAGTGAATGAATGGATGGATGGATGAATGGATGGACGGATGGACGGATTGTAGGGCCGCGGAAGGATAAATTCAGGATGAGTGATTGTGTAGATAATTGGATGGATGAATGATTGGATAGCTAGGCGGTAAATAAGTACATTCTTTATTGCTCCATTTGTCAAAAACACTCGGAGACCAGACTTAAAAAATGATAGTACATGGAATATCGATGGACGGATGGATGGGTGGATGGATGGATGGATGGATGAAGGGAAGGGATAGGGCCATAAGGCTTGTGGGAGTTAGACTCGGCCTGCACTCCACGCTCTTCATGTATTGCACTAGTTATCATCGCCCACCAAACAAATTCCCTATAGGCTATAGGCTACTCCCTGCGAAAACCGTGAACTTTTCATGTTTGATAACCTGATACAGAAATGCCTCTTTACCAGGATGCATAGGCGGAGACCTGCGCCGAGAATTGGGGGGGACGGAAAGACGCGAGATTTTCCGAAAATTTCTGACGACCGGCGAAATCTCGGAAAATTTTCTATTTTCGCCGCCAAAAAAGTTAATGACCTTTTTTTTTTTTTTTTAGTCATCCGGCCAAATCTCGCCCAAATCCCGAAGAAATTTTCTATTTTCGCCGCCCAAACAAGTCTTGACGCTCAAACATTGGGGGGGACAAATGCATGGGCCGTCCCCCCCAACACTTTTATTGGGGGGGACCGTCCCCCCCTGTCCCCCCCTAGGTCTCCGCCACTGCCAGGATGCTATCTATAGTCCATACAAATACACAAGGTTTCCTGGATCTGGTTATTTAAGCTCTTCATTTTCCCCAACGACTAACCATAGCCGTATACCTTCCTGTAATCCTATTGATTCACACAAACTTTCTCATTTAGTTCTTGTCTTGTTTATATAAGCTTTTGGTTTTTTGTTTCAATGTAAGCCTATTAAGCTTACTGCCATGTACAGTACTATGCGTTTGCTAACCGAAGTGCTTCTCATTTAAGTATATACAGCAGCTCCTGAATTATTGCTTATACTTTAAACAATTTGAAGTGGCAGGTACTGAATCGGCAACAAAATTAGAAGAGCTATTGCGCAGAACTTGCAAGAACAGGAGAGATAGACAGTGTGCGCAGAACGGATGACTAGGCTACATGGAGAAAGAGTTCCAAGAAGTTGGCCCGCCACCGAAAAAGTCAATTCAACAAGAAAACAGTTTATTTTTATTTTTAGGTAGGCATAATTATGTCTTACACTTAAGCAGCGGGTAGCTCGTATATTATACTTATAGCGAATGGTCGAAGCTATAGTCGTCTCAAATATCGGGCATGAAGGAAAACTTTCATTTATAAAGCGCCGCTATAATTTTACTACTATCTAATGACCAGACTTCTATCGATGGCGCTAAGCAACATTTTGAGTGAAAGACGTCAGTCTCAGGGTTCATATGGGCTGCGGTGACCGAACGAACTAACTAATCGGCTACCGTGCTCCTGCAGGAGAATTGATCCGAATGTTTGCAAGTAGATGTAGGTCAGATATGAAATTAGTGCATGACAAATATAGATCAGGTTAGAGGGCAATTCCAGGTCAAAGGTCAATGGAAGAGAGCTTATATGCATACCGGTGCTATAATAGCAAATCAAGAGTGCACTCTATTATAGGTCGGGTTGTTCGGTTCGCTGCGGTGCCAGGACAGAGTCTGGGGAGGGGTCTGCATGTAGAGGAAGCAGCCAGGTGGAGTTGGTCGGTGATGGCAGTGGTGATGAGATGGTATTAGCCGTTGGTTGGGGAGCTATAGAGTAAGACAGAAGCCAATACGATACGTGTTGTCGGTTGTTAAGGGCGTTGAGAGTACATGCAGCTTTTCCAGAGGAAAATGTTCGGCCTAGGTCTACTAGAGCTCACCAGCTGTGCCTCCTTATCAGTCACTTCGTCTATCATCTCGCATAGCTCTCGGTATACATTGGTCCGTCTGCGACAGTCTGTCTGCCTGTCTGTCTATCTGTCTGTGCGTATGCATGTCTGCGTCTCTATATGCGTGTGTATCTGTCTGTCTGTCACTATCTGTTTGCCTGTTCCACTCTACCTATGTCTGTCTGTATGTCTGCCTGCCTGCCTATGTCTATCTGTCTGTGTATATCTGGCTGTTGTCTATAGAGCAGCTGCTGCAGTTGAGCATCAGTGCTGCTAAGCACCGTCTGCGGTTGCAACCTTGCGATAAACCCAGATAACTAACCAGCAGACCCTCCTATAATTCCGTCTAGTTTATTTTTGATCGTTTTTCTCATTCCTTTATTGCTATCGCCTTTTCTTGTTCCTTCTTGTTTTCGTTCCCATTGCTTTCGCAGATTCCCCCCATAAATCATCAATCCATCCATCCATCCACCACCCATCCATTCATCCATCCATCCATCCACCACCCATCCATTCATCCATCCATCAATCCATTCATCCATCCATCCATAATTTCCTCTCTCCTTCCGTCAATTCCCTCAGTTCTCATCTATCTCTGCTTCCCTTTTCCCCTCTCTCCCTCAGTCTCCTTCCTCAGCGCAATTTTCTCTTACATCCCTACCACGTTCCTATTATTTAGCATCTTTACCTCGTCCATCCATACTCAGTCGAATGGAATGCCTTTTCCACTTGCCTTCTTCCTTCTTCCATCTACACGATGCCTTCCATGCCTCTTCACACCTACTACATAACAAGGAGTCTAAGTGGTTTAGGAAACCTTGAATCTGTGCTGGAACTACTGCATGTTTACCTGGAATGCTTAATAGCCAATCCATTCCAGATTCTTTATTATGAAGCTAAAAGCTTTCTTCTCGAGAGCCGCGAAAATGTCTACAGCCACACATTATAGCGTTGTAAACCTCAACGTTTGACCGGCTCTAGTGTAAACTTGTGACGTTTGGAAGGAGGACATTATAACATTGCACTTGTATTATTTCGTAATACATGGAATATTTTCCACAAATCTACAACAGGAGTTGACTATCGAGGGATGGGCGCCCACATCCAAGGGCAAGAGGGTGACTTTGCTCCTGCCCTGAAAATTTTAGACCTATTTTACAACTAGTAATACTTATTTGTTTAAACAATCGTATAATTGACAGTAACATGTGATCCCGTACGTGTACAGCGCTCTTTACTTCGACCTCGGCTGAGCTACGGCGCTATATAAATCGTCTTATTTTTATTTGGTTTTTAACATAGGGAATTATTTCTTCATGCTAAATCACGTTAATACACAAAACGAAACTAAGAAATCTTCATTAAGAAACCTCTATGAAAAATTCTCATATTCTTAATAATAATTTATTTCCTACGTGTTATTTTTTAGAGATCTTGTTATGACCATTTGTGCTTTGCCACTCCTGCAAAAAATATCTGCAGGCTTCCATGGGTCGCTGCATTGTATAAATCTTCAAATACAAACACAACCCCAATTATCGTTGGCAGGTGATATAATATGTGCCAACGTCCCAAGGAGCTTCATATCTCAGCCAAAGACTATAGATTATCTTCGGAGTAAGCAGGCGGCCATTCACTCAGACGTCGTCAACAGATGGCGTACTCGCTGTTTAGAAAAGCGAGACGGATGTTTACACAACGCTGCTGAGCGTTGATTTAGTCGCGGCTGATGTGACGTCAGAGGATAGAGCAGCTCCGGTGATCATATCTTTTCCCTGTGCTTACTCAGCTATAGAAAAGGGCAGCCTGGTCTGAGGTGACTGCGGGAATAGTTTTCAAAGGGGAAGAGGTGTCGGTTATTTTTTGCTGGGCGAAAGATGAGGCAGTCCCACCTCCCCTGTGCACTCAGAATAACAGCTCTGATCAAAGAACTTTTGCTGATTAACCGTTGGCCTGGCTTGTCTGTCTGACTTTATGTCTATGTCTCTCTCATTCTGTTCGTCTTTGTATCCTCCTTTCGACCACGCCACTGCACGTCCGTACCTCAGTGCCAGGCAGTGCCCGTACCAAGTCTGGATGAAGGGGGAATGCAAAGCTGATGATCTTTGTTATCACGCAGTGTTGTTAAACCAAAACTACTGTACGACTACTATTCTCCCAACTTCTAGGCGTCTCCATTTTATCCGCCTCATATCACCACTGAATCATTTCAGGTCTCACCAAGTTGCGGTTTGCCAATTTCTTTGGTCCGAATACGGTTCAATAGACGAATATGTAATACATGTAACACCAAAGTCTTATCCATTACTTTACACTGTCCTATTATTACGTAATCAAGGACGATCCTACCTAATGTTATCCTATCCTACCGTGTCCTGTCCTATGTTTCGCTAAATCTGCTATGCTGTGCTATTTTATGCCATCCTACGCTAGCCTACTCTATCCTATCGTGTCATATATTCTATCCTATCCTATTATAGCATATCCTATCCTTTCCAACAATGTCCTAACCTACGATATTATATCCTGCTCTGCTCTATCTTATCCTACACTATTCTATCCTATTCTATTACACCCTATCCTACCCGGTTCTATCCTATATTATCCCATCCTAACATATCTATATTCTAATATATCTAATGTTTTCCTATTCTATCTTTTCCTATAAAATATAACCCAATCATATCCAGTCCTAGATTTAATTACATTATATTGTATTATGTAAGATCAGAGGGAGATTAGATTTAATTTTATGATATTATTAGATTAGATATAGTGGAAGGTCTGACCTCTGCCTGTGCTCCTCCAGCTGTTCCTCCAGGGACGCCACCCTGATCTCCAGCCTCGCCTTCTCCTTATCGGCATCGTCCAGCAGCTTCCTCGCCTCGTCCAACTCCGCCTGGAACATCGCCTTGATCGCTGTCGTCTCCTTGCCCCATTTCGACTTCAGCTTCTCCAGCTCGTCGGCCAGCCTCCTGTTCTGTGCCTCGAGGAATCGAACCTTCTCGATGTAGGATGCGAACCTCTCGTTCAGGTCCTGCATGTCCTTCTTTTCCCTCTCCCTCGACTGCTTCACGGCCGTCACCCCGGTGTTGGTCACGTTCGCGTAGGCCCCGGAGGGGATCCCAGCCCCCATCTGGTAGGACCTTTCGACGGTCATCGACCTTGATAACCCGCCGCCGCCGGCCGGACCCAGCCCCGACGTGCGCTGGATGATGAGGTTCCTGGGGGCGATCGACGCCCGGTAGGTCGAGCCGCCTCCCAGGTCGGTGCCGCCGCCGTAGCTGGAGCTGGAGCGAGTCTCGTAGGTCGTCGTCTTCGAGACGGTGGAGGGTCCGACGACCGTCCGGGTGAAGGTCTGAGACTGGGCCATCGTGGTGCAGGAAGAAGTGGAAGACGAAGGGCCTTCGAAAGATCAGAAATACCTCAGGTATAAAGAGTGAGAGTCAAAGCGATCGGCAAACTCAGCTTTTTGTCTTCTGCTTCTACTAGAACTTCGACTCGCAAACACCGACTGTTCTGTGTTTGTTTTTTCAACTCTGGAATTACAATCGCCAAATGTTCCTTCTGTTCTTCGTTTCCAGTTTCTTAGCTAGTACTTCAACTGTTCTGTGTACTTTCTTCTGCTTAGCTTGTCTGCTTCCTTGAAGTTCTCAAGTAGGTGGAATAAGTCGGCTTATTCCTGCAAAGACGGGCGGACGGACGGACGGACGGATAGATGGGCGCGCTCCCTCGTTGAATTTAAGCCACACCCGGCTACGTGACTCTGCTACAGCTGGGAGGCAGAAGTCGAGACAAGCCTATATATATGTCTATGGTCCTATTTATAGATCCATGGAAGCGAAATGCCAGCGCATTGGGGAACGAACAGGTATAGGGCCAGGGCCTGGAGAGCGATTGGGCTAATAGGCGGATCGCGGCCGGGCGGGCGGGCAACAATTTCTAGGGAGTTTACACCTGATAGACCTATGAGGCCTTCTGAACAACACGCCCATCAAATGCTTCCCCAGTTCTCTGCGTCAAACCTTCTCCTCATCGGCATCATCATCTTCTTCTTGTTCCTGCTCCTTCTCCTAATCCTCCTCGTTTTCAAGCTTGGCATGCATGTGCAAAGACTTAGAAACGGCTGGCGTCATCGAGTTTGAGAGAGAAGGGAGGAGAAGAAGAGGGAGGATGGGAAAGAGAAGGAATAAAAGAGATGGAGAAGAGAGAATGAGAAGAAGGAGAAGCAGGCGGAGGATTAGAGGAGTTTAAGAGTTAAGGAAGGGAAAGAAGAAGGTGAAGAATAGGAGGCAGAGGACGAGGTGGAGGAGTAGGACGAGGAGGAGGAGAGAAAGAAAGGAAGAAACAAGAGGCGGACGAAGAAAGAAAAAGTGAGGGAGTAAGAGGAAGAGGATAAGAGGAATAGGAGGAGGAACAAGCAGAGAGAAGGGGAGGAGGAAAGGGAAAGGAATAATTTAAAAAGAGGAAGAGGAAGAGGAGGAGGAGAAGAGAAGGAATTGGCGAAGAAGGAGGAGAAAGGGAATAAGACGAAAACGACGGAGATGGAAAAAATCGAAAATGAAATGATGAAGAGGAAGGAGTATAATAACGTAAGATGAATGGATAGGAATATGAAGGAGGAATGCAAGAATTAAGCAGAAGTAGAAGACGAAGAACAGCTACACACTCAGCAACAACAGACAGAGACACAGAGTGAGAGAGAGACAGACAGACAGACAGAGACACACAGAGAGAGACACAGACAGACAGACAGACAGACAGAGAGGAGGGTAGGAGGAGAAGAGAGAGAGAGATTAATAAGGAAGGCAAGGGCAGGAGAGATGATTGGGAGGGAATAGGAGGATAGCGCATTCCTCTCCAACTCTACTTTATGATGCGCATATATATATTAGCAACGAGACGCAACTTACGCAAGACATATCCATCAGAAGTACAGTCACAATAACATTCATCGATACCAGACAGACAGACAGACAGATAGACAGACAGACAGACAGACACAGACATACATACATACATACATACATACATACATACATACATACATACATACATACATACATACATACATACACACACATACATACACATACATACATACATACATACATACATACATACATACATACATACATACATACATACATGCATACAGACAGACAGACAGGCAAGCAGACAGACAGTCTTCCTATATATCCGTCGTTGTATGCCTGTCTAAGTCTTTCTGTCTTTGTCGCTCTCTGTCTCCCTGCGTCTGTCACGGTCTCTGTCATGTAAACCTGATCGCAGTTATAAGTTCAAACTTTCCATTGATGTTGTTGATCTCTTCATGTCCAACGGGGCGCAACGTTTTGCTACAATTTATAGCTGAAGGCTACAAACAGTTAGGCATATATAGGGCAGTCCGGAGAAGACTGAATATTGGCGTACATGTAAAAAGCAAACAAGCGAAAATCAACTTAATTTGAACAAAGGAGGCCTAAAATAGCGGATATGAATAATTGAATAGTCTGGGGTTTTCTGGGGTTTTTTCGGAAGGAAATCTGGTTTTATCTCTGAAACCTCAGTGGCAACACTGACACCGAAGTGCTGAGAAATTTGCAAGTGAAGGACTTGCCAAAAGTTCATACGAGGCGGTTTGAACCTGCAATCCTCCGTCTGCAAGGCCACGAACATACCCACTACTGGGCCACTAGCCTACACCACCGAGTCCCACAGTAGGCCTATGTATGCAGCATGTGCACAAGACCGGTCGGTCTTTCACTTTCTGGGGAAATGGCACGTAGACGTAGTTACATGTTTGCAACACCTCGCAATGTTTCCTGGCAGGAAATTCATTTATGGGGTAACCCCACACAGGAGCCTAGATTAAGGTGACTGTAACACTGTTAGACACTCATAGTCTAGGAGAATGGAATGGAAGTGGCGCTATAAAACAAGCCCGTTCAGCCAACGATTTCTAAAAATCAGCCCAAACAAGCACAGGCTTACAAATATAGACTTCCGTCGGCATTTTTACCAGGAAGCTTTAGGATGCCTATGACTCGCTGCGGGGTTGCGGAAGTCTAGACCATTCATTCACGTGCTTAGAAAGCCAGACTGCTTAGTCTAGAAGATTATTTCTCCTGAACAATATCAATTAAGCGATGTGCGATGTATATTTGGCTGTCAATGATGACTGGGCAAACGGGAACCATTTTCTGTTTACAACTTGCGAACAGGCGAGAAACGCATTTGCATTCCTTCTCGAATACTCTGCCGCCATGTTGCTCGGTGACGTGTCTTTTGTAACTATGGAACGCCGTTCGCACAAGATATCAGCAGAAATTTCTGCCCAATTTTTATATAGCGTCATATATTTGCTAAACAGTGGCGCACAAAATTTTAATGTGCTATGTTATCCAAGAAGCTATTTAATAAACTATTATCATCATATTATGTCGATATATTTATAAATAGATATCTTACGATAGCCATGAAACAATGAGCACATTTTCTAACATGATATGTCGGGTATATTGGAACATTCACATGATCACTTTACAACGTTTCTTCATATTTCTAACAACAATCATAGTCTTTGGGCGCCATTGTTGTGGCAGCCGCATGTTGTTGTTTCGTATTGATTTTTTCGTTTTAAAGTGTGATTATCAATGTGTTTTCTTTCAATCGTCTGACCCCTGCGATGTTTTTATTCCGGGAACTTTAATTGTCCAAAGTCATTAATTTTATGCTATGCGGAGTTAGTATTTTTGGGATTATTAGCCGACTAGACTTTCCAAAGACTACATGTTTCGTGGATTCTACCTTTCCGCCCAGCTGCTGGTATGACGTTTTCAGATTCTATACCTGTACTTAACTCTTCAAAAGACCTGAAACCTAATAAGACCAATACTGTTTACGAAAGAAAAACACTCATTGCCTTTCGTCAACGACGCATAGCAGGACATCCTAGCCATGATGTCTTTTCGTCTATTTCTGCGGCCGGCTTACTCCATTTCAGAGGCTCGCGCGCAGGCCGAAATAAAACCTGGTCGGTTTCATACAACCAAGACGATGTTTCTCCTATGAATAAAGTTAATGACTCCTTTCCCAATAACAATGGCACTCCGATTCCTGTCCTCGCTGGAAAAGGAAGAACTATGAGAAGGTTTGCACCTGTCCGCCTTCAACGTCGACATCACTCGCGAAACCACGAGAATCGCCGTAGCTATCTAGTTCCGATCGTGATCCAGCCACGGTACACATCGCTGCCTCCAGTGAAGTCCGATCTTAACAGTACTTTGAAGACAATCCCGGCCATAACAGAGTCAGACCTCCCAGGAATGTACATTATAAACGCTCGTTCCCTTGCGAAGCCCCACGGTCTCGATCAGTTACATGCAGATCTAATTGGATATAGAGCGGGTGTGGCTGTTGTCACAGAAACACATTTCAAGAAACATCACCCTGGTGAAGTCTGTCGAATTGCCGGGTTCCGCCTCTATCGCAGAGATCGAGTTGGCCGTCGAGCCGGGGGTGTTGCTGTTTTTGTTAGTGAAGAGTTGCAATCACAAGAGAAAATAATCGATGGAGACACGCAAAATCTAGAGCTTCTTTGGATAAGAGTTGAACTGAGGAGTAGAGCTATGTATGTCGGGGCTTTATATCATCCTCCTCGGCCTATATATGACACTCAAGTTCTGATGGATCGGCTGGAGCGAACGGTTGAGAGATTGATGACGGAGGATCCAGGGGCATTGATTGTTCTGGCGGGCGATTTCAACCAACTGGATGAGCAAGCAATTGTTGAACGCACAGGCCTAATCCCATTGATCCATCAACCAACAAGAAGAGATAACACCCTTGACAGAATGCTCGTGTCAGAACAGAGTTACGATCAAATTAAAGTGCTGACGTCAACCGTAAAGACCGACCATATGGCCATCCTGGCTCTGAAGGGGAAGGTCATGGTTGCCCTGAATAAGCAGCCAAAGCGAGTCACGTTTCGCAGGAGAACCCCTCAGCAGCATGCTACACTTCTACGAACCCTCCCAGATGTTGACTTCACTGGAGTCACTAACTGCAATGATCCGTGTAAGGCATGGGAAAATTTCTACCAGGTAGTGGATGAGCTGCTGAACCGGATATACCCAATGCGCACGATAACCATGACCTCCGCTGACCCGTACTTCCTCACTCCTTCCTTGAAACTCCTCCTCCGTCGAAAAAATCATCTCATGAGGACTGGCAGAGTGGAGGAGGCATCGGCTATTGCCAGCAGAGTGGGGAAGCAAATCGAGCGTATCACCAAAAAGCATTTGAGAAACATTGATCCAAAAAGTGGAACGGATGAGTTGTGGCGAAGGGTTAAAGAAGTCACAAAGAGCAAGTCCTGCCCACAGCTGACTAGTGAACTTACTGCTGAAGATCTAAACAGGCATTATGCGACGATCTCAAACGATCAGCATTACCTGAAACCCCTCCTCAAGCAGACAGTTGAGAGGGATCAACCTTATTTTACAGAGCAACGAATATTTCACCTCTTGGATCATTTACACCATACAGCTGAAGGAGCCGACGGACTTCCAGCATGGTTCCTGAGACTCTCGGCTCCCATTCTATCTGTGGTCCTCACGCGTCTTATCAACCAATCTCTAGCCAACTCATACATACCAGAGCAATGGAAGACAGCTATAATTCACCCTATTGCCAAGGTTGCCTCACCATCAGTACCAGCGGATTACCGACCTATATCCATTCTACCGGTGTTGTCCAGAATGGTCGAAAGAGAGGTCGTGCGGTCTTTCATCTATCCGGTTTTTGTCACTCCGCCGATGTCTACCCAGCTACAGGACCAGTACGCGTTCCGCCCGACCGGTTCCACAACAGCAGCCCTCATCTCCATCTTGCACCATGTCACCGCCCTTCTTGAGGACAATTCCTATGTCTCGATCGTCTCCCTAGACTTCTCTAAAGCTTTTGACTCTGTTAGGCACTACACTCTCGCTGAAAAACTCTCTAAACTTGAACTTCCTGATGCAATATACAACTGGCTCAAAAACTTTCTATCGGAACGAAGACATACCACAAAGTTCGCCGGGTTCACCTCCAGAACTGCTTATATCAACTCAAGCGTGGTTCAGGAGTCGGGAGTGGGACCTTCCTCCTATGTCGTGACAGCCTCAGACCTGAGACCAGTACTCACCGAAAACAAGATTGTCAAGTATGCCGACGATACCTACTTATTGGTTGCAGCCAAAAAGCGGCTTACAATTACCACCGAGCTGGCCCAGATAGCGGAATGGGCGCAACGAAACAACCTGCAGCTTAACCCAACCAAGTCGCGAGAGATGCTGGTTACTCGCAGTCGCATCCAGTACACTCCTGATCTGATCTCCGGAGTTCAGAGGGTCAATGCGATGAAAATCTTGGGTGTGACCTTCCGGAGTGATCTACGAGCTTCGGGGCATGTCGACGAGGTGCTTGAGGCATGCTCTCGCTCACTCTACGCCCTGAGGGTTTTGAGGACTCATGGCCTACCTGCTGACGCCTTACACGTGGTAACGAAGGCCACAACTGTTGCCCGCCTCATGTACGCCGCCCCTGCCTGGTGGGGGTCTACTACGGAAGGAGATCGGTCGCGCTTGGATCGTTTCTTGCGCCGAATCCAGCGGATGGGATTTCTACCTGATGCCTCGCCCTCTGCTGCTGATATGGTTGAGGAATCTGACGAGCGCTTGCTCCGCGCCGTCATATGGAACAGTTGCCATGTCCTTCGCGACCAATTTCCCCAAATGACCAGTACGGTTTACAACCTTCGACCCCGACGTCATAATTTCCAGCTCCCGCACAAGGACAACATAAACTTTATTTCCAGAGTCCTCTACAAGAACGCTTACAACCATTAAATCATTCAATCTCATTAACAATGATCATTTTAGTAAGACGTTTTAATTTCATTTTATGATGTTTGTCTCTCTTGATGTTACCATGTAACCGGGCTGCGGTGTGTCAGCCTGGACGTTTTTAACGAATTAAACGAATATCTATAAAACTATAGGTTAATGTCCCATTTCATTATCATAGCTACAGATGATCAGTGTTTTAGAGGCTACACCTCCAGATACAACATAGACAGAGTGCTTTTCTAAAACACAGGTCCCGGCACTTAAAAACTACAGAACAATTAGCCTAGGTCTAGACCTATGGCAGGGCTCCGCACGTGGGACCTATAGAAGGGTACTTCATGCTTTAGTTTTAAATTATTCTACGGCATTATCAATTAGAACTAAAGCACCGAAATCTTAAATTAAAGCAATTAAAAATAGATATATAATTATATATTTATAAGAATTTCAGTTGGCTGAATTTTTAGTAGGTCTAACAAGAAAGTCCTGGATCGCAAAAAACACCGCGTAGATAGGCTACATATTTCTTTACATAGAGACTTTTAAAAGTAGGCCCTAGACCTCATTTTAATAGTGAACAAACATAGCAAAACTAAGCGCCACTCGCAATATGGGCGTCCTCAGATTTTTTTGCAGGAGGGGCCAAGCACTGGTCTCGACTAGCCTACATTTTTAGAAAGAGCTTGTGAAATGCAGAGCATGAAATTGAGAACGTGGGTAGACCACTAGACCTATATGTTAGAGGTCCATTCGCCGTAAAAGTTTCAAAATGTAAATCTATCAGTTTCACTTTGTACCGGTATATCAGTAGTTGACTATTATTAGTGACTTAGTACGAAAAAACTTGTTTGGAACCATAAAGCAGAAGTTAAAAAATAGACGCAATTCTCCAGGGGGCGCCTAATGCCCTCTCTTGCCCCTCTCTGCGGGGAGCCATGTCTCGCGGTCTGGCCTCAACACTGGTGTCTGATAGATGCAATCTTCGGGCTTCAAAGCGTGGGTTTAAACGGATGAATCATGGGATCAGAGGTCGGAATTCCTGGCGCGATTGTTTCCACATTGTCGCCCCTCCCTCCTCTACCTCCCCCCGCACCCCATAGGTTGCTGAATGCTTTCGAGAACATTTACACAAGGCGTTCAAAGCCATTAAGGACTAGTGTCGAAAGATCCAGCAAGAGCATGGAGGAGGACAGGCAGACAGGAACTCACGCGCAGGCAGGTAGGCAAGGCGGCATGTAGGTAGGTAAGTAGGCAGACGCACAGGCATGCACGCAAGTGGACTGAGGCTGCAGGTACACACGTGCATGTAGACATCCAGGAAAGCAGGCAGGCAGGCAGGCAGGCAGGCAGGCAGGCAGGCAGGCAGGCAGGCAGGCAGGCAGGCAGGCATGCAGGCAGGCAGGCAGGCAGGCAGACCCATAAACAGCAGGTAACAGATACTCAGGCTGACAGATATACTCAGGCTAGCAGGCAGGAAGACAGGTAGACCTACACCAAGGCAGCGACGTCTGAAATCTGACATCTGTTTGTCTTAATTGCGTTCAGACCTGGTGCCACGAGCGCTGCAGTCACCGTTTCTACCTTCGATCATCGTCCGAGAAATGTTCGATTATTTACGTCTTAGTGTAAACAGGAGAACATTTGGCGAACATTAGTTTCAACTGAAATGGATCGTGTTATGGTTTGCACATGAAAACAGTGGCTACATTTACACCGTGCGGCCATTTAAGACCACGTCTCTTTCTATAAGGCATTCGAGTGCAGCCGTATAGAACTCCACGAGAGCATATTTATTATTATAGGATTACGCATGTTGCTGGTATCTCTCTAACTGCTTTGACAATAATATATTCATTCACGTACATCATCGAAACCAAAATCATGTAGACTGTAGCCGTCAGAAACCACCGATAGGTAGTGTGTATTGCATATAGGGCTACACCGTAAATACAGCTCTTATGGCGGCGCCCTGGCAGCTCAATTTTCAGTGAAATGATCGGATGAGATCTCATCCTTTGCCAACGCTGTCAGTTTGAATGGGAGCCAGGCCATTTAGGGTCGTCGATCGTGTGCAGACCGTTACATTCCGAGATTTACATTACAGTGTGAGAGCGGGCAACCATATATTGGTCCATAGCGCTTTAAATGTGCATCAAAGTTCAGACCTGCATGATTCGAGTTGCGAATGTTCTGCGGGCAAGGAACAGTAGCCTAATTGTAGAATCTCGACCATGCAGATGTATATATATATTTAACTATATACACTTGAGATTATAAATATATACACATATATATGCGTGTGTGTAATTGCATATAATTATTTGCACAATTTGCTACATACACGCATAATGTGTATAATTATATGTACTTGAGCGCCTCTGATTAGGTTGTACTGCTAGAGGCGCTTTTAAATCCAAAAATAGTATAGTATAGTACTTATATATATATAATATATATATTATCTTATGAGCCTATTTATACTGGTTGAACTTTCACTTGAGTATAATATGTCTGAGAAAGGTCTGTAGAAGTATATGTTAAGTACTGTTGTCTAGACTAAACTTTTTCCGTAAGGAGGCAGAGAGAGAGAGAGAGAAAAAAAAGAGAGAGCCAGACATACATACACATAGACAGACAGATAAAGGGAGAGACCGACAGACAAAGAAAAGGAGATGGAGAGACAGACAGAGACAGACAGTGGCATAGACAAGGGGGTTTCGGGGGTTAAACTCCCCCCGTTGGCCTAAAAATATTAAAGGTTATTTATCCACTTAAATAAGAAAAACAAAACAATTGCTTGTAACAACAATTGTTTTTCTTACTTTATTTTCTTTGTCACTTCCCTTTTTATTTACTGTAATACTGTCGGGTTGATATCAAAAAGGGCATCCGACCAGGCCATAAAAGCCCCAACCGCCCCCTCCCCATAATAAATTCCTGGCAACGCCACTGGAGACAGACTTGAGAGAGAGAGAGAGAGAGAGAGAGAGAGAGAGAGAGAGAGAGAGAGAGAGAGAGAGACAGACAGACAGACAGACAGACAGACAGACAGACAGACAGACAGAGGGCGACAGAGACAGTTAGACATACATAGAGTGGAAGAGAAAAAGAGTGAGATTAGCTTAAGATCTTTATACTCTGAGTTCCTTCATTATTTTCCCTGCAAGCGATTAGCGTATAGGTCTGTACAGAAGGATGAAGCGGTATTCGGTTCAGCCCTCGCCTCAGACTCTCAGCTCCCGCTGCTGCTGCTGCTGCTGCTGCTGCTGCTACTGCTCAGTATCTTCCCAGTACCTGCCCGACAGTCATTGCCTATAATCTAGCGGCAGCTATTCCGCGCAGTTCCAGGCAACTCTGACACCGCCTTATACTCGGGTGGGGCCAGTCAGAAGCCTGGATAAAGGAGGAGGGCAACACTGATTTGGTTTGTTATGACCGCAGTGTCGTTAAGCATGAACCATAGCCATGGACATAATCATCATCGTTGTCTTGGTAGTCATCATCATCATTATCATCATCATCATTTCGTCATCACCAACACCAACTACAACAACAACAACAACAACAACAATAAATACATAAATTATATAATTATCAGCAGAAGCACCAGTATTGCATCCGTATTCCATAATGATAGCAATAAAAATGCTTATAATGCTAACACTAATACTGCTAATAATGATACTGCTGCTGCTGCTGCTGCTGCTGCTGCTGCTGCTGCTGCTGCTGCTGCTGCTGCTGATGATGATGATGATGATGATGATGATGATGATGATGATGATGATGATGATGATGATGATGATGATGATGATGATGATGATGATGATGATGATGATAACAACAACAACAGCAACAATTATATTGGGTACTTTGAGCAAATTAAACAATGATTAAATGGTCCCATTCCAGACAGCCTTGCACTAAGTGTGAACATTGCTGAACCTCCCAGCGGAACCTTCTCTTATATATTAGTTCGGGGCAACTAACTCCTGATATGCTTCATAGCAGCATAATTCTTCGTACGTGCAGTTGTTACGTGCACGATCCCAAACATCGCCTTAAATCAGAGACGCCAGGTGTCAGCAGCGGCGCCGTTAGAGTTAATTATCTGAAAGACCGGAGGGAGAGGCGGTGCATTTGGGAACTACGGCTGTCTCACCCACCAGCTATCCCTCCCTCCATCCCTCTCTCGAGGGTGAACTTGATCATGAGAAGGCTGGCTTTTATATTATAGGAGCCCCATGGCTGGTCTTACTCCCTTTGGCCAGAAGCCTGGAATGCGCGGCAGACCGGAGCCAGCTCTCTCTCCGTCGTGACTCAACTCGTGGAGCCCGAGAGGCCAACCCGCGGGGGGGGACACGGAGCAACTTTACAACGAGCAAGCTCTCGGTTACTCAGCGCCAGCGATTGATGCTTACGCTGTGGAACTTTACAGATGCGATAATTATATTTAGCAATGATTGCATTGTATGATTGTATCGTATATATTAACTGTAAATGTAGGCTAAAATAATACGAGATTTCCCGTAGCATCGCAGAGGTAGTAACCTGGGCATTTTTTAACGTGCAGTTGTACACAAAATGTGCAGTTCTAAATGGCTTTGTGCAGCTCTATAAGCAGTTCTGCCACACGTTTTGTGCAATTAAAACTAGCACAAAGGCCATTTTCATCCGATTGGAAGTAATTTACCATGGAGGATGGGAAAGGAAAGAAGGAGTTGTGCAGTTCTAAAAATTCCTTTAAAACAGTCCTGGTAGTAACTTAGCAAAAACTTAAGGTCCTTCTGTGATGCTTTACAAGACTGTTTATTGTAAGAGTAGACAGCCTCATACATGAACTTAGGTTTATTACGACAGTAAGTGCCAAGGGCGTATACAGGAACTTTCGAAGGGGCGAAGGGGGCAAAATTTTCGGTCTTAGCTAGGCAGGGACAAATTTTCGTCTTGTTCGTCGAAAAACCTGATGACTTTTTTTAGTCATTTGCCTCCATTCCACAAGAAAAATATACCATTTTATCCGCAAAAAGTTGATGACCTTTTATTAGTCGTACGCGCCTCTTGTGCGGACTTCATGGGTGTGGGGACTCACTGGGGAGGGCCTACGAGATTACTCATGGGGGGGACGTCAACTTTCCGAGCCAGAATAGCTGGTCAAAAATAAGGAAATTTCTAAATAGGGGAGGGGGCATGGCCGGATTTCCCCCACCCCTGGATCCGCCCCTGGTAAGTGCATAATACTTGTGACTGCGGTCTCGAGTTTAAATCATGCCAGTGCCACTGTGCCAGTGGTGCGTTGTAGGCCTATGTGTTCCTTAGAAAGCTGTCGAAATCAGACGAAATTACTGCAAAGTATTCAAACATTTCGAGAGAATGATAACAGTGTTAGACGGGGACCAAATAATTTATTGGTTGTCTTGTATTGTCATGTACTGCCTCAATTATACTATGCTATTTTGCATTGTGTCGTCTTGTGTGGTGCTGCTTTGCACTGCATTGTCTTGTATTGCGTTATACTGTGACGTTTTGCGTAGTTATATTGTCATCGTAAAGTCGAATGGGGTCAGACGTAGGCTAGCAGAAGTTTATAAAGACTGAAGGAGATTGTAGAACCAGAAGACAAGAAACAGAGAAGAGAGAAAGAGCCACGGTGGTTTGTTTTCAACGGAGAGAATCGACTCGAAGGACGCTGGAGTTTGGATAGATGCTTCAGGGTGAGATTTTTTGAAGAGGCGTGGTTGTTTTTCCTGAGGATTTCTTGATGGAGAGCCTTGAGAGAGCTGATCAGCCTGATACTGGATGAAAGGTAGCCTACACTAGCGGCGGAGTAACGACTAACGAGTGGATTTTCATTGTATTTTAGGCCTACTGGTTGGTTTTATTACAGTAGGCCTATAGTTTGCTTGGGGAGATAGATTTGGGAACGGAATTTTACGGCTTTTTATACGCTGAGGTCGTGATCTGAGATATGTGTTGAAGAAGAATGCGTAGAACAATCGTATACAGAATACGAAAGGAATTTAAGAAAGAATGCGAAAATGTGTGCGAAAAAGGAGAATGCGAAAAGAAGAATTCTTGTCAAAAAGAAGTATGCAAAAGGAAGAATGCAAATAGAAGAATGCAGAAAGAAGAATGCAAAAAAGAAGAAAGCAAAATGTAGAATGTAACAAAGAAGATTGCAAAAACGAGAATGCAAAAAAGGAGAATGCAAGAGGGAGAGTGCAAAAAAGAAGAATGGAAAAAGAAGAGTGCCAATTGCAAAAGATAATGTGAAAAAAATTCGAGGAAGCAGAATGTGAAAAGAAGAATGAGTTTTGTTCTATCTCTCTGTCTGTCCTTTCTGCTATCACTGTACACTATTCGTTCCCAAGCTCTTTAAGGAGTTCACGTAGGCCCGATAGTATGTTAACCCAAATTTTACATAGATCTATGAAATACCACAGATGTGGCTGGACTTCAAGTTGACTTCAACTTCAAATTCAACTTGTTTATTGATCCCAGAAATAAAAAAAACAGACAATTATGCATTCGTAATAGTACACAAAGTGATTAATTGCAGTTAACAATTATGCATTCATAATAGTACACAAAGTGATCAATTGCAGTTAACAATTGCGAATGGTATAGCTTAGGCCTAGTGTACAATCATTGACGCTAGGAAATAAAAAAAAATTGATTGATTGATTGATTGATACTGTGAAATGTGAGGAGCAATATAGGCTACCCGAAGGGAGTGATCCCGCTATTGTGGGCCTATTTACCAATTATCACGACCTCAAACGACACGTGGTGATTCTGGAGTTCTGTTAGTTGATGTTTGGTAGAGCCTATATACTGTTAGCTTTACTTGGCCTATGTGAAAATTTTACGAACTGTTTTGTCACTAGCCTAGTCTAGCCTACTGCAGTAGATTCCTGAAAAGTTAATCTATGTGATCGAATGAATGAATGAATGCCTCAATAATTGTAGTTCTGTTTGTAATCGCTAGATGTCTACGCAGAGACGTACGTGGCGCTAGGAAATCAAGCGAAGAGTAAAAAAAGTATATGTCTTTGTAAGCCTACAATAACATTAATCGCCTCGTGCACATGGTAGGGTCGACCCTTCTCATTTCGAACGAATTGATCGGATACCACTATTCTTCCCATAATTGCTTTCCGTTCGAATGAGGGCGACATCATATGCAACTCTAGCCTAAGGTCTTCACGTATAGGCCCTATATAGCACGTTAACCCAAATTTTACCTGGATCTATTAATTATAGCCACGATCAGTATAAATTAAGCCTACGCGAAAGGCAAACTCACTCGCAAAGTGGCCTTGGCATGCAATTTAATCGATTCAATGAATATACTAAGACGTTTGGATGAGTTCAGATAAATAATTATTATGAGTGACAGAAGATCGGAAAAAAGGTTTACTCTCTAGCATTGATAGTTTTTTTTTTATTATTGACAGATCGATGGAGCATGCGTGTAAGTAAGTAATTAAGCAAGCATATACTTTGATGAGCCGCCTGCAAACGCACTGCGGGAGCATCGATCAGTTATGAAAAACAACGAATATATATATATATATATATATATATATATATATATTTACACATGTAGGCCCAACATAACTAAACAATCGATAGGCCTAGGTCTAATAAAGCTCAGAACCCTTTTGCGTCTTCGCTATTGTATATTCGTTTAATTGAAAATCAGACAATTCCATCGATCTTATGATTCTTATCCTATCGAAGCGTCCATAATTAGCGGTCTTTAATCTAACAAAGCCACACAGAGCTTTCGTATCTAGATTTAATTAAAACTTCAAATAATCGATTCAATTTAAGCAGCGATGCCGCTATAATTATAATACTAGTCGATGGAATGATTTTTAGCCCAGTCTATTTTTAGCATCGGGTATTTATTTTTAGAGTGCGGACAAGATGGCAATACTGGACTAATTTTTAATATTTTGATTTTGTAATATATTTATTTGAATTAGTATTTTTAGGCCATTCTAGGAAGATGTTTGTCTCTGAGACGAGCATCTTCAACCCATCGGCGATCCGCATTCGCATATCTAGTCTGGAAGGGATAGATACTTTGATCGAGGTGATCCCAGATACCACCGTAGATAAGCTGAAGATTGCGGCCGTCTCACAGATCTACGACCAACGCGAGGGTTACAAGTTATCCCTCTACTACCGTCTGCTCCACGTCTCATCCGGACAGGTCCTGAATGAGGAAAACACGGTACTGGAGGCCGGAATCAAGGACAACGGTAATCAGACATATTGCGTATTAGCCATTAGCAAACATCGACTGGAGCTAGGAACTACGGCTCTCAAAAATCCATATAATATAATATGTATACATATAAAGGTCATTTATATGGATATATGTTTACTTATTTACACGTGAGTATATTTGTGCTTATTTTTTATATTTGCAGATGAACTATTGTTATTGAAGAAACGAGTTATGCCAACAGCTGTTCCTCTTTCAAGTGTCACAGTGGTGAGAATGGATTGTTCTTATTCATATAGTAAGGTAATGCTTACAAGCGATGAGTGGTTTTACATGGCACCGCTTTGATTGACCTTGTCAGCACTTTTACTGCGTTCTTGAAAAGAATTAGGTTTCCTGATTGTTAATGTGCATAATAAAATAGAAGTGGTTGTTTATTAATGTAGGGTAGTTTTACGAAAACTTATCAGAGGTGCTTTGGACCTGACTACACAAGCTGTGTTCAAGCAAAATGGTCTGTTCCCAATGATGATGATGATGATGATGATGATTAGTGGGCGTGTGATGATGATGACGATGATGAATTGAAAAGTTGCATCAGCTTGCATTTATGTATACATGAAATTGATTGAGTGATTGATTAATTGATTCACACACCCACACACTAATGATAATGATAAAAATGATGATGCTGATCTCTGAAGATTATGACAGATGATGATGACAATAGTGAGGATGAGGTTGACTAATGACTATGATGACGACAGTTACTCTTTTTTTACGCATCCAATCTGTGACAACTTCAATGTCTTCAGAAAGATCCTTCAGAAAAACCGCCATCAGCCGACGAAATTGAAAACGCGACGGCCAATCTTGTACCTCGTCATGACAATGACCAAGCGGCAAAGCCTACAAGCACTGTTGAGGTAACCCTAAACAGTTACCATTACCTTTGGTAAGGTAATTTTAATTATGGGGATGCAGGGCAGACTGATGTGGATGAGGTTACCATGTGAAGGTAATGTGGACTCTGGTAAAACAGTCGACGTAATTTGAGGTATGTTAAGTCGAGCTAAAGGAAAGTGACACTAAAGTATATGAAGGAAATGTTTAGCAAAGGTAAGGTTTGTGAAGATAAGTGAAGATGGATGAACGAAAGGTCAATAAACGTAAGGAAGATGTGGGTAAGGTCAGTGAAGATTATTTTAGTAATTTTAATCATTACAATGATAATATTAATAATGATAGTCATAATGATAGTAATTTACTAATATTGATGATATTAATAATAATTATGATTACATAATCGGCATTTTCCACATATTAAGTGTCGATACAGCCTTTGACCATGTCCAAATGACTTTGAATTACCACAACTGGCGCTTGTGTAGCCCGTAGGACTTCCCTTCCTTGTTACTGAGTTTTGGTCTTGTCAACCTGTTTTTCCTCATTAAATGAATATATATATATATATATATATATTTAATATATATGTAGTATATAGCACCAACAAGGGTACTCCAGTTGGATATGATCTTACATGTCAGATGAACATGAATTGCATTGCGTCGTGTTCTGTGACATTGCGAGTCTACGATGACGATGATGTGTCATTGCGTTTGATTTGTTTGTGTTTGATTTGTCTTCTTTTCTCTATTTGATTATATTTAGTGTTAAATATCTTAAATCAGTTTCAGAGGGAGCTGAGGAAAATCCTCGTTTCTCTAATCGACATCGCGCAGAAACTTCTCTGCCTCAATCCGGACTCATTGAAAGATGCAGCCAGTGAGAACTTATATCGACCGAACATTTGTTTAATAATAAAATAGTAATAACAGTTATGTTGTTGATGATGATGACAACAACAATGATAATAATGATAATGTTCGTTTATTCATTCTAATTGATGAAGATTGCATGATGCAGCTGTAGGCCTAACAGATAATAAAAAGTTTAAGATGCATTGAACTCTCTGGCACATTTTATAAGCACTTAAAAACTATTCTGTTTGGCCGTGCTGTAGTCTGGAGCGCCTCTGAGTAGTTTCCTTGAAGAGGCGCTGTATAAATACATGAATGAATGAATTAATTGTATAGCTGCCTGCAAGATGTCAGTCTGTGTCTGCCGTTCATATGAGTCAGCCTTACGGGATCAACACTCAACAGGCACTGAACCTCCTGTCCTTCCAGATGATCTTTGTGTTACCATTCATCCTGATTAAATTTCGGTTCTAAGATGCTGCTGAAAGGTTTTGTCCAGTCTCGTATTGACCCAATTTGGAGACTTTTGTCAATTCCACAGCTTCACAAATGTCTGTAATCTGTGTTATTTGATTGTAATGTCACTTGTTTTGGATTGTAAGCGCCACAGGTGAGTTCTTGAAGTGGTGCCATATTTATAAATGTAAGTTTACAATTGCAAATTACAGTTTTAAAAGTTTGTTTTCATTTACGTTATACACTATAAAATACATGAATGTTTTCCTGCATTTTTTCTTTCGTTTGTGTGTGTGATACAATTTTCCGCTTTTTAGAATTTTTGCCGGTAGAAAGAAAAAAGGGGGAGACGACGAGAGAGAAGTCGCCACCAGTCAGTGAGAAGGCTCTGAAGATGTTGATGAGCATGGGATTTGACAAGATCAGAGCTACCAAGGCTCTTCGAATTAACAAGTATGATTCAAGGCATCAGTTGGATTATGTTTTTACGTATACGTTTTGTACTATTGTCTTAACAATAATTATTATTAATTTAAATAAACAAGATGTCAAGATGAAAATTGTCTTGTCAATAGATTATCGACATTGTTAATAATAATGATGATAAAAAATAATGCTTCTGCTACTACTACTACTAGTTGTACTACGTCTACTACTTTTACTACTATTACTCTTACTACTGCTGCTGCTGCTACTAATCTGCTACTATTACTGCTACTACTAATACGCTTACTACTACTGCTGATACTACCACTGCTACTATACTGTTTTTGCATCGCCTCCAGCAGCCGTGTTCTTGTTTCAACCAAAGGGTTCTGTAAATTACTTTGAGTTCAGTTTTCAATGGAGTTGGTGGATTTATTAATTTTGCCGATGCTTCTCCAGAATGTCAGAGACGAATGCGATACAGTGGTTGATCGACAATCCATCGGAAGATACAGCCGATACATCGGCCACCGTGGCGGCGACGGCTGAGGCTCCAGAGGCTGAGGTTCTTGTTGCCATGGAAGCACTAGCGTTGGATGAGGCGGCGAAGGAGAGGAGCGCTGAGGAAGGCAGACAGGTTGTAATCTGTTTTGATATTTTTGTCATTTGAGAAGCTTATGGTCATGCAGACAATGCTATACAATATTCTGTGATACAATGTTACCAGATACAATACAATTTGAACAATAGGTTCTATATAATCAAATGTCTTTTACCTGCAGTGAAACTACAATGCAATTCTATATTATATTATACGATGCGATAATATTAGTCTGTGGTTCATAAAGTTTGTTTGGGTCCAAGCCTCAGTTTGCAGTTTTAAGCATAGGATGGACTTATCTAATTGCAGACTTTCTGTTCTGTTGTATTGAATCGGGGTGGTGGTATTTGCAGTTTAACGTCACTGTGTAGTAACAAAGACCATTAGTGACGCCCTCTTCCTTTATCTAGGCTTGGGACTGGCACTGGCAGAGTGCAACCAGTGGCGGAGTTTATTGAATCGTATTGTGTGAATGTGAATGGTTACTCTACATTAATCACAGCCATTGCCCTTGCAACAGAGGCAACATATATATGACAAGCTGTTGTCAATGGTAATATTAATTCCTTTAGGGTACCCAGCTGAGAAGCACTGATGTTCCAGTCAGCGGTATTTATTTTGTTTGGTCGCATAATTGCAAGTCGCGAAATGCAAGTCGCTCACTCGAGCATGAATGCTGCTTGGATAAAAATTGCGAGAAATTTATGTCTTTTTGCTGCCAGCTAAATGACGTTTGATTATAGAGAAACTATTGTTCATGAGTTATGTGTTCTTTATATTTATGTTTATTTATCAGCATGAATTCAGGTGCCCTTTTAAGATTTTTCTGTGTTTTTGTGTGTGTTAAGTTTATGGACGTGAAATTTGCTTCACGTTTTATTCTTCTGTATGCTTTAGAGTATTTTTGGTTTGACTGTTATTTTGTTTTTATTTATTTCGTTAGGAGAATGTAAAGTAATGCCTCAGTTTTTTGTGTTAATTGTGTAGGATGTGTAACTCTTTTGTGCATTTCAGCAATTGTTCACGGCAGCGTTTTTCTTATAAATTAGGTTTTAGAATTTGGTCCGGATAAAAAATTTCATGTTTTGGAATTTCTGCGTGACAAATGTTTTCTTACTATGCGTCGAATTTGTCTGCGAGAAAAATATTTGCACTGAAGTTTGAGTAGAAGAGTTATGAAGTGCAATCAGTTTTAATCAGTGGCATCTTTTTTATGGAGATTTCGTTTGTTGAAATTATGTGTTTGCAGTATCTGAGGAAAGAGCTTCTAGAGTTGGCGAAGTTGTCTGGCGCTGAGAAGGTGAAGCGGATGCTTGTGACGTTTCAGAGTAACAAGCGACACGAGTTCAAACCAGATCCAAGCGTACGTATGGAGAAGCTACCATACACACAGCAGGCTTTTCTATTCTATAGTATTGTATCTTTGAATTTATATAGCACAGTGCTCACTGATCAGAGGTGCTCCCAGAATGAGAGACCTAGAGAAAAAAAGAGGTCTTGAGACAGTGACCCACCAGTTATGAAGGAGGAATGCGTTGTAGAAGGAATGCTGGTTCCACAGTACAATGCAAAGGGTCGCGTTTTAGCCATGGCTGTCCTAGCTTGCGGAACACGTGTTCTGATATAACACAGTCATTCACGTTCAGACGCTTGCGTTGTTCTGTGGTTGTATAACTTCAAGGCATCTTCTGGGTTTATTATGCTTGAGTATTACTTGAAAAATATTATACTTAAATTTCTTGTATTTTTGCTTACAATTTTTGATTAACTATTTCAGCATGGTTTCAGCTTTTGTGTTTCTACGTCATTTTCAGGCGATGCAGAACCTGCTGGAAATGGGATTTGAAGAGGATGACGTCATCGACGCCTTGAGAAACCATGGCAACCGCCAAGAGGAGGCGGTAAGTATGACTTTGTAGAGCAGTGTGTAGAACCGTACAAATGGAAGTCCATACAGAGTTGACGTTTCCTGCTGTACTCTGACTGACATTCGTGTTCAATTCCTTCAGATTTCATCTAATGGAATTTACCTGGCACTATATAAATTTGCAAATACAATACAATACAAATGTGATTCTGTTTTGCTGTGGCTTTGATTTTAAATGCACCATGCATTACTTTAATGGTGCTTTCAACTATATGTGTACATATTCATAGCATTTTTATAGAACTATGCTAATTCTAAAGAGTTTAATAAACAGTTGCTGATTCAAAAGTGTAGGACCAAAGAAGGCAGAGGCTAGAGTTTCCCCAAAGCAGTCCTTGCTCGTGGGACAAAGATAATGTGTAAACAATCAAAGTGTTTGTTACAGTCAGGGTGGAGATGATTTAAATCGGTTGATTTAAATCATTGATTTAAATCACGATTTAAATCGGTAATAAAAATCACGATTTAAATCGAATAGTGAAAATAAATTTCAATCAATGCTTTTGTGCCACACAACTTTCTTCATTCGGCCTCGTACGTTCAAAACTCCGAAATCGACTTGGAATTGAAAAAGCTGAATGACAAGTTACTGGTGACTAGCACTAGCAGTGACCTAATAATAGTACCGTAGTGTTCTAGTTTGTAAGGTGTGACTGACTCAGTAACTTAACCACTTACATAGCGATCTGATTTCACAGTTTCACAGAACATTGACTTCTTCATTGGATTTAACTGATTGTTCATCGATCGCACTATTAGTATTAAGTATATATACCACTTCAAAGGTGTTAATTTGTATTGTATAACTGCAAAACTAAAGAAGGTAATAATTGTTACCGAATACCAAATATCAGTTACAATAATGCATAGTGGCTTGATACCCACATGGAGGCAGTAAATACCAAACTTAGAACTAGTATATAGAAATCGGATTTAAATTTTAAAAATCGGATTTTTTATTTTTAGTTAAAAAATCATGATTTTTATCCACCCTGTATTGCATAGCTGTAGAATTAAAGGTAATAACTGTTACCTAATGAAGCATGTGACTTGATACCCAAAAAAGGCACTACATATAAAATACGAACTATAAGAAAGAAATCCGATATAAATCAAAAAAATCCGATTTAAATCAAAAAAATCCGATTTAAATAAAAAAAATCCGATTTTTTGATTTTTATTAAAAAAATCACGATTTTTATCCACCCTGGTTACAGTGTGAGTGGCTATTGTCTCGTGGAGACGAAGACAATAATGTGTAAACAATGAAAAGTGTTTTGTTACAGTGTGAGTGGCTATTATCTCGTGGAGACAGTCCGCCGTCAGAACCGGATGTCAGCGAAGGACTGGACGTCAACGGACCAGTCTACCGAGCGATTCTGTCGAACCACGTCATACAGCTCGCCCTATCCAATCCAAAGACGTTGATCGGTAAGAAAACAGCATTGGATGCCATAAGGTTTGATCTGTGATCAGTGGGTTTAAGCTAAGTCGATCATTGGAATTCATTTTCATGATCTTGGTGGCACCACCATTCACCCGCTCTGCGACAATGCAGAAATTGTTGCAAATTGTACACAAACCAAGCGAGAACTGTCAAACTGTAAAACTGTCAAAATTGGGAAGTCATGTAGCAATGGTGTTGTTATATTGAGTGATCAAGGAAAGAAACATTTTTATATTTGTATGTTTAATTTGAAAGATAATGCTGGAGAGAAGCCATTTAGTACAGAAATAGTATTGCTACAAATATTAGCAGTGAATTATAATAATCATTAAAATTATGATAGTATCAAGCATAATAAGTAAATAATATCATTATAGTCATATAATAGTAAATAATATCATTATAGTCATGTAATAGTAAATAATATCATTTTAGTCATATAATAAGTTAATAATATCATTTTAGTCATATAATAAGTTAATAATATCATTTTAGTCATATAATAAGTAAATAATATCATTTTAGTCTTATAAAAGTAAATAATATCAGGGTATATTGTAGCAGTTCATGCCTTCTCTGTGGTTGGTCCAACAACCTGGAGCGTGCTTACCTTGATACAGTGACACGTCCCAAACTGTTCTCAGTTTCACCAGCTGCTGAAAATTGCTTTTCCGTTTTGGTCATTTGCCACCATTGGGCTGCCCTCTGGAATACCTTCCCTCCTATACACATGCTTCCATTCTTGTGTGCGAACTTGGAGAGGGAACCAGTGAAGTTCATCGGACATAAGGGCAGAAATGCGAGAGTGCTTACATGTACATATGTCTATAATTAATTCATTGAAAACAGAGGGACTTAAAGTTTGACGATGTTTAACTGTTTCCAGCGCTGCTCCAGATTCTTGAGAACCCGAATACGATGCAGCACTGGCTGCAGGACGCGGAACTGAGTCCGATGCTGCTCCAGGTCTCTCGCATCTACCATTCGGAGAAGTACAGTCAGTGAGATGCTGCCGACGACCTACCATGTCCTGCTCCTCCTCTGCAACCCAATTAGGTCTTTAACTCTTAGCAAATGCAGTCTCGTTTGTTGCATGGATCTCGGTGTGTGTAATTTCTGCGTGTGTGTGGATGTGTGTGTGGATGTGGATGTGTGTGGATATGTGTGGATATGTGTGGATGTGTGTGTGGATGTGGATGTGTGTGGATATGTGTGGATGTGTGTGTGGATGTGGATGTGTGTGGATATGTGTGGATGTGTGTGTGGATGTGGATGTGTGTGGATATGTGTGGATGTGTGTGTGGATGTGGATGTGTGTGGATATGTGTGGATGTGTGTGTGGATATGTGTGGATGTGTGTGGATATGTGTGGATATGTGTGGATGTGTGTGTGTAATGTGTACGCATGTATGGATGTGTGTATGTATGGATATGTGTATGAATGTATTTATGTATATTTGTGTGCACGTAAGTAATTATGTTCTTCATTGCTTTGCTTGGAAATGCGCAATGGAACATACAGCGTAAAGCAGTGTTATAATACATTGAAATCATAATTAGTAATTATAGATACAAATCAAATGAGAAGCTGAGTGGCATGATTGTATAGACCAGCGGTTCTCAACCTGTGGGTCGCGACCCCCACGGGGGTCGCCTGACGATTTGCCAGGGGTCGCCTGAGGCCTTCAGAATTTTTCAACAGATGCACAAATGTTCATGCACTGGCAATTTCAACGCTACACTATAGCAACTTATAATACAGAATAAATTTGTACTTATACTTTTGTTATGATTTATTTGTTGTTGGAACGCGGCAGCTAATTTAATTTTTTTAATGTAAACTTTTACGTACCGTTCTTCCAAAAAATGTAGAAATACCCGGTTCCCGGTTTGCTAAAATAATCTGTGCTCTCTGCTAGTGAGGCCTATACACGGGCGGAGACTTTGAGGGACAAGGGGCACGTTGCCCAAATTTGTGGTGTGACCGATCTGCCTAGGCCTATATCACAATGTTTCAGAAATATTTCTTTAAAATGTAGAAATTTATAATGAGCAATTTTATTAAAATGTCAGTTGAAGATATTAACCTATCATTACCGTGTGTATGGTAAAAAAAATTGAAGAACGGGGAGGGAATATTTGGTTGAAGTCTTAATTAAACCACGTCTATGAGTACTGAATTCATGAGTAATTTCGTTAAGATGACAATTTAAAGTGCTACCACTAGGCCTAGTGTGCAAATAAAACAAAAGCAATATAGGGAGGTGACTTATTGAAGTCTTAGGTCATGTCTCTCTGCATTGCAATTATGGAAAATGTTTGTTGAGATGACAACCATTGCAGTGAGGGAATTTTTTTTAAAGTAAATAATGGGCGGCGATACTTTGGAAATCTTAAACCACGAATATCAGAGCTGAAATAATTAGCAATTTCGTTAAGATGACAGCCTGAAATGCTACTATTGCAGCGTGGAAATTAGAGAAAATCGATCATGGGGAGGGTGTCATTTCTTCCCAAGTCCCTTCCCATGCTAGGTGCATTCATTAAGAACACAAAGTTTATGAAATTGATAACCTCCCAAAACAAATCAGTTGGGTGAAATAAGTGTAAAAAATAGCTATTTATTGGCCAATTTTTAGAGTAGCCTATTGCTTTAATAGTTGCAGCTAGATAAAAAAGAAGAGAAGCTACAATGTCTTATTTGTACCGACATTTTGTCGGTTGATCCGATGAAACCCAACAAATAAACAGAAGCGCCATTCAGATGCTAAACAACCTAAACAACCTGACTATGCAGAAAAGCATCACCATGCAGTATTATTTAGAGCAAAGCTGATGATGCCAAGAAGGCATGGAGAGTTCCAGCAGCAGCAGCACGTGGCAACTATTGTAATTTTACAAAACGAATAGACTTATGAAATTGAACTGCCGAATAGGTAGGCCTAGCTCTCAGAATCCCAAGAACCATGCAGGAAACCTCAAACAGTGATTGCCAAAAGCAGTTTTCGAATTATGAAGTGAAAATGCATGACAATGGGCAATGGTAAAAAATGCAGTGACCATGATGGGCATTGAGGGGGTTAACTCAATCCATCTTGTCGTTGGGGGTCGCCACAACTTTCAAAATGTTACCAAGGGGTCGCCGCACTAAAAAGGTTGAGAACCGCTGGTATAGACAATAGTTGACTTGTTTTGCACAAATATTTCAGCGAATTGAAACTTGAACCTGCTGTTTAGCTTTGTGGTTGAAATTTAACCCTCTTGCTGATGAAATAAATTCTACAGTGGAGCATTTGTTTACTAACAAAAAAGTCATCAGATTCTGAAGTACATAATTTACTATGCGAGTTGGTATCTTTCGAAAATGTTTACAGAGAAGACTAAGAAAGTCGTCAGAAAATTTTTCGGTCATAGGGTATCTTACAGTCCACTCAAAAATTCCGTTTTCCCACCCCTCCAGAAGCCTGAATCTTCCTCCTCCCCCACTTTGATTAGATTAAACACTCGGCATTTACAATGACACATTAGGAACCTATAAACATCAATGATTTTGACCAGGGTCGCATTTAAAGCTAGTGCGGGACTGTAGGTGCTGTGATTGCCTTCCAATGGCCATTTTGTGAGAACCTGCCGATCCACCATGCACATATTACAGTGGGTCCAGAGACCGATTAAGGCAGTGGTTCCCAACCTTTCTTGACTTTAGGGCCACTTTTTCTAAGTTGGAGGACACAAGGGCCACTTTTTCTTGTTAAAGGACATTAGTGGCCACAAGGCTAAAATGTAATTAACTGAAAGCATATGAAATTGTTATAATTGAATCAAAATAGAATGTTTGATGTTATTTGTAGACGTCAAAATAAAATAGTTTATACTGTCCAAATTGTTAATTTTGTCATATATTTCTGTTAATTCTTTGAGGGTTGGGGTCATATTTTGAGGCCTGGCGGCCCAGTGGCGGGCCACTTTTAACCCACGGACCACGAGTTGGAAACCACTGGATAAAGGCATGTTCAACATGTTGTGTCCTAAAAATTAAAAAATTAAATGTGTTGCCTAATAAATTAAAGCTATCTTTCTTTACAGCAAGTCAGGACCATGTTTATGAACAAAGCTAATGACGTAAAAATAGTGTTTAGGCTATAGCAGTGACAAAGATGGGTCGTCAAAATATATACGGTAGGCTTATAATTTGTCATTATTTCGACAACATAACACTGTAGCCTACATAGCTAATGACGTAACAATAGTGTTGGTAGAACAAAAAGCAGTCGTCATAATACTTACAGAAGTTACAGTAGGCCCATTTGCCATTATTCTAGCGGCGCAAGATCGGCCTATAGTATACATAGCTAATGACGTAACAAAACAAAAGCCTTAGATCAAGAAGATGTCGTCATAATAGTACAGAGTCATTGTAGCAGCAGCGAAGTTCGTGACGCAACAAGAATTGAAAAATTGCAATCATGGAGAAATAATACAATAGGGCCTACGAATTCCACAGCAGAGTTCAGAGTTCCTCGCCCTCTGCTGCTGAGATGGTTGAGGAATCTGACGAGCGCTTGCTCCGCGCCGTCATATGGAACAGTTGCCATGTCCTTCGCGACCAATTTCCCCAAATGACCAGTACGGTTTACAACCTTCAACCCCGACGTCATAATTTCCGGCTCCCGCACAAGGACAACATAAACTTTATTTCCAGAGTCCTCTAAAAGAACGCTTACAAGTTACAACCATTAAATCATTCAATCTCATTAAGAATGATCTATTTAGAAAGACGTATTAATTTCATTTTATGATGTTTGTCTCTCTTAATGTCACCATGTAACCAGGCTGCGGTGTGTCAACCTGGACGTTTTTCACGAATTAAACGAATATCTATAATGTAGATATCAATGCCCCATAGAATCACAACAAAAGGACACGTGAAATTTGATTGTGACGACATATCTTTATTCTAAAACACTATTATTACGCCACAATCTTAGTGTCCTTGCTTTTTTGTGTCACCATGGTTTGACCTGAGGCGCCTCTGTGTGAGCTCCTGAAGGGGCGCTATATAAACTCTTGAAATGAATGAACGATCGAGCGTGTTAAGATGCGTGTGGGCGCGTACATTGGAATAGGCTAGAGCAGCGTTTCCCAAACTTTTTGGGCCACGGAACCCTTCGCGTCCTAATATTTTCGGGCGGAACCCCAATCTCAACTAAACACATTGAATCATGCCGAACGCATGGGAAGCAAAGGCTACTAATTATAATTATTATAAGCCTACATAGGCCTACCTAAATAGACTAAATTTTAGAAAGTTTATTTCAACGATTTGTGGATCCTACTAAGAGTAGGCCCTACACGAGGTTAGAATGTGAAGGTTCATTGGAATTCTGCTTCATTCGTGATAGGTCAATTAGAAGTTCTTAGTCACCGTTAGAAGAGTTGGCTGCCTTTCACCTTCATTGAGTGGTTTCGAATCCTATTATCGTAATTCATGAAAAGGAAGCATTTAACCAAGTTCGCTTTCAGGTCGTGAGGATGATTTGCAATTTCTAAACGATGGTTTCTTCGAGAACCATTAAAAACTGGTGTGAGTTTGGAAGGCGTTAAAAGTTTCTAAATTAAATAAATGAGGTTAGAACCCTACGTACGTAAAAGTCACTCAATTTTTGGCAAATTTTCACACAACCAATTTAAAATCACTATTTGTTGCTACTGCTACAAGATCAGACTTGGCGATTCTTTTTAAACTCGCGTTTTACGGTGACAAAGATGACTGTTCACTGTGTTCAGACTAAGTCCTAAAGCTCTGACCTACATGTACGCTACGTTCAGCAGTGATGTCTAAGCTTATACAAACTACATAGTAGGGCCTAAGATACTAGGCTATATAATTATTGGATTGCTAATAATCACTGAAAGGTCGGGTGAGGACAAAACACAAAAGATGACTGACGCTAGTTTCAAACTTTCAGTGCATTTTCAAAAGCTGCTTGAAATGTTGTATTGCATAAAAATTTCTTTTTTTCTCAACTTCTCGCGGAACCCTTGTGCTCGCCCCGCGGAACCCTTGGGTTCCGCGGAACCCAGTTTGGGAAACGCTGGGCTAGAGTAAGCTTATGTCTTCAATGGTAGTTGTTCTAAGGCATTGCAGCGGGGAGGTAGAACCCCGGCCATTCAGTAACTGACACTCGTTCTGCTCGACTTCAAAACATTCGTCGGCGATTGCGAAAGACGCAGACGACAAGCGAAATGTGGGGCGAGAATGATTCATCAGCGAAATGTTTCTAAATCAGTTGTAAGCGGCCGAGTTGTTGAGCATTACCATCGCCCCTACAAATCACCCCGCGTGTCAGTCATTCTCATCTGCAGGGCGTACATGTACGGGGCTCATTACAAACTACGACGAATTGTAAAGACGACTTGCGACCATGATAGATATAATCTTGCAACCGCTCTACGCTACGTCGGTCTGCGATCTTGAAGTTTGACGGATGCGTTTTCTTTTTGGCGGCCTGTAGACGGGACGCCTTAGTGACGCACTATGGCGGTCGGAAAAGTTGGTCAATGAACAACAAAAATCGGTTTGAAAGCTAACAGAGTGGCACATGAATGATTCTGAATGAGAAAAAAACATCGCGTGAGTGACAAAATTTATAGGAATCAGTCAACAGCCTGAATGCACCCTTCAGCGAAAGGGTCCAACGCCGCTGACGTCGGTGCAGACAGCGTGCGGTGTCCCGCAGTTTGATGCGATCAGGATTTTATACCTGCGTTATGGGTTTATTATTACAAACAAACAATTTTTCCTATGCAATATTAATATTATTGGGGTAAACTTGTAGGTTAGCGTCGTGAATTATTCGCTCGTTGCAATATTATTTTTAATCAACCCAGCTTGTAGACTATAGTTTGGTAGGAATCTTCGTCGATCCAGCTTCTGTTTAGGCAAATTTTCGTTTTATCATTCCCGCTTCTGTTTAGGGGCTATTTTAGGCAATATTTATTTTTCATCATTAGGCCTACAACTTCTAATTAATTAAAAAGATGGTTCATCTATCCAGCTTTGATTTTAGCGAAATTGTTTTTATAAATCCCACTTCTATTTAAGTAAAAATTATCGTCATCAATCCCACTTCTAATTATTTTTCGTTACTTGTATTCGACCAACGCTGAAACCCACGTGTGGCGAACAATTTACGGCGCTACATGCAAGTATGAGAATAGTAAACAAATAACTGAGGGGTGTTGGTGATCAGACGTTGATTTCTGTGGATTTGTGGTGAGAAATGAGGACTCTACTGTGACGTCCTAAAGAAAGACTATAGGGCTTGAACCCCACAATCTCCCCGGCAATTCTCACCCTGATTGATAGCCTAGGCCTGGGCCACTGTAGGCCTATAAGATTCATTCATAAGTTGTGTTTTTATACTGAAAAAATTAAAAGTTATGATCTCGTTTTGTTTGAAGCCTTTGTCGCGTGTTGTCATTGTATTTTTGTGGTCTTGCGATTATTAGGCCAAAGTGTAAACTAGAAATTGTAAAGGGCATTTCAAATAACAATCAACTTCTATAATAAAAAAATATTCTTCGAACACCTGTGTCTATAGTCTGTGTGGCGAAATAAAAGGTTTTCAGAAAAGATGAGTCTTCAGATGTTTGCGTTCTGTTTACAGAGTGAGTGACACACAGACAGACAAACAGACGGACAGACTCGACAAGAATATATAGACCGCTATTCATGTAGATAGTTTGCACTACATGCACAGGCCTATTGTAGTATAGACCTAAATTAACTGTTCGATTTTGTATTGTCTAATTGCCGATTGATTAGTCTAGGGCCCTATGTTGATTAGATTAAGCACTTCGCAATGGCAGTTTGCTTTTGATCTGACTTTACTGGGAGTACGCCGTCATTCCATTTTTTACTTGGGGGTACAATAAAAATAAAGTTTGAGAACCCCTGGGCTACATGCATCCATGGGAGCAACACCGAATTTTTCGGGATGAAAATCTTATTCCTGGGATTCCCCCCCCCCCAGAGAGTATATTGACGTCCAGGCGCTTGTTTTCAAATATGAACGCCACTGCCACTGAAAGACCTAGGCCTACAAAGCCTGGAGCGTTTCTTCTACACTATTATCCTTTTATAAGGATTGGATTCGCCTCAATTGTGTCTTTTTTCCATGTTCATGGCGGGCACGACTTGAGCCTAGGCTATAGTGAAAATGGGGAAGCAGAAATGAGCTGAAACGTATCCTATAGACCTATAAGGCAATCTGGGGATGAGATGTATGGAATACAGGGGCGGATCCAGGGGAACAATCCGGCTATGCCTCCCCCCATTTCAAAAGTGCATGAGACGTGGCCTCCATTTGGTTTCAAGAAGCATTAAAATCAATGGCTTGCACAGATGCATAGACGTCGACCAGTTGACTGATGACTAAAAGAGGTCATCAGTTATTTTGGCAGGAAAAATTGGGTATATTTTCCAGACATTTCGACCAAATGACTAAAAAAGGTCATCAGAATTTTTCTGGCAAAGATCACCGAAAGTTTTGCCCCCCTTCGAAAATTTCTGTATCCGCCCTTGATGGGATACCACGCCCGTGAGGAGAATGGAGAGGGATTTAAACCCGGTTTGGTGGCGATGAAGCCACTGGATTCGCCAGATAGGTTAGGCTAAGTTAAGAGTAGAAAAATCAGGAAATCCGCCTCGCAGCACAAGGCCTAGTCTATAATAGCATACTATTAGGCTACAGGCAGGGCTTTTTTAGTGTGCAGTTGTACACAAAATGTGCAATTCTAAATGGATTTGTGCAGTTGTAGAAGCTCTGGCTGAAACTCACTTTCCGGTAGCCTATGGGCCTATACGGCAATCTGGGAATGAGATGGATGGAATAGCAGGCCCGGGAGGGGGAATGGAGAGGGAGTTGAACGCGGTTTGGTGGCGATGAAGCCATGCACTGGATTCGCCAGGTAGGTTAGGCTAAGTTTAGAGTAGAAAAATCAGGAAATCCACGTCGCACAAGGCCTAGTCTATAGCATACTATTAGGCTACAGGTTCGTTTGCGGCGAATAGGCCTTGTTTGTTGAATAGACCAATTGTCTGATCAACGACTCCCCTCTTTCAGTTATTTTGTTAGGCTTCATAATAATAATAATATTCGTTTATTCAAATTCAATTTGACACACCGCAGAACGATTACAGATACAAGTTATACGAAATACGGCCAGCTTCGCACGACACGCAGGTCGGCTACAACAGGTTCGGTAACTTAACACTAATGGCCTAAGTGTTGGAACGCTCCTGATCGGCCAAGCCAGGAGTGGGAGGGGCTAACTTATTTTTCAACAGACCCGATGGCAAACAACACAACAGAAAGCGCCACTGGCAGCTAACAGAAAATTCAAATAAATTTTTGCCCTGTGCGAGGTTTGAACCCGGGTCGCGATAATGACTCAGTTTATCGGCCAACGCTCTCTCCACTGAGCTAAGCCCGATTCAACCGTGAACCCTGATGGAAGTTTTCTCATCCACTACGAAATCCGCCTTAGGCCTATATATAAGCCTAGCTAAACCTCGTCTCATCTAGGCCTATCTTGTACAGGGCTGTCAAAAAACTGACTCGCTGGTCAGGCCGACGATATTTTTCTAGCCCATGCTTATAATTATAGGCCCAAATACTAGGGCGTGCACAATTTGAGAATGACAATTAAAATTTGTGACCTTTAAGTCTCAGGCTAATGATTGTTGTGTCATGTTCATGGCTGATGGCAAATAACAAATCTAGTCTCTATTTTAAGGTCTAATTTAGTTAAATAATGATTGAAAATGTACGATTCAAGATTTAGTCTAGCCAAGAAGTTTTTTTATGAGCTTAGCCTACCAAGCCCTTTCCGATCCCACCCCCTGCTTTGTTCAGACGAAATCGGCATCGTATACATGTAGGCCTGTGACCTTCTGCTAGCTGGAAAATACGCCACTGCCCGCCATTAAAAAAACGATTGACACTTCAGTGTAGTAGCCTAGTAGTTGCAGTTTAACTTCACTGTGTGGTAACAAGGACCATTAACGACACCCTTCTTATCCAGGCTGGGGACTGGTACTGGCAGAGTACAGCCAGTGGCGGAGTTAAGCACTTCAGTGTCTTGTCTTTATGGTTAAAATACACGGATATGCTCACTTGACCGGCCTGGACATGCCATGCAGCGCTGATCAATTGAGACTGAAATATCTGGCTCCTGCGCTGAATGCTTGGCTTTAGCGCCTAGGAAATTCAAAGATTCAATTCAATTCAATTTGTTTATTGTTCTCTGAGAAAGATACAGACAAATTGTACAGTCAAAAAATGAGTAAACACTTACTATAATTTCAGTGGATAATGAGAATGATAAACAATTACTGCATATGACATACACATAATTTTTAGGGAACTTATAATAAACCTACGGAAGGGAGGGATCTCGCTAGATGGGGCCTATTTACAAAAACATAGCCTATTGCTACTTTAGCATGGTAGCCTATATATTCCATATAGGGGGCCTAGCAGTTTTTAAAAAGGCAGATGCAGTGGTGGTAGGTTGGGAAACATGTATCTATAGGATAAACAGTTGCATTTGAATACCTTAATTCCCACTTCCATAACTCAACATAAAATAAAAAATAAGCATAGCCTATCCTTGGTTGATAAAGTAGGCTAGTTTAAGTGATGCTTTATTGTGTCCGCGATTCAGAATTTCCGAGTATACAACCTGGAATGGACTTCCCTTGACTATGCGACACCTCCCAAGCTGTCCTCAATTTCACAAACTGTTGAAGGCTGTTTTTTCGCTTGATCTCGGCCAGGAGCACCTCTGAGTAGGTACATTGAAGGGGTGCTATATAAATTACGATTGATTGATTGATTGATTGAGGATTGTCATGTGTGCAGCGCTTTTCGAAGTTGATTTAAAAGGCGCCACAGGCTATTAAAAGGCGCCAAATTATGTAGGTCTCTGTTTATTTTTATAGATCCACATTGCGTATTAATGTTCTCTCAATTTTGACCCTTAGGTCTCAAAGATCACTCAGTTTATAGTTGCCACTGGCAAACTGTCCTACCCGTACTCTCCCACAAGGAATAGCCTAACCCAGACACAAAGACGGCGAGAGCCCGTCACCACCGCTTTGATTCCTCAGAAAATGGGGCGACTTCTAAAAAAGCATGTTTGGCGGTTGCTCCAGATTGTAAAATGATAAACTATTTCTGTATGGCTACGAAATAAATCAAGTTCAGTTGGACAGAGATGGATGAATTTGCCTGTCTTAAAGATAATGATCTATCTATTTAGACCTCTGAATAGGTCTTTGGCAGCTGTAGGGAGCTACAGGAGTAAATTTGCAGGCAGAGGAGCCAGTCTTTGGGTGAACAGACGAATGATTTGGCGAAAACGATATCCAATAACTGACTTAACTTGTGTGGGTGTCGGCGTTATCGCAGGCACTGATCGCAAACGTTGCGAATTTGTCGGGTGATAAATTGGGGCAATTAGGCAGAAAGTGATGGCTCTGTTATAATGCTTTAAAAACTATTCTAAAATACTCTACTAAGCCTAAGGTAATAGGCCTAGGCTACTATACATAGTGCGACCTGGTGGCAGACCGGTAACGCGTCCGCTCTCGGAGCGGCAGGTTGCGGGTTCGACTCCGGGTAACGACCTTGGGCAAGTTGTTCACGCACACGTGCCTCTGTCACCAAGCAGTATAATTTGGTACCGGCGTAAGCTGGGAAGTAAACAGCAAGTCCTGCGATACACTGGCCTCGTGTCCAGGACCTTGGGATTCGTCCATTGCTGGCTCAGGGCCATGGAAAAGGAGATGAGCGCCTCCCTATGTTCCTCATGGAATGGGATAGGACTTTACTTTACTTTTACTATACACAAATATTATTTTCGTATGCGGTATACCAGATAGTAAGCTACTATAGGTTCAACAGTAGTCTATCCAGATTCTACTATAATAAAAATATCTTCGTTTGTTATTGACATTCAATCTGACAAACCGCAGAATGATTACAGATACAAGTTAGCCTATACTAAATACGACCAGCTTCGCACGACACGCAGGTCGGCTACGCAGCATGCAGGTTCGGTAACTTAACTCTAATGGCCCAAGTGCTGGAACACTCCTTGTACAGCCAAACCAGAAGTGGGAGAGGCGATCTTATTTTCAACACACCCGAGGCAAACAGCACAACAGAAAGCGCCACTGGCAGCTAACATAAAATTCAAATAAATTTTTGGTCTGAGCGAGGCTTGAACTCAGGCCACGATGATGACTAAGCTTACTCATTTTATCAACCAGCGCTCTCTCAACTGAGCTAGGAGCCTAGGGTCTATTTTACTTCCACGAGAATCCCGTACTCCGGCAGTGCCAGTTCCAAGCCTGGACAAAAGAGGAGGGGACATTTTGATGATTTGTTGTCTCGTTGCGCATCGATAAAATTAATAATTTTCCACAAGCGCTGAAGAAATTCGATAACTGATTGTCATTGGAAAATTAGGAAGCGGTTTAGAAAACGTTGCTGATCTTAGATCTAAATCAAATGGCAACCTCTAAACTTCTGCTTCGAATCAACGGGGGTAGTCCGAAGAATTTGGTTCCATAAGGTCTGAGGTGCAGACTGCAGAGACGGGTGGGGCTACTTTCAATCCGAAAACTAATATCTTCTTTTTTCATGGGGTTAGCTATAGGTTCCCGAGTGTATATCTGGAGATTGGCACACGACTTCTGGTTTTAACAACAGTCTTAATTAGGTCTGCTGTAGGCCTACTCAACTAAACGGGCCTCTCAAACTCTCCCAAACCATTAACTTCTAGTCAGTCCATGATCTGTGTAGGCTACAGAGTTTGAGCACATCTGCAAGTGACTGCAATCATTCATTCGAGAGAGATTAATCGAGTTCTAGTTCTAAGGATTAGAAGTCGAGTTCTAGTTCTAAGGATTAGAGAGAAACAATCGATAAGAGACCCTATTATAGATGGGCCAACGCTTGGCGATGTAGGCTACGTCTTGGCTCTTTCTGGTCCGACGACTATGACTGCAAGCTGTTTAGGCCAAAACTCTGGCTTCGACGATTTTTATGCCAGGAGGATGGAAATTCGCCTAAGCCTTGAAGTGGATCTTAGCAAAAAAATTGACTGGGCGACGAAACCGAGTCCAGGGAAGGGATAAACGCCACCTTGCACATTTTGGTGCATGCTCAACTATTTTGAAGCATGAAAATCGTGATTTTGTGCAGTCCACATGCCATTATTCATTAGTATTTTTCCTCTGGGACTTGTCGAACTCTTTCCATAAACTGCTCAAGACTCTCCTCTTTGGCCATTCCTGGGTCGGGACTCGCGAGCATCTCTGAATGGTTCTCTTGAGCCGGCGGTATATAAATTTCATATAGGTCCTACATATAATTTTATATTGATGGATAGATCATAATCATTCCATATTAAATTTCAATATTAGTTTCAATGTTAATATAATAGCCTATTATCAATAAATTACCTATACTTTTAAGTTTAGGCTACTGTTGCGGCCCTCGGCTTCAAGAATCTTGCTTTTGCGGCCCGTGATACCAAAAAGGTTGGACAGCACTGGTGTAGGATGAGGAGAGTTGTGGTAGGTTGAGATTTGCCGGGGCTGATTGATTCAGCGGTTCAACTCCACCCCTTAGTCTTTTTAAGGAACCCATAGTAAAAATCTTCATTGTTCACCCCAGTTTCACATAAATCAAAGTCTGCGCTCGTTATTTTTCTACAATAACTTTCATATACGAGGTCAGGGTGAAGGTTAGCGCCGCCATCCTGTGGCCCTGGTGGTAGAGGTCAGAAACCTATGAGTTCTTGCCCGGCCTATAGCCTAATTATAGTCCTCGTCATAGGCGATCATTAGGCCTAAGCCTAGACCTAAACGTCGCCTCATCCTTCCAAAAAGGGTGGAGTGAGGGTGGGGTGGGGTGGGTGGGGTCGGATCCTCCATTTCATTATTCAACGTTTCAGGCAACATCGAGGTAAGAAATATTATGACAAAATTAATGGCTCTTCAAGGTCAAATAAGTCTGGCCCAGTTATAGCTGCATCGGTTAAAACGTACGTCCCACGCATCTCTGTTCGCGCAGGTGCAGGTTGGTTGGCACACCGACATATAGGCTATAGAGGGTTATTTCGAAGATATGAATCTCTGGACCTTTTAAACGGCGTGACATCCATTCAAACCCGATCAGTCCATTGAAAAGACAATTAGCTGCAGGGACGAGGCCATCAAGTCGTAACAGAAAACATGGCTGCTAAACAAAGTGGTCTGTCATATTTAGGCCCACTTTCTATTCTCGTGCGAGAGCCTGTATGTCGGGGGCGGGAGATGGAATGATTGTGACTGTAGGGTCATGGACTGCGTCCAAACACTTATTTTCAAATCTGAACGACGTCTTGCCACTTATTAGGTCAGCACAGCCTTCAGGAAGGTAAGGGTGTCCAGACAGCTCTTATTCTACACTTTAGGAACTGAGATGGATAGCCGTCCAAATGACAGGTGTTGAGACCATACAAGGTTATCTGTTTGACAGCGCCTGAGGTAGAAAACGTTGGCCCCATGAGCGGAGTTTGGATTCCGTTCTTGGAGGGGCTAACCTATGAGACTGCACCTTCTTGGGGGGGCTAAGCCCGGGAAAAGATACCGTTTACACAGTAAAAAAACTGAATCTGGGTTTTCTTGGGGGGCTTAGCCCCCAGCCCATGATAAACTCTGCCCATGGTTGACCCGATGGCTCTGACGGGAGTCAATAATATTGGCCTACATGTACGTTAGATCATCCGGATTATAATGGAACGAATCGAACGATATTTGCTTGGTTCAAATCAATCAATCATCATTGTAAAAGCCAACTGGCAATTTCTTCACGATTTTCTGTTGCCGTTTTTAAGTATCTACAAACACCCAGCAAAGAGACCGTTCGCATAATTTAGAACTTAGGCAAACAGTTGAGAACGAGCAGCAAATCTCTTTCGGATCTGTCGCCGACTGTCGCTTATTCATTCGCTTCAAGGCTGGGGGTTACTTAATTTGCTCAGACCACGCGACCTTTCTTGTGACCTGGGTGTTACAGGGTGCACATGTATGCTGTCCGTCTCTGATATTCACGCTGACAACTACAATAATTTGCGTCCCAAGTCTCATCCATTTAAACTTATACTTGTAAGAACAATAAGAATTTAATAACACGTATTGAAGAAATTCAACCATAATGTTCCCTTAGCTAGGTTTCTTAAATAACTTATACCTGTGTGCTGAAGTTGCCTTTCTTGATGCTTAATCAAAGACCTCTGCTATTTGAGTTCTTCCTTTCGTGTGGTAATCTTGTAACCTTCAAATAAAGATAGAGCTCCTCTGCTTCTCTTCTCCTTATAAAGTTGTTTGTCCACACGTTCAAGCTTTCTTCATGGTTCAGATCCTAAATCATAGAACCCAAATCCTCTCTCTCTCTCTCTCTCTCTCTCTCTCTCTCTCTCTCTCTCTCTCTCTCTCTCTCTCTCTCTCTCTCTCTCTCTCTCTCTCTCTCTCTCTCTCTCTCTCTCTCTCTCTCTCTCTTTCTCACTCTGTCTGTCTGTCTGTCTATCTTTCTTTCTTTCTTTCTGCCTCTGTCTGTCTGTCTCCGACTGTCTCTGTCATCTAATTTGTCTGAACAGCATTCATGTTACGAAGTTCTTATTGTTCTTACAGATAAGTTCAAATTTATGAGGCTTGGGACACAAATTGTAGTTGCCAGCATGAATATCATAGACGAACTGTACCCAGGCCACAAGAAAGGTCGCGTGGTCTGAGCAAATTAAACGAGAGAGACAGAGACAGACAGAGGCCGAGACAGACAGATACGTCTCTAGCTGTCTGTCGCTGCCTCTTCCGATACCTGTCTTTGTGTCTGTATCTGTCTGTCTGTCTCTCCTTTTCTATGTGCACCTTATATCTAAGATAGCTATAGCCCACACTTTTCCAACATTTCCTCATAGAAGTCCAGAATCCATCCAGCCTCAGACTAATTTGCGTAGCTTCTTTTTGTCCCCTTTTATCTGTCTGTCTGACTTTTCGTCCATGCCCATGTCCTACCGGCCGTGCGTAGATGCGTGCGTAAGAGAATAGTCTCCCGGTTGGTCACGCACCAATGGTCGGCTTTGTAACTGACACGCGCTCGAAGTCTGCCTTCTTCAAGACTTCCAAGACTTCTCTTTTGTTCGCAGTCGTTCATCGCATTTTCAACTGAAAAGCCGTTTACTTTATTCAGAAATTCGTTCATTGTCTGCCCGTCTGTCTGTCTGTCTGTGTGTCTACCTGTCTGTCTGCCTGTCTGCCCGTCTGTCTGTTTACTGGCGTCTGTTAGAGAGGGGTCGAAGCGTCACGGCAAACAGCCGTTGCACACTTTGGCAAATATCGTCAGACATGTAGGCTATATTGTCATGTCGTCATCGGTTCATTGTGCGAGACTAGCTGACACGCACCAAAACAGCGTGCTGTTCCGCTCAGTGGCGTAGCCAGGGGGGTTTCGGGGGTTAAGCGCCCCCCCCCCCCCAATTGGCCTCGGGAAAAAGTTTTTTAAAGGTTATTTATCCACTAAAATAAGAAAAGCAAAACAATTGCTTGTAGTAACCATTGTTTTTCTTACTTTATTCCATTTGTTGCTTTATTCCCTTTTTATTTACTGTAGGCTAATACTGTTGGACTGGTGTCAGAAGGGGCATCCGGCCAGGAAAAACCCAAAACGCCCCCCCCCATGAAAAATTTCTGGCTACGCCACTGGTTCCGTTATGCTGTTCCGCTGTGCTGTGGTATGTAATGCAATGTAATGTAAATCTCCGAGAACACTACTACTGAGCCACAAAAGCCACGTCAGGGAGACCAGATTATTCACCGGTGCTATTTCAAAATAATCAAGTCCGCAATAGCTGACCAGGGCTGACCATTTCGTTCCGGTGCCAGGTCAAAATCCGAGGAGGTCAAGCCGAGGAGACAGCGTGGTGGTATACGGTGGTAGTCGGTGATGATGGTGGTCGTGTGGTGGAACTTGAGTGGAATCTGGATAGGATATATCTTGAAGAGTTTGGTTTTCAGTCGTGAATGGAAAGCAGCAGAGGAGAGTGCAAGCGGAGGTGAGGTTAAGATGGGGCTCATCATAAAGTCCGTTCCAAAGAGCTGGTGCAGCATAAAGTAGGGAGCGCGGTATAAGTATACGGTATAGGCATGGTAAGTAAGAAATTGCAAACACGGCTTATCAATGAAGAGAAGGCATTTCTGAGTATATACAGCATGAGAATTGCAAAAAAATAGCTGGGGTCACACATCTTTTGCCTCGACATCCCATGCCTTCGTCTGTTCCCAAATTGATTATTTATTGAAACATCCTCCTGGGAAGACTTGGTCGACCTTTTTCATTCATATTTGATCATCTTAACTGGAACCCCAGGTTCCAACTTCCAACAGCCGACTGACACGCTTCGCAAAACCGTGCACCGTCCCCCCTTCCCCTCGCCACCCTCAGTGCGAGACCCCTCTGCTCCCGTCTGCCCCAGCGATCTGCCCCATGCTACGCCACAGGGTCCTGTGTAAATTTATTGGACAAGACTAGGGGAAGAAGAGAGAGACAGAGACAGAGAGAGACAGAGAGAGACAGAGAGAGAAACAGAGAGAGAGGGAGGGAAGGAGGGAGGGAGGGAAGGAGGGAGGGAGGGAGGGAGGGGAAAGAAGGGAAAGAAAGAGAGCGGGGAGGGAGAGGCATACAGACATACAGACAGACAGAGATGTCTACACATTGAGAAATGAGGAATCCGACGGATTTAAAAAGCATTGAAATCATTATTATGTTTGCACACAAGCAAACATCTATTAATGGCATTCAGATATTTCTAAGCACACGTCCACCTACACATACTAAAACACACACGCACACAGATACAGAAACCTACAGATACATGCACAATTGCACATACAGACATGTACACCTATACCCATACAGCCAAATGCGGAAACATATAAACGCACACACACACACACACACACACACACACACACACACACACACACACACACACACACACACACACACACACACAAACACACACACACACACATACACATACAAATACACATACACATACACACGCACATACTTCCCCGCGCACCTATACATGACAATAGCGTTCATGCTTTTACCAACTTGCATTCATAATAGACTCATAATACATCTATTAACGTTCATATAACATAAGATTTTATTCATAAATCTGAATGTGCATTCATGAATTCTCAAATAAGTCTGTAACGGGACCCTATTATTTATGTTTATATATGATATATATATATATAATATGATTTGAATGCCTATACAGTGATAGAGTGAGTAAATATATAATTTTTAATATATATGCGTGATATGTATATAAGACGTATGTATATATAATATATTGAGGCCTTGCATAGGCTATAGACTTTGTGTGAAGAGTATAATGTGGTCTCCAATATAAATAGTCGCCGCTTGTCAGCCGTTTAAATATCTGAATCGAGAGGCAGACACAGACAGAGACAGACAGAGACAGGCAGACAGACACAGACAGACACGAACAGGTGTAGAGGCAGAGAGAGAGGCAGAAAGAGGGAGAGAGAGACTTCGAAAGAGAACGAAAGAGTTCTGTCGGTTTTGTTCGGTCGTAACTGACGGTATAGGCCTACCTATATATACTCCATAGACATCTCGCCTTATATGCATGCCTTCGTCGTTTAGACAGCCGTCTCGCATTGTAATACAGGTGGGTACTCGACTCTTAGAGACCACATCTGCTATTTAGCCCGTATAACTTATCTAGGCCCATGCCTAAAGAACAGTCAGACATAATATTTCACTGTCCGATTTCTCTACTTGTACCTCAATCGACTTGCCGACAGAGCGAGAAAGTTTCGCGTTTAGTTACAGGGCGAAGTTACAGGGAAGTTACAGCGAAGCTACAAGGCAGTTACAGGGAAGTTGCAACTTGCAGCGAAGTTACTGGGCAGTAACTGCTGGGAAGTTACAGCGAAGTTGCAGCGAAGTTACTGGGCATTAACTGCAGGGAAGTTACAGCGAAGTTGCAGCGAAGTTACTGGGTAGTAACAGGGAAGTTACAGGGCATTCTCAGTTTCGGCGAGGGCTGGAGGGACGGCAGCAGCTGTTCTCGGCTTTCCTTGGACGATGTTGCGATGGCATTTTAGAGAGGTGCAGCTGAACGCAGACGGAACTGCGATTATTTTTATGTCCACACGTCGTTCATGAAGTGTCTGATTGTGGTTAACCAACACCACCCACATGACCACGGAACTTGTTTCCGATCGGCGTTTGTTGCGGTGTCACGACTGCGATAAAGCTTCACCCTCCTCCTCCTCCTCCTCCTCCTCGTCCTCTTCCTCCTCCGTCCGGGTCACGGGGTCGTCATTGGAGAGAGAGAGAGAAGGACATTGCGAAACACCAACAAGTGACCGTCGGTGAGGTCAAAAGGTCAATTGTTTGCGTGGAGAAAGAGGGATTCGGAAAAAGTTATTAAACTCGCAATAATTGTCTGAGTTTACATAGATGCATTGACGCAGAGATATATATTGGAAGCGACGCAAGGATACTCTGGTAGGGAGTAATACGGACACGTGGGTACACCGGCAGTGATATACGGAAAGGACATAGACGGACAGAGAGAGGGATACTCGTTCGATACAGTATATATAAAACGGTTCCAGCGTGCATTGATGTAGCTCAACCGTGAACAGAGATCAAAACGTTGTTGTCCCGGTGTCGCATGTTTTTGTTGTGTTGCGATGCTTCGTCCAGTTGAGACTCAAGTCCGACGAGTCAGAAGCTGGAAGGGTCGTCAGCATCCGCACCAACCAAGCCATCATCCCCATCACCATCACCGTCACCACCACCAGCAGCAGCAGCAGCCTATCTAGAGCAGCAGCAGTAGCATCGTCGACTGCAATATGCACCTTGCAATCTGGATCTTTCTTCTCATGTTTGTCACAAGCGCCGCTCGAGGTAAGTCAACACGAAGTGTTCAATTGCACAATCTATTATAACTGCATGCATTTATCTAAGTGTATAGGCCTAATACTTATTAGTAACTCTGTAATTGCAGTTGGTAACTTGCAGCTTGAAACTCACGATAGTGATTGTAATTGCAATGGTGATATGCTACTGCAACTTGTGTATACCTTGCAACTTTTATTGTGTTTGTAATTGGCACCTATAGTTTGTAACTTGCATCTGCAATTATAACTATAAGCTTAACTTGTATTTTTATTTATATATATATATATATATATATATTTAATTGCAAGTTGTAGTCGCCCTTGTAATTATTCAAGGTGAGTGAAGCATTGAACACACTTCAGAATTTCGATTCTTGTCCTCAAACTGTCACTCACTTCCCCAACTATTTTAATTATGGGTCTACTCATAAAACAGAAAACAAAGATTCATATTGCGCTACTTCAGGGCACTCGTCGGAAGTGCACTAGTCAAAGCACGATTGAAAAGATGGTGCTCATTTTCCGCTCGGCACTGCAGTAACCTGAAATGGAATAACCTCAAGGTCGTGTACATGGAAGAAAGAGCACCCAGACCTGCCCTGGGATCATGGGATGCTCTTCCAGCACTGAATCCTTCAGCGTGCTTTGCCACAGAGGGGAGCTCTTGTCCATCCTGTTGTCCTTTCGAAAAGTCATGCACTCAGCGCGGGATCGAAACCGTAATCGTTAGGACTCAGTATATGCGCAATACTTAATAGATAGTTTGCTGTATACGTAGGAACAAGAGGAACCACTACGCCATACCCCTGAAAATGGACACCTATTTCCACAACTAGACTTCTATAGCTTTTTATTTCTTCTAATATAAACACTCGTGACACTAATCACCAGAGCCGTTTTAAGGAGTTTTGGGGCTCTATAGTCTATATGCACAAACACCAATCCTAAACGTATAGCCATGATCGAGTCTCCTCCTCCTCTGGGGAGAAATCAAGGTTTCTGAGACGGAGAACGAGTATATTTGCCGGTCGCTCGCTGCAGGAGAGGTGCAGCAAGTTATTCACTCGCGATAATATTGCTCATGCGCTTCGGCGTGAAACTCCGTATTCAGAGTCCGCGCTGTAGTCAGGATCGCCTTTGAGTAGAATTCTTGAAGGAGGGCTATAACAAGGAGTGCTCATACATATTTTAATCTGAAGGAGCGCCGCTTATGGCTGCTCGCGAGATGTTGCATGGCTCTGTTTGTTCTTTGGCTGCTTTGCAAGGCAGCTTCGTAACGTGTTACGGCGCCATATAAATTGTCGTAATTATTATTTGTATTATTATTGTTATTTTTAATTTCGTCTCATTTAAGTATACAAAAGACAATAATGCTATACATGAAGCGAAACCGATCGATTTACATTTAGAAACATCTACCAGAAAATACACAAGTTTCTAATTCTCTGCATGATTTGCATCTTTCAAGCCCCATCTTAAAAAATTAGTCACGATCGTTGTGTTTCACCACCTCTTGAAAAGATATATGTAGGCACCATACATGTCTGGTCACCAGTGACGCGTTGACAGTTGACAAAGCATGTGCTTCTCACCTCTGCGGTCAAGTTTCAGTCTTGTTACATGTTTAACGACACTGCATGGCACGATATTTGTTTGGTTCAATCAATCAATCAATCAATCAATCAACCAAGCAATCAATCATCATCGTAAAAGCCAACTGGCAATTTCTTCACGATTTTCTGTTGCCGTTCTTAAGTATCTACAAACATCCAGCAAAGAGACTGTTCGCATAATTTAGAACTTAAGCAAACAGTTGAGAACGAGCAGCAAATCTCTTTCGGATCTGTCGTCCATATCAAAGGTGATTAGTGTCGCCCTCCTCCTTTACCCAGGCTTGGGACTGGCACTGGCAGAGAACAACCAGTGGCGGAGTTCTCAAGTTTCAATCCCTGGTGCGGCCCTATAGCATGTCAAGTCTATCGTATACCGTTCTTACCGTTTATTCTGACCCAGCGCACAAGTCTCTTCGTTATCTCATCCGCCTATACTGCCGACTTCATCCTCCTCTCTTCGTCCACTATACGCTCACGTGACAGACATGATCTCCTCGTTCCCCGAACAATTAGAGAAGGATTGCTTTGACACAAACTTGAGCTGTTGACTTCGCTGCATGTATACCAACGATATATTTTCTTTTCTCTTATGAGTCTTTTGCGCTCGAAGCTCCTCTGATCGGTGTGCACTGCATTGAAAGGCGCTTTATAAATTAAATTATTTTTATATAGCGCACCTTCAAGGTACTCTATTCAGAAGCGCTCCCAGTCCAACGACGGGTAAATAAGGCAGTTTTTAAGGGGTCTAGGACTTTACTCCCCGGCCCATTACCCCCCTGCCATTACCCCCTGCCATTACCCCCCGGAGACAATTACCCCCTGCCATTACCCCCGCCATTACCCCCCCCCCGCCATTACCCGCTAGTTACAGTGCTAATTATGTAGGCACTTAGCGCCTATTAACAATTAGAACCAGTAAATTCGCACCTTATTCACGTATTTTGTACCATGGCTGAAATATTCTTGCTTAAATGGAAGCTGGATTGAAGAAAATGTTCTTGCTTAACTGGAAGCTGGATTGAAGAAAATATTCTTGCTTAAGTGGAAGCTGGAGTGAAGAAAATATTCTTGCTTAAATGGAAGCTGGATGAATGGAAACAGTCTTGCTTAAATTGAAGCTGGATTGAATAAAATATTTTTGCTTAAATGGAAGCTGGAGTGAAGAAAATAGTCTTGCTTAAATAGAAGCTGGATTGAAGAAAATATTCTTGCTTAAATGGAAGCTGGATTGAAGAAAATATTCTTGCTTAAATGGAAGTTGGATTGAAAAAAAATATTCTTGCTTAAATGGAAGCTGGATTGAAGAAAATATTCTGGCTTAAATTGGAGCTGGATTGATGAAAAATAATAGTAATTTAAATGGAAGTTGGATTGATATTTAGAATGTAAACTCTGTTTATATGATTTGACTTTCATCTATGGAGGCAATGGCGGGGGGTAATGGCAGGGGGTAATGGCGGGGGTAATTGTCTCCGGGGGGTAATGGCAGGGGGGTAATGGCAGGGGGTAATGGGCCGGGGGTAAAGTCCGGATACCGTTTTTAAGTGAGAAAGAAACATACATGTAGCGGTGTGACCTCTTAGACTATAGGCACCAGGTGGGACAGCAGAGTTCCTGTAGGTACATGCATGGGAGCAAGACCCTCCATGCAGCGCCAGACTAGTGCAGAAACCCTATAAGTGATCCGCTGTGTAATTGGAAGCCAGTGGAGGACATTTCGCATGTACTCCTTGATTTGATCGAATTTAGGAATGCGACCAATAAGACATGCAGCTGTGCGCAGAACCCGGTCAAGACACCCAATCCGGATCGCCGGGAGTCCGACATAGAGGGCACTACAATAGTCGAGGCGAGAGACCACAAAGGCATGGACAGGAGTGGCAGCCGCAGTAAGGGTCAGAGATCGAGATACCACCCTAAGCTGACGTAGTTGGTAGTAGCAATCACGACAAAGTAGATTTATGTGTTTCGAGAACGTCAGCTCCCGGTCCAATGTGAAACCAAGGTCCCGAACAATGGAAGCAAATGTGACCCCAGGAAACTCAAGAGTTAAAACTTCTAAGTTAAGTTTTGCAAGTTTTTGGCGAGTGCCGAGCCATATGTGTTGGGTCTTGTTTGGGTTTAGTCGTAAGCAGATTGGAAGACATCCAACCTTCTAGGGCCTGCATGGCCCGGTTTACTGATTGAACCGCTGTAGGCTACTGTACATTATGGCCATGAATTAAATTTGCAAAATCCTAATTAAACGACGCAGTTTAGGCCTATTCGTCAGTGCAATACCCTGTAGGGGAGAGTTGCCATGAATGGACCACCTAAGGCAAACTTAGGTGTGCTGCATAAATGCTACTGAATTTCCAAAAGGAAAACATGCCATATGCTTGGTTTATTGTTCATCTATGTTATTAATAGGCAAAAGACAGAAAATATTCGTGGATTTTTGAGAAATAACTAAACAATTCTGTACCCCTAAAAAGTCCAATCAAGGCAACCTGTTTCCTCGAATGGACCGCATGGTGTCCTTGATTGGACCATTTGCCCTGAATGGGACACAACATTTTAAAGATTTTTTAAAAGGTAATTTTACCCAAAAAGCAAGAGAAACGCTTTAAAACACTTAGTGTCTAACCATACAGTTGAAAATATCAATGCACAATTGGAGTAGCTGAAATCAACTTGATATATGACTGGCAAAACCTCTGCCTTCAGACCAATTAGGAGTACTTTGTCATAATAACCAGTGCAGGTCTAAATATAGACTATATAGGCCTCTATATAGTGAAATAATATGGCCTAGCTAACACTGGGAATAAATGATTGTGAAGTCTTACATTAGTACTCAGTTAAATCTATTTGAGTATAATCTAATACAAGAGGAATTGCGCACAGTTCGCACAGAGGAACATTATCTTCATGATCTATAATAGCAGTGTATTGCTTCAGAGCAACTGTTATGAAACTAGTAAGCCTACAACTGACATTTATTGCATATTTTGAAATTATTCGTTCTATGCTTGTCAGAAGCATCGCCAAATCCCATGCCACACTGTCGACCATTGTTCGATAAAACATACGTCAAAAGAGAGTATTGTGATTGGTCAAAGAATCACAACAGGACATTGCAAGTATGCCGGTGTCCTTAAATGGGTCACACCCAATAACATTGCAAGTACTGGTGTCCTTAAATGGACCGCACCCAAATTATCGATCCAATTAAGGAGACTTAATGTGGTCCATTTCAGGCAACAAGGACTACTTCTAATCACACTGCGATAGTTTAACAGGTGTCAGTCTTAGCTAAATCGAGTATTCTTGCTTAAACATGAAACCTAGCTTTGATAAAACAAACGTGACTGCAATTTTTAAAGCTTGCCTAAATTGCCTACACTCATTGTCAGGTAGAGCAAAAATTAGATCAAAACTACGTGAAATATAGTTTTTACCGCAACTAATTAAATGTTTAGAATTCCGTAAAACTGATTGCGGCGGTACGTTCAATATTCAATCGCGCAAGAATACAACATTTGAAAACGAAGCCAAAAATGCGCCTAGGGTGTTAAATGGCTGCGGTCCAATTAAGGCAACGGTCCATTCTAGGCAACTCTCCCCTAATACGATGATATCGTTGCTTTCCGTCAGTGTAAATATTGGTCGTAGCACATTATATAGTTCCACCCCACCCATCCCCAAAACATCCAAAAATACGTTGCCTACCAAGGCTGAACCAAGTGCATCTACAGAAGCCAGCGCTGCAGGCCTAGAGGCAAAAGCGACGGGCCAGAGGCAATGCTCCTGCGCCGCCGCTGCCGTCTCCGGCGTACAATCCACCCGAAGAGGCAATGTCCCTGCGCCGCCGTTACCGCCTCCGTCGTACAATCACCCGACGAAGGGCATGCCTAATCGACTTCTTAAACGTTACGTCGTCACCAGATCGCGTTGCAAGAAATCGTCTGCTGTATGTATGCAGCTTTGATGGACGAATGCGCAGCACCGAATCTCAATGTGATTGGCGGAGGGATGGTGGCACATGCAGGAGGTAGCGAAACCGGGTGGGGTGGGGATGGGGTGGGGGTGGGGGTGCTATGGCTGCGTCGAAACGCTGACATGAGTCTTGAGGTGCGCGCAAACACTGTGACGTGCGCCCGAAGTGTACGACCCGACGTCTAAACTCCATTCATTATATCTATCATTTGTAAAAACGCATAAAAGAAACACACAACGAGGCACGCACATGTGCGCACACGCAAACACAAACACACACAAATGCACACGCGCGCGCGCACAAACAAATGCATTAACCCAGCTTTTCCGCGGGATGAGCACAAGAGTTCCGTAAAAAGTTGTAAATAAAAGAAATTTAGGTGAGAAATATTACTGGAATACGGCATTTCAAATCACGTTTGGACAGACACTGGAACTTCTGGAAGTCTGAGACAGCCGTCAGTCGCCTTGTGTGTTTTGTCCTCACCCATTGAGCGATTATCCGAATTTTCATTGTCCATTACATGTATACAGGCTAGCAGTAAAGTTACTATTTAAGCTTATAGACATCACTGATGAGACTTCCTATAGGACAGCCTATAAATCTGAACAGGGACGCAGCAATCTTTGTTATCGTTCTCTCGACAAAACAAATCTGAACACAACTCGATTAAACGCAGCGGTTTAAAAAGTAGCGTCAAGTCAGATTACTGTACTACAGTAGTAACAAATAATTATTTCAATTTGCTGACTTTAAAATAGTTTACCAAAATTGAGTAGCTGTCACGTATAAGCCTGTGTTCTAGGCCTCTTTTGTTGAATCTAAACGATACAGCTCACAACAATTATGAATCCTGCTTTCAGGCATCAGTCCGAATAATAATAGACAACAATGTGTGAGAAGAAATAAAAGCGCTGTTAGCACCTTAATTTTCATGTACCACTCCCATCATTGTGATCCACAAGTGATGGTTTTCAAAAAGTGCAATGTAATTTTCATATAGGAAAAACAAACTTTTTACAATAGTGTGTGTTTAGGTAGGCCTATGTATATTAGAATGCTTCTCAAACGCTATATTCATGCTTCAATGCGTATGAGGTTCCGTAAGCAAATATTATTAGGACGCGAAGGGTCCCGTGGCCCAAAAAGTTTGGGAATGCTGCAATAACCTATGCACAGAAAATAATTGCGAGTAAATGATTTGGGTAAATCTATAAAAACACCTATAAAAACAAGTCGTAACAGATTAATGAACCAATTTTCTTCTTATCCACCCGACCGATTTTTCTCAATATTTACAAAAATACTTTTTAGCATCACCGGGGAACACTATCGGGCTTCGCGATCCAAAAATCTTACCGTTTCCCGAGATTGAAACATTTCATTTTCCATCCAATCCTAACGCTGTGTTTAAGACGCCATTTTATTTTATTTGCTTTCAACCATATTTTCAACAGACATTGAAACCATCAATGATATATTGATGACTGAAACCAGTACATCAATGACGTCACGACCCGTTTTAAAATTATAGCGCTTTGTGCCGTTAATTAATATCTACACCGTATATGTATCACTAGCCTATTTACGACGCAATAGTTTTCGCCGATCGGTTTTTAACGAACCAATAGATTTTTAACCTCATTTTTCGACGAGGGCAGATCTTTTGACACGCGGTTTCGCAAAAATGCTGACTATAGCGCAAACATGGATGGGTGTGAGCTGAGTTGGACCGAAAACCTAAATGTCACGGGCAACGCTGGGCACTCAAAGTGGTTGGACCGGGTTGGGGCCGATGGAAGAAGGCGAGGTGGGAATGGCGACCAGAGTGGGACCGGGTTGGGGCCGATGTAAGACGAGGTGAGAAGGGCGGCGTGGGAGCGGGGTCAGGCGTGGCTGGGAACTAAAAATCGAAATTTCCCGGGCAACGCCGGGTAGATCAGCTAGTTATTTTATATAGGACGTGATGAGCGCCCTGCATGGCTGCCAAATAGTTACATTCGACTCTCGTGTAATAACTGGTGATCATCTGTTCATGAAATGAATTGCAATCACATTGCAGTTTGTCATTTGAAATTAAATGAAGAATATTAAAAAGTCAGACAGACAGACAGACAGTCTCGCGTAAACAAAAACAGAATAGCACATAGACCGACAGACAAGCAGAGGTACAGACACGGCGACAGACAGACAGACAGAAGGACAGACAGACAGAAAGAAAAACAGACAAAAAGACAGACAGACAGAGGGACAGACAGACAGACAGAGTGGCAGACGCGACAGAGAGTGGGCGGACGACCGGAGGACGGAAACAGGACCGCAATTTTCAATGCAATGTCCCGGATGCAGAGCAGTTGAGATGTTTTTAGACGTCTGTTGGTCGGTTCGTGTGAGTCATCGTCGCCTTTCACAAAAGGCGCTACAATAATGATTTTGATGGATAAAAGCGGAACATATTTGTAAAGAGCTTAGCGATTTAATGAAATCGTCGCCCACGTGTCTCGTGTCTGCCTGGACCTAGCGAGCCAGCCAGCCAGCCAGCCAGCCAGTCAGCCAGCCTGCCAGACAGACAGACTGAGATAAACACAGAGAGACAGACCCGATATTGTAACTTCGACTCCTGTGATAACTTGTGTTCATTTTGTCGGGTTGAATTGATAAACGAAAATTATAAAAGCAGACATGCAGACGAATGATGACGTTGTAGAAGTCAGACAGACAGAGACAGACAGACAGACAGCGAGAGACAGACAGACAGACAGAGACAAATAGAGAGAGAGGGAGAGTCTAAGAGAGGCAGAGAAAAACAAAGAATGAAACAGATATATATATATATATATGTATATCTGTTTATCTGTATTTTCTCCCATCTTCTTTTTAAAATATTTTTTTAAAATGAAAAGCATTCTTTTCTCTCAGGCCATTCTATGCAACCCTATAAAAATCCACAGAAAATACTATATTTACGTTGAGTATATCAAACTAATAATTATCAGAGAAAAACATTATTAAAATGAAGGGTTGCAGAGCTTTCTACAAACAAGACCTCACAGGAAGTTGATATCGCTGACAGTCTTAATAACGAGTTTGTTTTTATATAGCCCATATTTTAATTCACGCCTTCCAAACAAGATGCAGACTCTAGCCTAGTTGAACACAATCGGAGTGACAGGTTTATCTGCAAGTTAATGATTTTGCACTCAACCATATAGTGGACACTTATTTCAATTGACTAAGTGAAAAATGCTGCTTTTTAATTGCTGTGAAGTGACACTTTTACGACATATAGGTTCTAGTCCACTTATGTGTTGTTACAATTCTTTTTGAGCCTGCATCAGTCTATGTAGAAATATCATTCTCTAGACCCATTTGCGAATGGGTCTAGATTTTGAAGAAAATAAGATCATAAACATTTCAAGAACTTTATTCGTGTAACGTTTAGCGATGATTTCATTAGAGTTAGCGAACGAGATTCTCATGACAGCCTACTGAACCTTCCGTTCGGCAGATGGCGTTGGTAAAATTGGCAACTGTTCTGCACTGGCTTCCTCTCTCTTGCAGCGGATTGTTTATAGGCACTATTGCGGTGTTGCATCCTTGGTTTGGTCTCTGCCTATCTCAGAGAGTTTTGCCACTCCACCCATGTAGGATATCCAGACTTGTCGTTCACTTCGCTCCTGTATAGCGGCACAGGACAAACTTCTTGTCCCCTATGCGTGTATACCTCTACCATGAAGACAGCGTCGCGCCTTCTCTGTTGCTGGCCCTGTGATCTGGAATGGGCTACACCGCTACGGAAGGCCTTATATAGATCTCCACACCTGCGCCTGCTGCCAAGGGTCTCCTCTGACACGTTCTATCACAGTCTTAAAACTACCCTCTTTATTCGAGGTTGCAATGGATCGGGAGCGCTCTTGAGTATACTTCAAGGGGCGCTATATAAATCGTCGCACTGAATGAATAAAAACAGCCTGTAATAATATTACGTTCCACGATTCGATCGGGTTCCCTGGGATTACTGCAGCCGCGTGTCAATGTCAATCGCAGAAAGAATTGTTTCATTTTACATTGTAAGACGATCCGAAATGTCGTTTCTCTTCAGTCAACTTTTGTAAGAACTTGATGTCTGTCGTCTGCGTGCCACAAAAAATCCGAATCATACCGTAACCGACAGACAGACAGACAGACAGACAGACAGACAGACAGACAGACAGACAGACAGACAGACAGACAGACAGACAGACAGACAGACAGACAGACAGACAGACAAACTGACTGACTGACAGACAGACAGACAGACAGACAGACAGACATACAGACAGACAGACAAACTGACTGACTGACAGACAGACAGACAGACAGACGAGTGTAGTACACTGACGATTAAAGAAAAACCCTTTAAAAGTGAAATGTTTATGCGAAGCCACAATAGCCATGGCGTCACGATAGAGAGTAAGTTTCCGCCTGCATGCGCTTTTGATCTATGACTTTCCGCATATTGCATGCTGTCTTTCAGTTTGTATTGCATAGACCTATTCCTCTAATCATTTTTTAATTATCGTCGCCTTCGTTACAATAACGTAGGGCGTTCGTCTAACGTGGCAGACGATTTTTGTTGTAGCGCTTTGATAAAGATGAGCAGCCTACATGTCAGAGAGAAGAGCAAAGTGTGCTATAACGTCAATTTTAGATGTCTTCGCTGTGTTCCGTGGCTGCTATATAGGTCCTACATCATGTAGAGCAGCTATTCTAGTCTATTCCAGTATATTCTAGAATTTATAGTCTATTCGATTCTATAAGCCAATTCAATCTACGGACTCTCGCAGTAGGATACCACCCAGTCAGAGGCATCTTAGTGCGAAGAATCACTCGATGACTTGTTGTTTAGTATTGCCAATGGTCCACCATTAAAAAGGATGTATTTAATTATGATCAATTTAGTTTTTCAATTCAATAGACAGACATGGTACATTCACAATGAGTTAACACAATGACTTTTTGTAGTTGATAATATTTTTATTATAATGACATAGAAATCATTACAACGTATATTCATTCATTCATTCATTCATTCATTCATTCATTCATTCATTCATTCATTCATTCATTCATTCATTCATTCATTCATTCATTCATTCATTCACCCATTCAGGTATTTCTATAGTGTCTCTTCAAGGAAACTACTCAGAGGCGCTCCCGACTCCAGCACTGCCAAACAGAACAATTTTTAAGTGATTATAGTTATATATGTTACGGAGTATTGCTATGACATTGTATTGGTAACACTTTTAAAAAGACAGATACAATGACGGTAGCTTGGAAAACATGGAGCGCCTCTGATTAGGTTGTACTGTGAGAGGCGCTTGATAAATCCAAAAATAGTACCGGTATAGTATAGTATAGTATAGTATAGTATAGTATAGTATAGTATAGTATAGTATAGTATAGTATAGTATAGTATAGTATAGTATAGTATAGTATAGTATAGTATAGTATAGTATAGTATAGTATAGTATAGTATAGTATAGTATAGTATAGTATAGTATAGTATAGTATAGTATAGTATAGTATAGTATAGTATAGTATAGTATAGTATAGTATAGTATAGTATAGTATAGTATAGTATAGTATAGTATAGTATAGTATAGTATTAGTATAGTATAGTAGCTCATTTCAAGGAGAAGGACCAATTGGAGCACATGATCGAGACTGAGCCATATATGGGGCGCATGCATGTAGCCTACATATGGAAAAACGAGCCCTTTGTGGACCACGCGTGGGTCTACATAGGTATGCTGAATCGCTGATAGATGTTAGGCATGTATACACACGCGTGTCGTTATTATGTAGGTTTATAACATACTTTGGTGTCACACCCTTTTTCTGAGCTATAAACCGCGGTTAAACAGCTCGCCGACTAAATCAACGGCGTGTTTATAAACATGCAATCCCTCTGCCTATGCTTCTGCCTCTGCCTCACTGTCATAATAATTGGTCGTCTGATATATTCGCCTCTCTGATGAATGGTTCTTTGGTCCGATCTCTTTTGGTCGACGCGTTATTTATGGGTCTGTTGTGCGACCTTTTCGGATCGCGATCTGAGGGTTGTAAATTTATGAACACGGTGTATACTGTATACGCAGTCAGAGGCCAATATATCAACATCCGATTCTTACAGCAATATTATGACTTAATTATACGATTGTGGGGAATGGGGTGGTGTGTTTTAGGGAGAGAGGTGGGGTGGTGGGGATTGGGGTGGGGTGGTGCGGGGTATGGGGGATGGGGTGGGGGAATTTTTCCGAAAACCCAAATTTCCCGGGTGGCGTACCGGTGGAGGTCGGAGTGTGGTGGGGTGGAGTGTGATACGGTGGAGTGTGGTGTGGTTGTGGCCGGGAGCGATCCGTATCCTAAATTTCCCGGGCAACGCCGGGTACCCCAGCTAGTGTTATATAATATTAGTAAATCGTAAATTTATATTGAGCCACAGCTACCACGCAACTTTAACTTTATTAAAGGCATCTAAGTTTATAGCTCTTGTGCGTGTATGTATGTGTCTGCATGTGTGTGCATGTGTGCGTATGTATGCATGTGTGCGTATTTATGCATGTGTGCGTATGTATGCATGTGTGCGTATGTATGCATGTGTGCGTGTGCGTGTGCATGTGTGTGCGCGCGCGTGATCCGACGTTGACTTCTAAAATGCGTATAATATTATGTTTGTATGCGTGTTTATAAAGGCTATTTGGCCTACAATATAATTATGTATAAATCGTATATATATATATATATATAATTGGATATAATATATGTCTGTATATTACAGGCATAATAACCTTTAGGCGCATGCTATGTAAATCCATATAATATTATACAGATCTACGCAATGTATTTGATGTGCATTTATAAATTTCCATTCATTTTATTTATGTATAATGTGTATTTTGTGTTTGCTTATGTATACCTCACACTGTGTGCCTCAAGTATATATATATATATATATATATATATATATATATATGTGTATATATATATATAAATATATGTATGTATATGTGTGTGTGTGTGTGTGTATATATAAATATATGTATGAGTGTGTATATATTACCGGCTCGTGTGTGTATACATGTACCCGATTGAATAGCGTTAGAGAGTCAAGGCAGCAGAACGCGCGTGCCGGTTCTTTTGTTGTTCCAAGAGTCTTGATGTTGGTACGTCGTGTATAATACGGCCTAACATAATATTTAAGGGTCAGTAAATAATCCCCGATGTCTTTATTTGCCCTCATCATCAGAGGCGAACGATCGGAGGGTCGGTCGGTCGGTAGTCACTCGGTCGGAGTTCCATTGTGTCAGCAAGACTCTCCTTCAGTCGCCCTTAAGTATCTTGTTACGACACGAGTGCACTTGAAATAGGATCGGTCGTCCAATACGACCAATTCCTATCGGACTGCGTGCGATTTATCGGGTTCCGTTCGTCCGAAAAAGGTTAACGCACCGAGTGTGGACCATAGGAGTACAATCCATTGTAATGCGATGCTACGATATGCCTATGAAATGTGATGCTGTGATGCTGTAAGATTGGATCTCGTGAAAATGTGATGTTAAGGCATGTGATGTAAAGAGATGTGATGTTATGTGATGTTAAGACATGTGATGTTATGCGATGTTAAGACATGTGATGTTATGTGATGTTAAGACGTGTTATGTTATGTGATATTAAGACATGTGATATTAAGACATGTGATGTTATGTGATGTTAAGACATGTGATGTTATGTAATATCTAGCTACTGTTTCCCGTAAAACAGTATGCGATACGATTTCTGAAAATGCGATATTTTGATGAAGAAAACATTTGAACTCTCGTGCGAGTATAATAGGCCTATTTATTGTGCACGTATATGCCTTGTTTACAATAAAAACTGCAATTTCCTTTAAAAACGCAATTTCTTGTAGGCCAACTTTGGCCTCTGGTGACTTTTGAAGTTTTGAGCCATGTTGACTATACATTTTTAGTCTAACAAAGCAACGAGTTAGGCAGTAGCCTACTTTCATCTCAGCCAGGTCGATCAGACAGCCGGGCCTCATACATACATAATTATTATCCGGAAAATAGGCGTAATTTTTCAGCGGAATGTTGTTGCAAGAGTCGTGCGTGCACCACTTTTCTTTGCTGACTTTTCACTTCACTTGATATCGCGCGCATTAATAAAATCCTGAAAAAGGATCGTAGTCTTCGTAGCTGTCAAATTTAATGTGTGAGATTCAAAGATTCAAATTGCACAAGAGATGGCTGCTCGATTACACAAGAAGATCTTTAAGAAAAATGACCGTTTTTATAAGCCATTGAATTCATCAGCTGGTTAACGCACCGAGTGTGGACCATAGGAGTACAATCCATTGTAATGCGATGCTACGATATGCCTATGAAATGTGATGCTGTGATGCTGTAAGATTGGATCTCGTGAAAATGTGATGTTAAGGCATGTGATGTAAAGAGATGTGATGTTATGTGATGTTAAGACATGTGATGTTATGCGATGTTAAGACATGTGATGTTATGTGATGTTAAGACGTGTTATGTTATGTGATATTAAGACATGTGATATTAAGACATGTGATGTTATGTGATGTTAAGACATGTGATGTTATGTAATATCTAGCTACTGTTTCCCGTAAAACAGTATGCGATACGATTTCTGAAAATGCGATATTTTGATGAAGAAAACATTTGAACTCTCGTGCGAGTATAATAGGCCTATTTATTGTGCACGTATATGCCTTGTTTACAATAAAAACTGCAATTTCCTTTAAAAACGCAATTTCTTGTAGGCCAACTTTGGCCTCTGGTGACTTTTGAAGTTTTGAGCCATGTTGACTATACATTTTTAGTCTAACAAAGCAACGAGTTAGGCAGTAGCCTACTTTCATCTCAGCCAGGTCGATCAGACAGCCGGGCCTCATACATACATAATTATTATCCGGAAAATAGGCGTAATTTTTCAGCGGAATGTTGTTGCAAGAGTCGTGCGTGCACCACTTTTCTTTGCTGACTTTTCACTTCACTTGATATCGCGCGCATTAATAAAATCCTGAAAAAGGATCGTAGTCTTCGTAGCTGTCAAATTTAATGTGTGAGATTCAAAGATTCAAATTGCACAAGAGATGGCTGCTCGATTACACAAGAAGATCTTTAAGAAAAATGACCGTTTTTATAAGCCATTGAATTCATCAGCTGTTGTCACCATTTGTTGTAATGACAAGTACAGATGTACATGTACATTGCCTATACTTACCTCGCAAGAGAGAACATCCTTTCATGGTGCCTTCTCGTAAATCTAAACGATCTACAGCAGTTTTGTTAAACGATGTGATGAGCCACATCTTCAGTTGCATTTATTGTGCACATGCGACTTTATAATTGGTTACTATGGAGTCTATGGTATGTATGTAATCGCTTCATACAACGTATGGTGCAAAAATACAAACAAATAAGTGCTGGGAAGAGTTGGAGAAGAGAGAATACTGTTAAGCACGATTAAAGAAAGACAGAGAAGATTGAACACACACGGAGAGGAGATTCTCTGCTAAGAATAGTGATCGAGGGAAAATGGAGGGGGAAAGGACAAGAGGACGACCGAGACAGATGATGCTAGACTGGATCAGTCTGGATGATGGATGATGGAAACCAAAAACTCAAGGAGAAGGCACAACGGAGGATGGAGTGTGGGCGACATTTTGCATTCGAACTTGCCTATTATATGGGCAGAGAAAACATAAAGAATTGAAAAATAAGGGCCACTTACTTACTTGCATGCGTTATTACCCGCCTCTGTCTCCATGTTCGCCTATCTGTCTGTCTGTCTATCTGTCTGTCTGTCTGTCTGCCTATCTGTCTGTCTGTCTGTCTGTGCCATGATCAGCTGTTCGTCTCAATGCCTGCTCTGCTTGCTCCCTCCACAAAGTGAATTTCGTAGATTTGTGCATGACATTCGACATCATTAAATTCTCAACTATAATATATACCTATAATTATGAAACACCGAATCGGCCGCTTCTATTGTCGTCACCACGCTTAGCATAAATAACCTTTGCACTTAAATTTTTTTCTTTGGTTTCCTGCTTAACAATGGATCTGTTTCAGACGTGGCTGTAGTTTACCAAAGTATACATTGAAAGATCTGCTCGAACAACCTGACATCATTTTCTATCTGCGTATGTATAGGCCTAAACGTATATCCATGCGACATGCCAGACTTTGTCGGTCAGGCTATTCTTATGAGCCTAAGATAACTTCTGCACCTATGGATATCTGAATGAACCTCCTCCCATTCATGGTTTGTGCAAGCAGACTTTCAATGGCATGGCAATCACTCAATCCATTAAAAGTGATCAGAACCAAGGCCATGCATGCGAATGCTTTGTCACCTGCCGTACACGGTACACGGTACACGGTGCACGGTACACGGTAGCCTCAATTGGTGCATCTCCCATTCACCATGCAGCGACGGCGCTGAAGGATTTCACCTGACCAATTTATTTATTTAAACGTATATTTAATGGTGCTAATAAAACGTATTGGATTGCATTGTACAGATACTGCTGACGGCTATCAACTTATTGCTGACGGTTATCGACTTATTGCTGACGGCTATCAACTTATTGCTGACGGTTATCAACTTATAGCCAACGGCTATTAACTTATTGCTGATGGCTATCGACTTATTGCTGACGGCTATCGACTTATTGCCAACGGCTATCGACTTATTGCCAACGGCTATCGACTTATTGCCGATGGCTATCGACTTATTGCCAACGGCTATCGACTTATTGCCGATGGCTATCGACTTATTGCCAACGGCTATCGACTTATTGCCAACGGCTATCGACCTATTGCTGACGGCTATCGACCTATTGCCGATGGCTATCGACTTATTGCCAACGGCTATCGACTTATTGCCGATGGCTATCTAATATGCATTCAATTGCCAAATATTGCCGGATAATTGAGCCGCGAATTTCGTATAGTCAAGGTTAAACAATATACACTCACATCTTTTCGGCTTTAATCACCTCTTCTACATGCACTACACAGTCTACACTCTCTAACTCTCTATAGTACCATCTCGATACAACTATATTCCTGTATTGCGGTTGCCCATGTCTAGCGGCGGGTCCTCCCCCCTCCTTCCTGGGTAACCATTTCTCAGGGATCTCGATCTTCACATATAGGCCTACTTAAAGGTTAAAAATTTCTTCGCGTTTTCAATGTGCTGTTTTTTAATTGTGTTATATACTGATTCTGTTTTGCGTGCTCAAGTTGATATATATATCTAAATAAATAAGTTTGAATTGACTGCTGGGTAGGCCTATATTTTAATTGCAGATACATATCGTTGTTTGATGTTCACTCTTAGAATTTAATGTGGGGTGACTTTATTGACCGTTTCGTCGTCGTCATCGTCATCGTCGTCGTCGTTGTCATTGTCGCCGTCGTTGTCGTCATCATCATCCTTATCTATTCATTGATTCGTTGACGAACTGGAGTCTATTATAATAGATTTTCCACTTTTATAATATGAACTATGGAAATCAGTTGATTAAATGCTGCGAATTTTCAACGCTCATATCTTGCTCATTATGTGTGTGCCATTAATCGATATCTTTGTGTAACTGTACAAAGTTTGCGATTCAAAATAAACTTCAACTGGCCTGGCCTGTCTCCCTTCCTGTGTAGCTGTCTGCCATTCTGCCGTACTGTCCGTCTGTCTGTTTGTTGTTCTGCTTCTCTTTCTGTCTTCATTTTCGCCTCTCTATCTGTCCGCTCGTCTGTCCTTCTATCTGTCTGCCATCATGTCTTTCTGCCTGTCGGCCTGCCTGCTTGACTGCATGTGAAAATTGTGCATCTCTCTGTCTGCCTGTCTGCCTGTCTGGCTCTTTTTGTTCCCGTCTCTCTTCGTCTGTGACTTCTCAAGTCAAGATTTTTGCAACTGGAATTTCGGCAACAAGCTGTTTGTCTTTTTGTATGTCTGTCTGAATATCGGTCTGTTTGTGTCTGTCTGCATGTGCGTGTGTCTGTTTGTCTTCTTTCTGTACGCCAGTTTGTTTGTGTATATGTTTGTCTGTTTGTTTCGGTGAATTGATAGTCTCATGCTATTATTTGATTCGGCTGATGCGTTTGCATTTAGAGCTGGTGCTATATAAAGCGCCAATGATAATGCAATTAATAATTATCATTGCCATCAATGATGATAACTTTCAATGGTTGACAATTATAGGTTACGACGATGAGAGAATCCTGGAGAGGTTGGCGGAGAAGGAGAACGAGGAGGAGGAGGGAATCGATACGGAGCAGCAGCAGCAGCCGCATCACCAGCAGCAGAGAGGAGGATGGAGAGGCGGCATTCGCGGAGAAGGAGGAGAAGGAAGAGGAGCAGGAGGAGGAAAAGCAGGAGGAGGAGGAGGAGGAGGAGGAGGAGGAGGAGGAGGAGGAAGGACACCAGTCTCCTCCTCAGCATCCAATCCTCCAGCTCCTCCTCCTCTCATCCCAGATTCCGTCCACTGGAAAGAAGATGACTATGACTCGCCCGCATCATCTTCCAGCCTCCGAAGGGGAGGAAAGGGAAGAAATCCTGGAGGCAGCAGCAGTCGTCAGTCATCCCCTCCCCCTCCTCCTCCACATCACGCCGTAGCATTGACCGATGAACCATGGAGGGCAGCATCATCGCCGCCTTCATCTCGACCGCAGCCGCAGCCGTCGCATCATCTCCGTCTGCCGTCAGCATCCTCTGTATCCGACGACGATAGTCAAGAACAACCGAGACGACACAAGACATCGGTAAGTCACAATCCATGTCTGTCTGTATAACTATGCTGATTGTATACCCATGTGAATGTATGCAATATAGGCAGTCAGTCAGTCAGTCGGTCGGTCGGTCGGTCGGTCGGTCAGTCAGTCGGTCGGTCAGTCAGTCAGTCGGTCAGTAGGTCGGTGTATTTCATGCAAAGACATCAGGTAATGTGTTATGTGATAGATGAAGATATTAACGGTCGTATTATTTTAATGGTGGCTTTACTGCTTCACCCCCCCCCCCCCCACCCCAGCACCATATAAACAATTTTCCTATTTTGGACAAACTAATTCCGTGCATTGTGCGACCATGTTCTTTGGAACTCCTTCGAAATGGGAGACGTCTCTGAAACGTTTCCATGGCTACGACACTAAACACAACAGCAAATTGCCTTGCGCTATAGAATTTCCGAAGGTGATTATAGTAGCAGTTCATATTGTCTACCAGTCCTGGTTAAACTTCCATGTAGTGGCAGGGAGTTCGAATTAATCAGACAAGATTGTCCAAACCTTTTATTATGCACAAAATGTCATAGCCGTGGTGTGATTTTCTTAATCGGTTGTACGTGTTTGCGTGTGTTCAGCAGCGGGGTCGTTTGAACGGCTCCCGGGGCTTGGTGGCGCACTCGGTCTGTCCCTCACAGACGGAATGGAAGAAGTTGAGGGATGCGAGGGACATCAACGGCACCGTTGTCGAGGTCTTCCAGCCGAGTCACGGAGGAGGAGGAGGAGGAGGAGGGCAGAGGAGGCAAGGTGGAAGAGGAGGAGGTGGAGGAGGAGATGGGTTGCGATGGACGCAATGGTTCTATGTCGTCTCCTGTCGCAATCATGTCTTCCAGTCCGAAAGACAATGCGAAAACTGCTGCATTGGAATCGACCATGCCAGGTAGGGCGACGAATAGTATACGAAGTGCATATAATTATATGTATGTATGTATGTGTGTGTGTATGTATGTATGTAGCCTATGTATGTATGTATGTATGTGTGTGTGTATGTATGTATGTATGTATGCATGCATGCATGCATGCACGCACGCACGTACGTACGTATGTACGTATGTATGTATGACATTGCATGTATGTATATATGCATGTGCGATGATGTGCGATTGTACGTATAGATTCATAAAGCGCCTCTCACAAATTCTTACCAAGAACCTAAATAATATCCCGCATGGAGCAGAGAAGCATTTTCTTAACTGTTCATTGGAATTCATTTAAATGTGCTCCATGCATAGCCATCGAAACAGTTTCGCAGAATTTTGTAGCGAAGGTCTACACCATAGTTTAAATGGGGAACTTCCATCTGGTCAACAACATTTGATTGGATGACTGTGACAACTTGAGAATCTTGAGAGGAGTCAATGGGCGATCATGCCGTGTATAACAAAAGTCCATTATAAGATCCTCATAATGTTCTCAACCTATGAACGTTTCTTGGAAAAGACGGCTCTCTGTATCATCCAGCACACATACACTTGGCAAATGTTCGACCGATGTCAAGTTTACCGTTGGCGAATGGTTTCAGGCTACATCCTACATTTACAAAAAGTTGTTTACAGTATACTTTACGATTTCTGCTTATTTTAGCGGTTTTTCGTTTTCGCCCCTAGATACACGTCGTCGTGTGAACAGCGACAGTCGTACGTCATCGCGTACATTCGACGACCTTGGCAGAAAAGGTTCAGCTGGGATTACATTCTCATCAACTCTGGATGCAGCTGTGCAATCACATCGATACACGAAGATCTCTAAGAAAAGAAGTGTCGTCAAAACAACCACCTGAGATATTTTCGTCAACTTCTTTCCACTTCCAAACGCCATGCTTAGACCAGCGATCGCAGGTCCTATCTGCTCTGTGCGCATGCGTGCTCGTCGCCATTTTGATACGTGGCGTGTAGGCCTACGTGATGTGGGTCACGAAAAAAGGACTTTCGGAAGAATTTCACGAATTTCTATCTAAAAACTCGATTTGAATAATCATTAAGTCTAGTCAGACAAGAAACGATTTCTACGACATCGGTTTTAGTGCGTGTATATAATTAAAATCATTTGTATACCTATAAATAGAAATGTTGATGTTTTTCTGTACAGTGATTGGAGTGTAAGCTTATCTGTGGCACATAAAATTCGTTCTCACATTCATATATAAAAATGGCGTCAGAATGAATTCTTCTTCTCGGCCAGAAGACTAGGGAGAGCCTTCTAGCGGTCAATTTTTATACAAGCACATACATACATACATACATACATACATACATACATACATACATACATACATACATACATACATACATACATACATACATACATACATACATACATACATACATACATACATACATACATACATACATACATACATACATACATACATACATACATACATACATACATACATACATACATACATACATACATACATACATACATACATACATACATACATACATGATACATACATACATACATGCATACATACATTCATGCACACACACAAATAATAGGTAGTTAGAACACACTCTGATCAAGCTCCCTATAATATCGTCGCGACTTCACGTACAATAACATTCTCCTGACTGACATGATCTCCTTGTCTCATGAGCAAGTACTTCTTTGGCCAATGCGTGAACGTTGCCTCCATTGGTCCTACACTTCACAATATTATTGGTTCGCACCATTGACAGTTATTCGTTATTGACTACAACCCAAAGTAGCCTATACATCTTTTCGCTGTCTCAAAATTATTTTCTTTCCTCTGGGTCTTTCGTGCTTGGAGCACCTCTTCTGGTTTGTGTGCACTGTGAGAGTCGCATTATAGATTTCTAATTATACTACACGGTACATTCCGCATCAATTGTCTAACTGTAACACAAGATAAAGTCTGGTTTTTACTCAATTTTAATCACTGCACGCAGAAGGCATTAATCGTTGTAAATTTAAGCAGTACACTACCAATTCACTTATATCCAGCCATTATTATAGTTAAAAGTGGTGTGCAGGAATAATGAGCGCTTCATGCATGCGGATCACTCTGAGATTATATATATATATATATATATATATATATATATATATATATATACGTAAAGTCGTAAACCCAACAAACTGCATATACGAAGCATTTTTATTTTACGATATTTTATTAGCTTGTGCTCACGACGTACTCCGCCGCAGGGCCTTAGCGATAAAGAACGTGGTCCCTCCGAACACATAGGCGCACGAGACGGGGTCCAGAGGGGCGGCAGTTGCCCCCCCCCCCAATTCGGGCAAAACTGGCTTTCGGGCAAGGAGACCCGAGAAATGACTAAAAAAATGGTCGTCAACTTTTCGGGCAAGTCTGTTTTTCGGGCAGGTAGACCGCCGGGAAACAGTCCCAAAAAGTTTGATGTTAGTATTTTCCACGAGATTTGAGAATTTTTTCGGGCAGAAGTTAAATCTTTGCTCCCCAGTGCTGAAATCTCCCGTACGCCTATAGGGGCGGCGATGCCCTTTATAAAGCAGAAACTGAAATGCAGTGTATGCAATTCTGTAACGTGCTTATTCTAGGTATAATTATAATTAAATCCGATATATTATACTTAGGGCTGTTGATTTAATCGCGTTAACGCGTGCGATTAACGCGTTAAAAAAAATTGCGATTAAAAATTTTAACGCATTAATCGAACGCGTTAATTAGATCTGATTGAAATGGAATCAGAGGCAGAAAAACTCGTTTTTAACAGAAGGCTCATACTTAAAGCTAGGGATACATTCTTTGGCAAATATTCCAAAAAAGAATTTTAGTGTTATCGTAGCAATTCTTTGCTCAATTATCGCACTGCATGCACTGCATGCGAACCAAAGCGTGCGTTAAACGCTAACGATGAGTCGTCGACATCGGTCGCATCACATCGTCCACTAAGGTTGTTTCCTCTTTCCTCACTCCGTCAGACGTCAGACTACGATGGCTGAACTCCATCATCAGTCTCCATGAGATGGCAAGACCAATGGATTTCAGATTTCAAATGATAAATGTTTACAGAAGGACAACTTAGACGAGGTTTGGCAAGAACCGTAAGCTCTTGTAAAAAATTGTGATTATAAATAATGAGGTTCAATAGCAGACCTACTATTGTTAATTAATAAGAGCATCCTTTGAACCGACCAGGGTAAATAAACTGGTCTGCCGGTATACCCTAAAACTGGCTGAATAAATAATTCATTTTGATAGTCAGAAAACGGTTGTCTAATTTCACATTTAGGCCTATGTCATGTTAATTAAAGGTGGCTCAAATGAAAAAAATTAACGAATTTTGAACAGTTGAATGATGATTTGAACCGTGTGTCAATTCTGCCTGTCATACAAAACTGTTCAATAAACTAAATGCAGAAATTCAATACGCCTAAGCCAAAGACTATTAAATATGTTTGCAATAGAAAGAATGCATTCAGTCATTAAATTTTATGCTTCAGGGCTCCTTAGAAAATAGTAAGATTAATATATTTTAAGGAAATGCATTGCGATTAATTTGGCGTTAATTACGATTAAAAAAATTAATCGCGCGATTAATTTCGATTAAAATTTTTAATCGAACAACAGCCCTAATTATACTATATGTAAACTTATTTAGAATTGACATCGCATCAAAGTGCCATGATCCAGTACTGCACAACGGAAAATTCAGTTACACATTTTGCAGTCAAAAAAAACTATTCCTTAAAATTATAACATCAAACAGCTGAAAATCGTACTTATGAAATAATATCTTATTATGTCAATCAATGGGACTACAGCGAACTTTAGGTTTATCTTGCGCCGCACCTCAAAGACTCAACACTTACAACCTATTATGCCTTCGTGGCGTTTCTCACATATATATAGTTTTGCGCAATCACGTTTTAAAGGTGTCTAAATTGAGTTTTTTAAAGTAACCAATTGGCTGCCCTCAGTATACCGTCTCCCATGCATTGGTGTTGAACGATCCTGTCATAGCAAAGATGTCGTCCGTTTATTTTTGGATCATTTAATTAATGATTATTTTTCAAAGCTCGGGATCGGCACTGCAAGATTACGAGTTGTGCTGGAGTTCTATCCTATTGGTCGGACGGATCATGACAATTATTTTCTGGCAACAAAAGCCTTTTTTAAACCAACAGACATTATTTCTCGGTTTAAAGCAGCTTATAGTTCCGTCCCTATATGACATGTTATTAATATTACAAAATTAGACGTCTAATTGAAGGAAGATTGGAGGGGAAAAGGTGCAGAGGAAGACCTAGACAAAAACTGCTGGATGGGATGATGGAGAAGGGCTACAGAGAACTTAAGGACATGGCACAACAGCGTGAAAGATGGAGACATTGGAGTTTGGACCTGCCACTTAATTGGCAGAGAACCTAAAGAAGAAGAAGACGTCGTCCGATTACAACATAGGTCGTTGAGGACATTATAATATTTTTTCAAGGCATATATAACCACGTTCCAGGGAGACCTCTCCTCGATCCGGACCATCAACTGTAGTCTGTATCATAGTTCAGGGATCTGGGATTGGACCATCGTCTTATATAATAATCGATGTTTCTGATCTGCAGCCGATTAACCCTAAAAACTGCCACGTCAAATTCGCAGATGACACGTACCTATCTGCTAATTGGCTCATTAATGCGCAAGACAATAAGCGAGGAACTTGCGTTAGAGCTTTTTCTTATAGGAAATTTTGCATAATGCATTTTCTTGTCTGCTAGACTAACTATGTTGTTTTATTCATCAATTAATATTCGAGATTGTCTAAGACACCTGTAAAACAGTTTAAGCCAATGCTATATATCATCGACATCCATATCAACGCTATAATTATCATCACATCTGCTGTGCTTCGATCGTCGCTTCTTTTACGTGCTTAATTAAGCAATTTAACCCTATGACGTAATCGACGCATTTGCTCGTGAGTCGTGTGAACTGGTCGTTGGGATCACGTGTATGTGTGCAGCTGAGGCATCTTGTGGTGCAGGAAAATGGCGGATCTGAACAATTTGCTGCAGCTAAAAGTACAGCGGAAAATATTGCGCTTCGTAGACTACGGATGTAAAGAATTTTACGGCGAACGTTCTAAACCGCAAGGAATAAAATTTCATTCGTTAGTGATTTTGGACCATCCTCTAAAATGTCTCATTTATTAAAAAAATGAGTCTACAGCTTCGACATAATCAGGTATGACTCGACGACTTTTCGGCAACCATGTGAGCCTGTTTAGGCCTGGCCTACATAATTACGTTGTAGCTTCGCAGTAAATACTAGCCTGTCATAAACTTTTGCTTCCTGCTCTTTCTGCGCTGCTTCAACGTCATCTGGCAGCTGAATACATGTAGGAAGCTTCGTCTAGTATCTATCTATCTATCTATCTATCTATCTATCTATCTATCTATCTATCTATCTATCTATCTATCTATCTATCTATCTATCTATCTATCTATCTATCTATCTATCTATCTATCTATCTATCCGGGGGGCCCGGTAGAGTAGTGGTTAACACGCTGGCCAAGAGTGCGAGAGGTAGCAGGTTCGAGCCCCCGTTGGGCGGATATGCTTTGTAGGCTGCTATTAGCGCCGTTGTAATTGCAAAGCTGTCTGTTCAGTTGGTAGTTAAGTTTAATTAAGATTACTGCATAACTTGTAAATGTAAAGCGCAGTGCGTCTTGCAGGCGCTCAATTAAAGAAAAGATTATTATTATCTATCTATCTATCTATCTATCTATCTATCTATCTATCTATCTATCTATCTATCTATCTATCTATCTATCTATCTATCTATCTATCTATCTATCTATCTATCTATCTATCTATCTATCTATCTATCTATCTATCTATCTATCTATCTATCTATCCGTCCGTATATATATATATATATATATATATATATATATATATGGACGCCATGCAGTCGCTGGGCGTCGCCACTCTCCTTAGAGCGCGTTACAAGGTAACGCAGTCTCCGACTCCCGATTCCTGATCAAAGACTATTTAAAACAACATTTAGGCCTATATTCACGCGTAGCCACATAGGAAGTTACGTCAGGACTTTAGAGGTCTGTGTAAAGTCCTTAGTTTTCATATATTAGGCTAATTGCCACATGTGTGAATTCAGATACTTAATGAATTCAGATAGGCTTAAGCTTAATTCTTAGCCTTAACGCGCAGGTCTACAAACTTCTATTTTAGCCTAGGCCTACAAGCCAAGAGTTATAGCAGTGTGAGAATTGTCGAAAAAAGACTGGGGGGGTCAGACTTTGAGCCATGCATAGTTGGCAATTTTTTGCTTATTGGAAGCCAATATCAATGTAATTATATACATGTATGTACTATGTATGTATGTATGTATGTACATGTATGTATGTATGTATGTATGTATGTATGTATGTATGTATGTATGTATGTATGTATGTATATATGTATGTATGTATGTATATATGTATGTATGCATGTATGAGCACTTTTTATAGCGCCCCATATGCATCAAAAATTTCTGAGACATTTTATGTCCTCTAAGACAACAGTAGGCCTACTGTTGCATTCTGCAGAGAAACACATATGATGCAAACCAGAGGTAATGCTCAAGAAATACAACAAATAATCGACGGACGACGGTTATAAGTTCATTGAGACCAGGAAGCCATAATATTAGTGATCTGCATCGCATACCTTTATGTAGACCTACGTACATGATCAGAGTGATCCAGCAGTACGTGCACCCTTTTCGCAGCCCCTGTAGATGTTTCTTCCGGCTTGCTAATCGTCATCCCAAACGCTGACATTTTCATACGCCATCGGAATTTTTAGGCATCCATTTTGAGAAATAAAACTGAAGAAGGCTTATCTTTTTAACCACGTTGACAATTTGAATTTATAGGCCTACTTTAGCTAGGTTATATAATAGCAGCCGCCTAGTTTGCGCTTTATTTATAATCTCATGTAGGCTTATACACTTGGGTCTCCAAATCTCCTTCACTCCGTGTAAACTGATCTAGTATCCAGCTCTGTACTTCCACTTTGACACACTATGTAGCAGATTATGCTAGGCTCTATATATTTCTTCTTCTTCTTCAGTCTTCTGCCGGTGGGCAGGTTTGTGACATGAACGACCTCGTGTTCCCCTCCGACCTCCTCCATCCCTCTCTGTCCTGCACCCTCCTCTTGGTGCGACTATAATTATGTATCTCCATTGCCGAGATCACATTCACTCAACATATTTAATCTTCTTCTGCCTCTCGTTGCCTTCCCTCCATACGTCCCTCCCGCAACTTCACCAGCATACCCTCTCCTCTAACTTAGTATGCGGCCCAGCCACCGATGCTTTCTTCTGTAGTTCTCTCTGCACCCCTGCCCTTTCTATATATTTCACAGCTGTCGTATCCGATGATATACCGTGCGTCACATCCTTCTCAGACCACCTCTTTGGAGATAACCTATTTGTCTGTCATTGCATGTTGTGGTTTTCAGTGAATTGCAGGTCCGTAGAGTAATTAAGATGTCAGGTATCCGTGATTCGTCCAATTTATCATACAAGACTTGCTGACCCTTTCCTAAGGTCAAAGCCAACTTTGGTCGGCTTGGGCGTAGACTCCATGGCTTGGGAGACATAGGCTCCATTAGCGCTATTTTGATAGTATTGGCCCCTCCCCCCAACAGTTGGATGACCACGCCTGCCTTGGCTGCACAGCTTTCAGTGATAATTCCCTCTTCCCTCCTCCCTGGTTTGACCCTCCCTTATGCCAGATGAGTCACCGTGCATGGGTGCAATATGCATAATACGTAGTTCTAGTTCTCCGAAAAGTTTGTGGGAAGTTCAGAGGCAGGCTATAGCCATTGACTACGCCTATGCATGAAGCGACAACGGTTCACTGTTATCCCTTTCCGCGTCGGCACTCCACTTAGCATTAGACTACACGTAGCTTCACCATTACCATACACCATGGAAAACTGCTCCTTTTCTGGGTAAATCAGTTAATGCTATGTTGCACTGGCGCAACTTAAAACTGGGGGGTTGGAGACGACTCCCCTGGGGTGTGCACTGAAGACTGAACTAGGGGGGTCCTAAAAGAGACTGAGGGGGTTGAACCCCCCCAACCCCCCCGGCAATTCTCACCCTGAGTTATAGGCCTACTCAAGAATCGCGTAGCCTAGCCTATTTTTTAAAACTCAAAACGAAAATACTAGGCCTTATTTTTTGGCCACTGAAGTTTCATCATTCTGTCTAATTGCAACGCTTTCGGTTTTTTCTAAAGAAATGGGGCCTAGACCTCACGGTTGGTTCTTAATTCTAAGCGCTTTTTAATTCCACAAAAGTGTTATATATATCCGTTTTATTGAGATTCTCGCTGACACACCGCAGCCAGTTACAAATAAGAAATGATTAAGAAAAAATACAACAATTCAATCACTTGGTGGAAGCACAGTTATCTATACTGTGGTGGAAGTCAGAAAGAGGGGCTGCACCATTGAGATGCATGATATATATAATATATACGCTAGAGAGAGTATGACGCATCTGCCCTGCAATCAGATTTGAAGTCAAAAATTACGTCACTCTGATTCAAACGGCGAATTCTTATACCGCCTATGATTGGTCGGAGCCTTTAGACCTTATGATGTGATTGGTTGGAGCTAATTAAACCGACTTCAATATAGAGACTTGATGCTCTCTCTAGTGATATATTCATTATATAGTACACCTCTATGGGCTGCACCGATACTTTTTTGAATTCATGATCGCATTGAATCCTGCAAACGACTTATTTCAAATCTAAGATAGGATAAAAAATGCACATATCTTTCTTTACAAAATGAATTATTGGCAAGACAAATTTTTCTGCGCATTTGAATCAGAAACTGATCGAGTTAATAATTGTTCTGATATTGTTCTGTATGATGAAAATGCAGAGCTGCGAAGAGCACCGCCTCGTCGTCATTTCTAGAGAAGAGCAGGGCACCAGCGTAGGTTTATTAATGGCAGTGTTTATGTCGTGAGTGTGCACCTTTGTTGCAGGTAAAGAAAATCAAATCAACTTCTGGGATAAAAATCCGTTTTCTCTCAATTTTGATTTTCTTTCCGCGCGTTCCAGCTTCGATTGGCGTCCTTCCGGTTCCCCGTTTGAAAGCAATCGAACGTGATTTGGTTGGGGAAAGTTGTTCCGTAATTTTGGTTGCTTGAACAATGGCTCCCAGAAGCGCTTTGGCCCAATGGCTTTCGCCCGTCAGCTTCATCGTGGGCTTTTACTAGGGAAGGGTGGGTGGGACGGTGACGGAGGGTGCGGAGGAGTGGCAGTGGGAGGAGGAGGAGGAGACGTGAAATACAGAGGGAGGGCAAAGAGGGAAGCGGGGGAAGGCGCGACGTTGGAGGCGTGAGTGGACATTGTGCGTACGCGATGATTGGCAGCCGGCTCTATTGAGACAAAGGAGAACAAAGGTTTAGGGTTGATGGTGTTTAGCCCACCACCGTCTGTATTGCGTCTTCGGCGTTTCTGTTTAAAACCTTCCTTTTAAACGATGTCAGATCTATTCGGAACGAGCAAAATAACCATCGGTCTGCATCGATTTTCTTGACGCCGATAAAGTTCCGATTTTGGTAAGCCGGGTTTGTTTGTTTATTTTGTCGAACTGGTGCTGCACAGATGTTGCGGTCAAACCAGAAGCGTCTTGGTATCTTTTCGACGAACGGCAGAATTCTAGTTTTTTTAGTGTTATTATTGTACGATACAATAATAAAACCACAATTTGTACCTAGCTATTGTTTGGCTGTTATTTAAAACCTATTACAATCAAATTTACGTTTGTGAATATTCCGGCTTCAGCAGTTTTATTCCATAATAATAAGACGATTTATATAGTGCCGTAGCTCAGCCGAGGCCGAAGGAAAGGGCGCTGTACACGGGATCACATGTCACTGTTAATTATACGATTGTTTGAACAAATATGTCTTCAGTCTCGATTTGAATCCTTCTAGCGAGGATGCATGCCTCACATGGTCAGGGAGACTGTTCCATGCAGTGGGTCCTGACACAGCGAAAGACCTTTCGCCAAACATCGTGTTTGACCGTGGGACCTGTAGCAGACCCCTCGACGATGATCTTAGCCGACTATCTGCTACACGAATGCAAAATTCTGATATATAGTCCGGCATAAGGTTAAGTAGAGATTTGTATGTTAACAGGCATAGTTTATAATTATGTAATCCGCTGAGGGACCCGAAGCCAGTGCAGATTGTCACGCAACAAATCAGTTACATGGTCAGATGGTGTGCGACCATATATGATGCGTGCAGCAGAGTTGAGCACCGACTGGATCCGCTCCAGCTGACAAGCCGGAAGACCCGCCAGTACGCTGTTGCAGTAGTCAACCCTGGAGACAATGAAGCTGTTGACTAAGATGACGGCGGTTGAGGTTGGGATGAATCTGCGGATGGTTTTGATTCGTCGCAGTTGGTAGAAACAACCTCGGACGAGTTGACTCACATGGGCCGTCATGGTCAAACAGCTATCAAATTGAACTCCAAGGTTGCGAACGGTGTCAGCTGGGTTGACTTCCGAATCACCGATGTTGAAGGTACTGCCATCAAGTAGATGGCGGCGTCTGAGTGTGGTGCACCATACGAACTCCGTCTTGGAGGGATTGAGCTTCAGACGGTTGGATGTCATCCACTCTGAGATCTGTTCAATACACAGCAGCACTCTATGCTTCAGTTCAGCTGTTTGTGATGGTTCGCAGAAGAAGTAAAGCTGTGTATCGTCCGCATAGCAGTGGTGGAGCAATCCATGTAATTCTATGATCCTCTCCAAGTCGGCCGAATATAGTACAAAGAGGATAGGCCCGAGCACTGATCCTTGATCCATACAATACAATACGGCTGCATTTACAGTTGAGACCAGTAGCGACCTATGGGGGGGCCCGGTAGAGTAATGGTTAACACACTGGCCAAGAGTGCGAGAGGTTGCAGGTTCGAGCCCCCGTTGGGCGGATATGCTTTGTAGGCTGCTATTAGCGCCGTTGTAATTGCAAAGCTGTCTGTTCAGTTAGTAGTTAAGTTTAATTAAGATTACTGCATAACTTGTAAATGTAAAGCGCAGTGCGTCTTGCAGGCGCTCAATTAAAGAAAAGATTATTATTATTATTATTATAGCATCAAGCAATTGTATATGGTATATGAAGTCTATGCTCCGTACACAGTGAATACCTAAGTTGATAATTGAACCCATAGTAAGTACAAATGTTTTACACAGCAAACCTGCAGTACAATAGAATTTGCAATACAATTCAATAAACAGTACAATATACAATACAATATACAGTGCAATATGCAATGCGATACACAATACACAGAAATTACACATACCGTATAGATAGTGGTTCTCAAAGTGGTGGTCCGTGGATCACCGGTCTCTGGAGTTAAAAAGTAAATTGTGATGACTAATTTATGTGAGATTGTGATATTAGTCGAATTGTCCAAAATTTATTCAAATTTCGTCTCAAAATTTAAAACTTTACTCTTGAGACCTATAAGACAATCTAGTTTATAATTTCTTAAAAAGTTTAGAATAAATTACACTCTTAGCGAAGAAAACGATGATAATTTTGATACTGATTAAACTTAAAGTTAACCTTGAACAGATTCTAACAGGGCTGTGTGTCCACCTTTCAATTTAGTTATGGCTGGGCATATGCAAATAAGCTGGTTCCCTGCTTTTCTGGATGCTGTGGAAACCTTGAGATTACGACTCCGTTAAGTTGATGCGTTATTTCTGTTTGTTATTGCATATAATAATGTATATTGTATTGTTATATTCTACACTGTATTGCATATTGTATTGCACATTACAGATAGTGTATTCTACATTGTATTACATATTGTATTGAATATTTTATTATATGTTCTACATTGTATTGCATGTTGTATTGTATATTCTACATTGTATTGCATAATTCTGCATTGTATTACCTATTATACTGTATCTTGTATTGGCCTTTGTTTATTCGAGCAGCAGGATGTTGTACAGCGTTGTTTGTATTGTTGTATTGACAGACAACGAAGGCGTCGCGTGTTCGTGTGGGATGGGTCAGCTCGACCTCTGCCACCTCCAGGACGGTTTTGCCTCCCTCGTCAAGCAGGCCGACCCCGACCATCTGCCGAGCTTCTTCCTCTGGCTCGATCTCAAGGTCGCCCAGTTCAAGATCAGCGGAAACTTCATTCCAGGTTTGACACAAACGTGAACTTATTGGATGTTTCAGTTCATTGATACTGTGTGATAAACAAAGATCGTTAGCTCCACCCTCCTCCTTCATTCAGTCTTTGGACTGGCACTGTCAGAGTGTGGGCTGTGGTGCAGTTAGTCTACTCGTTTATTCATTATTCAGAGATTTATATACCGTAGCACCTCTCAAGGCTGCTAATCAGAAGTGCGTCAGACCCCGGCAGGGTCCAGCATGTCTGGAAACGTGTTAATATCGTATGGTTGCGTTTGTGTGCATCTTCTGGTTTCAGGGAGGATATCTTCTGATTTACGAGGTACTGTCTCATCTGTATTTCATCTGTATTGTCTTTCAAATGAAATAGTAATTTTGTTTTGGGAAGTGTGAAAGCTATTTTGATTGGGAAAAAATGGAAAAAATGATTAAAAAAGAGAAAAAGGTCAGCAGCATCAGCTATTTTGAGAGGGAAAAATAGTATTTTTCAGGAGATTTCGAGCAAATGACTTTAAAAAAAGGGTCATCAGTTGTTTGACAGGGAAATTTTTTAAGTACTTTTCGGAAGATTTCGAGCAAATGACTAAAAAGAAAAAAGGTCATCAGAAATTTTGGTCGATGAAAATGGAAAAGGTCGTCGTCCACTCCGCCGTCCACCGAGAATGTTGCGCCTCGGCGATTGTCCTTCAGTCGCTCGTTCGTTTCTCCCAACTTCGAGACCAGATCTCCACCTATGAAATTTTTCCATTTTATCGACCTGCATCCTTTGTATTTGTAGCAATGACAAGTAGTTCTTTTATCCATAAATACGGTTAGGATTGGGATAGATTGATGTTTTTGGTGTCATTTTAAAGGGGATGTGTTTATTTTTAAACTGTCTCTCACTCGTCTCTCTCTTCTGCCACAGATAAAGAACTTGCGATCCAGAAAATCTGGATCCAGCACGCAACGAGAAGACTTTTCGACAACAACGACAAACCATTGAAACTCTTCGCCAACGGGTCTGGCCTCGTGACGCCCACAAAGACCGAATCATCGTCGCAAGACCAATCATCAACGAACAATGCAAGCAGCGTCAGAACTTTTCCCGAAGTCGATGGAATCGTGCCGCTAAGTCTTTCGGGGAGTCCGCGCTACGATGCTCGTGTTATTCGGGACGGTGGTGTCGTCGGTGCGACCGGGGTCACTGACCCGGATCTACGCAGGGTGATGCTCCGAGTTCCAATTCTGCTTGCTCAGGAGCCGGCTCCGGCGCCGCAGCCTGTGCTCGAACCGCTCGACTTTTCGTGCGTTGAAAAGAAGACACGAACGGAGGGAAAGGACACGGTGCGGTCTCTGCTGCGTGAGGCGCTCTGTAAGACACGGAATATTGCGCCGGTGGAGGCTAAACCTGCCGCCGTTGCGAAGTCTGCTTCAGAGTCGGGCGGAGCGGAGAAGTCGAGCGAGAAGGAAGCGAAGTCGGACGAGAGTCTCGTGCGGACTGTGGGTGCGGACGAGGCGGAGAAGAACAGCTGTCCGTACTGCTCCAAGACCTTCCAGTATCGCTCGAGCTACCGACGGCACGTCAAGATCCACCAGGGCATCTTCAGCCACATGTGCTACGTCTGCGGCCGCAAGTTCACGCGCAAGGAGCACTTCGTCCGGCACAAGTGCAACCGACGACCGAACAAACCGAACCGCGGTGGCCAGGACCCCGGCCACCACGACCCCGGCGGCCTTGACCCTGGCTCGGCCATCTTCCCTCCCGACTGCCTCCACATGGATCTCGAAGGTCAAGAGGTCGCGACAGATCTGGACGAAACGAAGCTGAGCATAAAACTGGAGAGTCGTGACGACGAAATCGAATTCGACGTCGGTTTCGTCGACGAAGTCACCGACGAAGAGTTCGGCCGACTTCACGAGTCGCGTCGCAAGTCGTCGACTCCCCGAAAGATTGTCGTCGCCAACGAGAGTCCGTCGGACGTGAGCGACGCAGAACCGGACTTCATCGGTCGGAAGGACTTGAACGAGTCCTTCTCCGAGAAGGGTACGGGGGACGACGAGGGAAACGTCGCCAGGCGACGTGAAATCGACGGCTTCCTCGTCCCACGCGGGGAAGAGCCCCACTCTGACGACGGCGGCGGCAGGGACTCGAACATCGAATTCACATCGAACGGACCATCGTCTCTGGAAGGCATTCCTCCTCCGACCCGCGGTGGCGTCGCCGCCGGGCTGCACAGCATTCCAGGAACCCCGGAGAAGTCCGCGTTCGGACCGTCATCGGGGTTTCTCAACCTCCAGACGGGGAGCTACAAGGTGGAGGAGATCGACGACGACGAAGCGACGTCCGACTCTGGTACGAAGTCGACGATGGGGAAGGTGATAACGATCAAGAAGCAGGCCAAGTACCTGAAGCTGAAGAACGAGGCGCACATCGTCGACGGCAACCTCTGCTTCTCGTGCCCGCACTGCTTCAAGACGTTCCACCGCAGCTCGAACTTCTCGCGGCACATGCGCATCCACCGCGGCGTCTACAGCTACATCTGCCAGACGTGCAGCCGCGGATTCTTCCGTCGCGAGCACTTCCAGAAGCACAAGTGCCACCGCAAGAGCATGTCGACCGTCTGCGACCGACGCACGAAGTTCGAGCTGCTCCAGGGCAACGCGGAGTCGGGCAACGACGCCGCGAGTCCGCTGCTCGAGAACTCGGGTGACTTCGGCGAGTGGCCGTTGACCACGTCGTCGTTCCACGTCGTCGCCGATTCCGCGACCGGTCTTCTGATTCCAACGTCCGTGGAGACAACGGCGCAGTGATCCCCGTCTGCAGCTTTGCCTCGATCGAGATCGTCTTCTATGGAGGAGGGGTCTGTCCACATATTACGTATGCGGGGAGGGGAGGGAGGTTACCGGGTTGAGGCGATATCATACGGGTGCGTACGGCTGGGAGGGGTCGTGGGAAAATATACGTAAGATAAATTTCTTGTTATGGCATCCATATGACCCAATTTGTAACTCTGTGTAATCCTATGGTTTTCCGATGGTCTTTGATTACATTACAGTTAAATTATGTAATAAATAAATAAGTAAATTTTCAATCGGTAAATAAATTTTTTAGAGATGATGTTAGCTAATTCACTTTTGTAAGGGGTGGGTGTGGGGAGGATTACTGTACGTACGCATAAAAAATTTGCAATGGGTTACAATGTGGTAATGGTCGTCGAAAATGAAAATACGATTTTGCGTACGTGATATGTGGCCGATTCCCGATGCCAATTCTTTCAATCTGTGCCGGTTTTTCGATCTGTTTCGATCGAGTCTTGATCGGTTGGTCATTTCATGATTTGCGCGACGTTCATGACTTGACTTTTAGTCGTTTTTTTCACTAATTAATTAGTTTCCATTCGATAATTCTAATTTTACACATATTTAATAATTTATTATTTGTTTTCAGCTGATAGGATTTTGACGACTTCGAAAACCGTCGGCTGGTTTTCGTACGTTTGCATGACCGGTCTGATTCCTTTTCTTGCGTTTGATCTCAGATTATCTATTAAATCTCGTTGAAATCATGCCTGGTGCAAGCGCTAATCATTTGTGATTAACGTCACTGTTGTAGACTAATCCCTAAATCCATGGGCGCCCGCAGAAATTTTTGCAGTAGGGCAAAGCACGGTGGTCAACAGTTGAGTTTTTAGCAAGGGCTTGAAAAATGCATGGTCGGAAGTTAAGACTGTAGTTTACCTATTTAAGAGGTTTTTAAGTGTAAGTTTCTCAGTTTTACTTTGTGTGTGTCATCGGTATTATCAGTATCATTAGTTCGAAGAAATTTGCTAAAAACCAAAATGTAGTAGTTAAAAAATAGGTGTCAATTTTCCAGTGGGGGGAGCAAGTAAAGTGGACCCTCGTGTCCTACGTGCGGGCGCCCATGCTTAACTTACCCACTGTCGTGATCATGCAATGGTCCAAGTTTCCGAAAGGACTTCTCAGTCGAATTGATTTCTTTATTTAAGCGTTGATCTCAAATCTTTTGTTTATTTTACGTTTTCTGATTTGCGTGTGAAATCTCTCGACATGTGAAAGCATTGATGCTGATGAAACGTTTCGAGATTTCATTTATCATTTCTGTTTTAGTCACAGACGCTCACATGCATTCCTTTGACTTGTCTCTATGATGAGTTCTCTAGTTTCGCTTTTTTCCCCACGTTCTGATATTATTTTACGGCGTGCCGAGCCTTCCGTCGTGTTGTCGTGTTCTCGCCTCATGACTGAAAAAAGTTCAGGTGAGAAGAATCATTTCTGAAATTAGCCAATACTTGCCTTGTGGAGGCTTAGCGCCGAGTTCTTGTGTAGAGGTTGAATTCTGCCAACATCAAGCTCATCAAGGACTTGAGTGATACTGCTGGACCGGATGCACCTCTCACCATTGTAGATAGATTGCGTCAAATTTAAGTTATACTGTCGGAACAGTTCTATGTTTTCGTTGCGGTGTTGGGCAAACGAAGTTGCAGCGATCCACGTATCTTTTAGTCACAGACGCTCGTACTGTTTCGTACTTCGGGTCAATTTTGCTGTTCTATGTTGTGCGGCAGGCTGCAGGGGCTTCAGTTTGCCGTTTTATTTTACTGGTGACCAGGTTTCTCGTATGCTAGCGACCGCAAAATTCTGATTTACGTGTCTTCAGTGTTTTTAGTCAAATCTGTTGAAATTGTATTTTTTGGTGTTGCTGTTTGTTGTTGGGTGGTTTGACGATGTCGTGTGGGGGAGGCAATGCCAATCAATTGCTATTTATGTTTTTCAAATACGCCGAAGGATACTGTAAAGAATATCTTGTTGTTATCGTCATTATTGTTGATGTTATAATTATCAGTGTTCGTCTAATTGACGAGCGGAGTTTTGGTTTAGATTTGCTTTTGTGTTGTCTTGGTGGAGAGAGTTGGGACAAGGTGAGCAACTGCTTTTCTAAATGTTTTATTGCATGTACGTGTGTGTGAATTTAATTTGCCTCAATGCACGAGTGTGAACAGTTTCTAGGATTCTGAGTGCCCCTTGTGGAGACTCTATATGAATTGGCAATGCAGTGTTGTACAGTGCTTTACGCTCTGCTCAATCGAGTTTGTAAGTGCAGGGTTCCAGCAGTTGTTAGGTTATTTTGACGAATGCAGATAAGTTTCTCAACATTTGTGTCTTTGTTCACGTTGTCCATGATAAGAGTTTTGGACGCATGACAATTTTGCCAAATGACGGACCAGAATTTTTTTATCCGGAATTGGTTTACGCATCATCGCAAGTATTAACGAACTAAAATTAATGTTGTTGGGAGAGGAGATTCTGTTTAAATGCCTCCACCGTCGTTTTCTGTGCTTTATTTCTCTTCGCGCGCACGAACTTATGGGTTAATTGTTTTTTCAAACTGTACATAATTATGTGGTTTATATTCCAGAATCTGCTGTTGTATCATATCAGCCTTTTGCGGCTTAGCGTAGTCGGGAAGGACTTGCGTGGCCTACCATAATCAACATTATGTCATCGTTGTCGTTTTGTGAATGAATGGCTGTCGAGATTTTGAATGTCGGTTCGATTATAATTTGATATTTAACGACGGACGGTACAATCATGATTTGCGGATTGTATAGACTTTGTGTTAATTTCTAGTTATTTAATTTATTCGTTCAACGTTGATTTTTTTCCGTGTTAGTGGTTTGGTATTTCGAAGTATGTAGTTTCTTCCGTGTACACCGTTTCTGTGTTGCTTAAATGTGGTTGTGGTTTTACTTTTAAGTCGTTACCACGCGGTGAATGCCCGTGTCTCTCGTAGTGTGTGTGTGTGTTGCCTTGCCGTTTTCTGTTGCTTTAATATATATTATGTTGTCGGTTTTTGTGTTGTCAATTGAAAAATGCCGCCGTTGGTTTACATATATATATATATATATATTACGAATACGGCTTTACGTATGTTACGGTTTTATGAGTAATTTAAGTATTTGCAATAAGTCTTAATTAATTTATAAAGCTTTGCGATAATTTGTGAAACTACATCTAATGGTTATATGTGCGTGTTTTTGCATGATCTCAGTCAGCAGTTGTGTGGCTCCAAACCAATTAACGTATTACCTGTATGGATGGATCCGGATTTGACGAAGGCTTATGACAACAGAGGCAGTTGCCCTCGGAAAAAATTTCTTTGGCGTAATGCAGCACTTTTACATGGAGAATTTTATTGCGCCTTTTGTAGTCACAAGGGATCTGTTAAAAATGGTGTTTAGACGGTTTTTTAACAGTTTAAATTATGGTTATCGGATGATTAAATTTTCAGACGAGAAGGGTGGAAGTAACTTTGAGATAGTTTTGCTAGAATGTCTTATCAGAGGCAATTCGTTTTGTAAAGAAATTATAAATTGGTTTTCATACGAGTAGGTGCACGCTTCTTAATTTAATGGTTAGCGGAAACTTGCACGAAAAATTTTTTCTTTAAAAATCTTGCCAAGTGGAAGGATGTTAGAATAGAAGATTTAATAATGATTTATGGAGAGACTTGCAAATTCTTCGGTTTGAGCCTACAAGAAATGATGAAGGTTTTTATAGATCGCAGCATGCTAAAGAAGGATGTGCTTGTGAAAATTAATCATTTATTTTTCTAACTGTTTAATGCAGGTAGAGAAGGCTTTACACTGACACAGTATTCATGTAATTTGCCTTTAAAACGATGGAAAGTGTCGTCTGAAAAGTTTTATTTAGGGATTTTAATCAATTTTGTGCATAACTTTTACGCTTCTCGTAGCATACAGCTGTCTCTGTTCACATATCGTAAGACGCCGCAGAAGGTAAGAGTAGGAAAATATGGAAGAGATGTTGGAGGATATATTTCTGGGTGAGGTAATTGTGTTGCGTTTTGTCACAGATTGTGTGACACGTCCTTCGTATAATTGAAGATCTATGGACATAGTTTCGATCTGAGTTCTGCTGCATTTTCTGGTGCAAGGTATTACAGTTTTTTTGGCTTCTGATTAATATTGACTACTATTTTTACTATTATTGCTGTTATAACTACTAATGAGTTGTCTGTGGTAGCAGTTCCTTGCGTTGTTTTGCCAGGAATGCTAAAATTAATCATGTTTCAAACCGATTCTAGTTAACCCACCATGAATAATGATGCAATTTGCGCATTGCGTTTTTTAATTGGTCAATTTCTTTTGCTACAAGTCCTACTGTATTTCTTGAGAGTTTAGAGCCTTTTCTGAAATGCCTCAACAGATTTAATGTTTGCTTGCTGCGTCATGGGCTTCTTGCAACATCCGCTTTGCATGGTCTTTGGATTCTTATGTGTGATTTAAAATGATGTGGGAACGGTTGGGTTCGTGATCTATTCCGAAACATTACATTACAGTCACAATTACACCAAAGATCTTCACATGTTACAGCGATTATTATTATGATGGATTTACATATTTATGACTTTCGTAGTTATGTCGAGGTATTGAAGACATCTTTTGAGTTGTAACCTCCGTATGGTTTAGAGGCGTTGCATTCAAATATGAGTTTGCACGAGATCTTATTTAAAGGCGGTTATTACATTTTTATTCAAGGTTATTTGAATCAAGTGATTTTTTATTGCGAATGCGTTGAAGAACGGTGTCATTGTGACGTGTTGATAGTTGAGATGTTAAAAAATCAGTGTTTGATTTTTGATTCATTTATTGATTGACACGTGTGGTCTTCGATTCTAAACGGGTTAGAGGTTTGATTGATTTGTGATTGAGTTTTATCAGCCATTCGATTTCTTCTTACATGTGTGTGTTATCGATAAATTTCTGACATTTTGATCTCCTCGCAAATGATCTCAAATCGAATGTTGCCACGGCTTCAGCTATCATCTCTTCCCGTCCTCTGATATTATTCATTTTATTGGTTCCGTTAATTTGTTCAGTTGATGTCAAAGATAATAGTTTTTGTTGCCAGTTATAGTCATGCATGGAAAAACACTAGATTGCAAGGTGCGACCGTACGTATGGTATGTAGGTTATTTTTTTATAATGTACGTATGGTACACTTATGTTACGTTGGTGTACATTAACCCTCTTGACCCAAAAAACCGATATTTCGGTTTGTCAGCCATTGAGTAACGGGAACCCAGGGGCGAAAGGGTTAAACATCGATTTATTCACTTTGTGTGCATCACTCATATTTTGTTCATTCACTGCTACAACTGCTACTATCAGCGCAACTACAATCATAACAATATTATTGCATTCAGCAGATGCCTCATGATAATCCATATAATTTATTTCGCCCAAAAGACGATCATTGGATTTTCACCGATTTTACCTTAGACCTAACTGTATTTTGCTCATTCTGCAACAGTACATCTGCAATTACATTTTTAACTTACGCGTACGGTATGTGTATTTTTTCTTCGATAACGTACGTATTGTATGCGTACGTTATTTGTTTCGATAACGTACGTATGGCGGGCGTATGTTATTTCAGCAGGTAACGTACGGTCGCACTTTGCTAAATTGTGGTGAATGGTTTTAACGAGTTTCCTGTGGTTCAGGATTATTTTATGATTTAAGAGCTGATCATTGTCGTGCTTAACTATTGTTATTTTTTGTATTTTCTATTGCCAACGATTGGCTTTACACTTCAGGATAAAAAATATGAGTTGTTGTATTTGCCTTTTTTACTGTTTTTATTTGATTTTATCCAAAGTAGATCTGTATGGTGAAAGAATTGGTATGGTAAATTTATGAGTTACATGGATCTGCCACTACTCGTGACAATGAAAAGTAATCGGTTTCTTTGTTTATTGGTAGTTTTGATGTGCTCGAAGATGTTGAGTTCTTAATTTCATCTTTAAATTAAGTTATGTCAGCTCTAGGAAAAAATTTTTGAACGGCTAGAGCTCCTCAATGCCTGGGAAAGGAAGAGTTTGATGAATTTCTAATTTGAGGTATCCGTAAACACTCGGGGATTAAAAAATTCCAACTAGGAGCATTAGGGTGATAAATGGTGAGACATATTATTATTATTTGATCCTAAAAGTGTACTCTTAGTATTGCCAAACCTCCAATGGGGTATGTACCATCCTTAGGAATACAGAAATTGGGGAGCACTGTACCGAGTGACTCACTGCAGGGTTATTGTTGTAGTCATTATTGTTACACCTGTAACATTACATTACATTGTAGGCTTATTACAATTGCTACATAGACCGTTTACATCTTACATAGACCTATTGCAATTGTTATTAGGTCCCATCCGTGATTAGATAATTGCAAAAACATTCTGAAAAGTTTATTTTCTTTTATTATCTATAGATTTATGTTTTCTGGGCCATTTTATGATTAAAGGACAATGCATTTTGTTTTCTTTCGGAGGCTACATGTAATATTGTTTGGCCATAGCTTTTGCCCAGATCATCTATACATCGAATCAATATCTTTTAGGTCCCATAAATAAATAGCATAGTTTGTTGAGTTTCACATTAGAGTCACAGCTGTTGACTTTTTTCATTGCAAAAACCCTACAGTAGCATGAGTTAGCAAAGTCGATCCTAACTCTATTCATTTAGGGAAATCCTTTGCGGAAGGTGAAATTGTGACGTGTCTGTGGACATCGTGAGAAATAAAAAATTCATGAGAAAATTCAAGGGGTCTTGTTTGGGTCATATGCCCATTATGTCTAGATCTGAATTCGGTAGTATGGTGTTTTCTGCTCTACCTGGGTAATATCTTTAGTTTCGTCATAATAATATTGTTTTAGATTCGAATCACATGATGACACAGCTAATGTTTTAATTACCTTGCTTTTTATTTTCGTGTTTTGTCGTGATATTCAAGACGTGCTATATTTGCGATCAATTACAACACAGAGAGGAGTACAACTTGTCTTGTTTTATGCTCCAATGTGCTCGTTGTCACGTTCACTAATTTTCCTTAAAACATATCCCACACTGTACATGTATATTCGCTACCTCATACTGGCTGAGGCCATAAACCCGCTCCATATTTTTTCAAAAGTCTTGCTACATTTTAGAATGACAAAATTTTCCTCAATTTTGTCATTTTCCCCAGAATTTTCCAATCATGATGACTGATGACTTGATCATGCAGACCCGTGGTTTTCTGTGGTTGGCTCAGCGGTATGGAATGGCCTCCCTATTGAGCTGACCTCTTCCCTAGGTCACTCTGACGCGTTCTATAAACACTTGAGTAGGAAGCACTTCAGGAGCAGTTTTCTTGAATAGGTGCTATATAAATACGTTAATAAATAAGAGCAAACCCAGTAGCTTAACTTTGATACGGGAGGTAATTATGCTCCTGTATCATGACTGGTCATGTAACTGTTGTGGGGACTAATGTCTTGCAATAGGACGCATTGCAAGACATTGCAGAAAACCACGACATGTTGTATTAGAATTGTAGTGCATTTATCAGTTGACAGATTTTACTGGCAGGCATCTAAACAAATAAGACAAAATTCATTTCAACAACTTGACCAAGTTCATTTAATTGCAGCTGATTTGCACATCACCATTTTCTTTCAATTAACAATTATCACACGTTAGACATTGCGGGGAAACTGGAGTACATAGTACAAGATAAAATACTGGGCAGATATATATATTCTTTACGTTAGAAATGGCACGAATTCACAACACTCTTCACCACTGGTGATATTTCTAACTATTACTATGATCAACGTGTAAAAATATGACATGCGAGACGTTACTAAGCATGAAATTTTCACTACTAATACCACTTGAAAGCAGTTATATATCTCAGAATCAATTGCACAAAATCCCATATCCAGTACCTGGTATATTGTAGCTTCTCCAGTTTTCAGAATAGTTTTGTATATTATAATTATAGATCATGGCAGCTCAAAATATTAATGAAAATAGTAAATTACGAAGACTTCAGTTATTAGTTTTAAGAATTATTCGTATTAGAGCTCGATAATCAGACAATTTGTGACGAATGGCACCAAGACTACGACTAGATCAGTCCACACTTTACTTTCCATTTCCATTGGTAAATTCCAGGACATTCCTGTTTTGAAGCTGATATATATGGAGGTGCTTATAATATTCCATCAAATTTTATTCATTTAATTACCAAATCAAGCAAATCTCCCCGAATTGAAATAAACGCACAAGCCTCGCATCAAGTTCACTGGTAAACTTGCCAGACTGAACAATGGTTGAAACTAATCACGAGTAGCTTCAATTTCAAGTTTACTAAACCAGCTGTACTGACAACAAAAATCACAGTTTCCAATAGCGCGTTGTTACAATTGCCACTCCTCTGCTCCGAGACAGAAATAAGCCCATGCACTTTCTGTGCATCTTACCTGGACATTAACTAGCAACCCTCTTGCAGCTTTTCAAAGCGTTTATGGCCTTGCATCAGTTTAACCAATATCACCACCTTTTATTGCGGTGCATATTCTACAGGACGTGCTGTAAAATTTATGTCACTTATTTCTTCCTATCAAACCAAACTGAATCGAAATGCTTTGTCTTAAAAACAAAAGGTAATCAAAGCCCATACACCGAAATATGATGCTACACAAATGTCTGGTCCTGTTACAGTACATCACATTGGACAAGATTCATCATTATTCAGATATTTTTTGAATTTGCCCCCCCGTTTTGAAGTTCAAATATCAACAACCGTCAAAGGTCTTGCAATCGGCAGAAGTCATTTCCAGCACGGCTTCAGCACCCATTCAAGCGGGCAGCAGTGGTGAAGGACCTCTCCCTAATAAGTCCAAAGAAAATGAGCATTATAAGAGGCCATGTGGTTGCTGCATTTACAAAAGAGATAGACATCCTGTCATGTTTGATAAAGTCTGACGGCTCCTCAAGATATTTGCTTTCATTTTACACAGGAGCATTGTCCTATACTGATCGAAACTGATAAGCCTGTCAACTGATAAGAGAACTAAATCTGATCACAGTCTTCATTCAAATGCTCACTGCCATTTGCGTGCAGTCAAAGATAAAACCGATATAAAAACACTTAATGACAGCTGAACCCTATCAAGGATTACGAGTAATTGAGTTCTGCTGACACACAATTACTGCATAAAGCCACACACACACACACGTTATTATCGTATAACATAATTTTAACGTCGCTAACAGGAAACTTATTAAAGTTAACACGAGTGAGTCAACTTACAGAATGCAATCCTAAGAAAGTGAAACACAATCGCAAACAACAATTCATCAAGGCAGCCAGTGTAACAGACAACTACGGGAATCATATATCAAAGCAAAAAGTATCAACTTTCACCAAAAAGGCCGAAAACATACATAAACTGTGTTATAAAAACCACATATGCGTCATAATGCTATCTTTGTCAAGTAGTTGAGTGCTAGGCGTACGAGGCAGGGGTCCAGAGGGAGCAAATGCCCCCAAATTTCAGGCAAAACTGCTTTTCGGGCAAGCAGGCCCAGGCAAAATGTTAAAAAAATTTGATGACTAAAAAAGGCCGTCAACTTTTCGGGCAAGTCTGTTTTTTCGGGCAGGCAGACCCGGGAAAAAGGGGAAATAGTAAAAAAATGGAAAACAGATTTGATGACTTAAAAAAAAGGTCGTCAACTTTTTTCTGGGAGAAAGTAATATTTTCCCACACAAGATTTCAGGAATTATTTTTCGGGCAGAAGTTAAATCTTTGCCCCCCATTGCTGAAATCTCCCGTACGCCTATGAGTGCTATCGAGTAGTTGAGTGCTACCAAGTAGTTGAGTGCTACGTCGCAATGAGGATGTCAGTCTCTCGGTGGATAACACAAGTTCTACCTTTCGCACCAATATCGCAAATTTTGATTTTGCACTTTTAACACAGACACAAGTGAAGCACATGTTACGAAAAAGAATTTTGATTCTACTAACAAGTTGTCTCGTAAATCTCAATTAAGTTTGGATTAAGCACACTAGACAGTTTTATAATCATGATTAGCTCTGCAGCAAGGTCCTGTCGTCCCGGCATGATTGGTCATGGAAGAGGAATAATTTTTAGTAGAACACTGGCTTCCAGTTGAATCTGTGCACCCCCTAATTTATGTCCGATGCCCTTGCCAGAAACGACGTGTATTGCGTATGCGCCATTTTATCAGAAGTCTACAGCTGCCAACTTTTCGAAAGCACCACATGACAGATTTGTACATCTTATAACGACATAAGAGGTGAGAGATATTCAAATCTGAACTAGCACCAAATACGGCAATCGAATGCCAGAGAAAAAACTGTTTATGTAATTGAAATGCTCCTTCGCAGAGAAATTACTCAGTGCAGAAATAACGAACAAGTTGTCGAATAGTTTGGAAGGTGATTGTTCATGTCCTTCATGGATATTGTAAACACTGATTTTAAGGCAGTATCACAAATCGGCTATAATGGTATGGGTTGTAAAGGAATTCCGTAAGCTACCCATATTATTCTTCTACATTATATTACAGAATTTTGGCACAACCGTTTTTTTTTAAATAACACCAAAAGAGCCGAGAATAATCTAGGAATATTTCGTTTTAGCAAAATAATGTGGACAGTGCTCGACAGGTTTCCCATTTCAATCATTAGAAAATTTCATCAACAAACGCACTGCTATAATCGTGTCAATCCATTAACGAGTACCAATGGACCACTGAATTTTTGCCTAGCCCCTTAAAGAGTGCCACAAAATGTCCAGTTCTACACACATACATCAGTGGAATGTATGAGAAAATGTCCAACACAACCCAAGAAGTAGAAGTATTATAAGCAGAAGCATAGAAGTACAATGAATGAAAACGGCCAGCTTATTCATCTTGGTAGTTTGGCGCAATGAATTAGACTTTTTAACAATCCTCTGCATGACAGAGAAAATGTGCAAGACATCTTACTTAACGTAACCTCGCCTCAAACCAAATGCAGCCTTACAGCCTGTGGAATGAACCACAGCCCAAACTCTCAACAGCTCCAATAATTCTAGGCGAATAAAATTAACACGTTACTTTCATTTAATTCACATTCAAGATCAAAATTTAAATGCAGAATAGTTTAACCAGGGTCATATTTAAGGAGAGGGTCAAGGGTTCCACCCCCAAAAATTTCAGATTTTGCCCTTCACCACCGAGGTAAAAAACCACAAAGAAGCAGTTACTCGAAACGTATTAAAGGGCAAAAGATCGTCAGATTGATAGATCGGTAAATTAACCAAAACTTCATCTAATAAACTAAAACAAAACGAGCAATATTAGAGATCGCCGACAATTTCCGCTGTTAATAAAGCATGGAAGCTAGGAATTAAAAGGTCAAAAAAGTCATGTAAGTGGCACAGGGAAGCAGTAAAGAACACTACCATTGTGTTTATGCAGCATGGAGAAATTGACACTCCCATGCAAAAAATTTCTGATATGTACAGTCCTCAGTTTACTCCTGAAATTTTTTCATAAGCTACCAAACACTGGGGTTGTTGTTAATGTGTAGGGAGAGGGAGATCTTCGAAGACACTGATCTACATTTAAAAAATTCAGACAATTCATACTGCTAAATAAAAGCCTAGACATGATGCACAAAAACGAACTAAAAAATTTCGTAAACATTCGAGAGCTAATTCACACAAACTGAGGCTAAGAATTCACTAGCATTTTCCAGCTTCGAATCGTAGCTGTTGCCGTGCTAGTAGCGGTTGGCCCGGTTGCTAGTTGCTGTTAGCCACACCAAGCTTCTTCTTTAGGAATTTTGATGAGATGCGTTTCACGTTGTTCTGCATGATCTTCAGCCCACCGTACTTCAGCCACTCCTCGTCGAACTGCGCTTCCAGAATTTCTGCTCCGCGTTTTCGTGTCAGCCCGGTTTCCTCGAGCGATAACTCGCACATCTTCATGTCGTCGACACCTTTGCAAATTTAACTTAATACAATTAATAACCTTTCAACCGTTAAGTAATTGTGATTAGTAACTTCTATTGCTTCGGTGTCACGTGATATTCTATCCCCCCTTAAAACTATCCAGGGGATGAATTAATCTATCCCCCCGAATGGATTTAGCCGGTTTAGACAATCCGGAGGGATAAAACCATTCCATCCCCCTTTATTGGAAAATGCATGTAATTGAAAACTTTATGCTGAAATAAAAATTTAAAGTGACTGCAATTGTTTTGAGAGTTCTAAGCAATGTTCAGAGAAAGGTAACTCGATTGACTAAAAAATCCTCTGGTAATGATCAGAGTGGCATTCTAAACATTACCATAATCAAAATGATTTAAAGGGTGGTAGTGAGTTATTGCAGACAACTCTACATAATGAGGTGCACAGCAAGACAAGGATATAGTCGTACAATTGTCCTGAATCCAGGGTAAGCTGGGAATAATCAGCAAGTCGTGGGATGTACTACTGATCCATGGGATCATATCCAAGACCAGAGGATTCACCTACTGACTAAGGACTGAACAGCAGGGAATGAGGTCTGCATGTTCCAAGAGGAGCGGGTGGTGGGGGGGAAGAGAAACACTGAATGAGTTTCTCTATACATTCGTTCAAGATTCACATTGCACCCCTTCAAGTTGACTACTCAGAAGCGCTCCTAAGCCCAGCCCACTGAACGTGGCTAAAGATGAAAGTTGAGATGCGCAAAGAAGGAATCAAGGTGGACCCTGGAAGACAAGTGCAGCATCAAGCGGAGCCCGTTCCAAAGTGAGGGGCCAACCACCGAGAAAAGACAATTCTGCTTGGTAGCTGTGAGGGCAAAAGGGACTCTATTTATTGAGCAGGGTAAGCGGAGAGAGTGACGAACCAGTGCACTCAAGGTAGGGCAGGATAGGTCACGAAGATAGATTGGAGCAAGACCCTAGGTTCCCAAATAAATAATCAGAATTCACAGTTACATGCCAAGCATCCTACCATCATATGGACCTTCACGAAAGACGGACGATAGACTGCCTCACTCACCTGCGACGAGAAGCACTGGTTCCCTGCCTGGATGCAGCTCCATCTGTCGGGCGATCCACTTGCCGTCGAAGTGAGCGTACCACCATCCCTTCGGCTGATGTTGTTCGTCGTCGCGGTGGATGTCGGACGGTTTCATGAATGGAATGCGGAAGTAGCGTTGCAGGTCGCTGTTGTTGCCTGGATCAACCTTTGCAACGGCGTTGCTCTCGGCTGCAGCAATACAACACTACTGGTTAAGCAACATGTTACTATCAATACAACGCTACTGGTTAAGCAACATGTTATATCAATACAATGCTACTGGTTAAGTAACGTGTCATATCAATACAACGCTATTGGTTTAATAAGTAACATGTTATATCAATACAATGCTACTGGTTAAGCAACATGTTACATCAATAAAAAAATACTGGTTAAGCAACATGTTATGTCAATACAATATTACTGGCTAAGCAGCATGTTACATCAATACAACAATACTGGTTAAGCAACATGCTATATCAATACAATATTACTGGTCAGGTAAAATGTTACATACAATAAAACACTATCGGTAGAGTAACATGTTAAATAATTATCATTAGCAGCAGATTTCATATCATTGGGCAGGAAGCACGTATACACACCACTCCGCTTTTCTACAATAATATATACTTCTGTTGTTGCTCTTCTTGAAGTTTTGGTTTAATGTGCAGCACAAAAACAACAATGGCAATGCAACAATAGGAGACAGACAATCCCTTTCTATTGTGGTTAAAACAATATCTATTGTCACCTGCGTTCATGATCGTCTTTGGTGCGCGTTCGTCGGCCGCGTTGGCTGCCTGTCGCTTCTTGTTTTTCGTCTTCCACTCGTGGTAAACTTTCAGACGTCGATGAAATTCCTCACGACATGCCTCCAACAAATCGACCTCTGCAATAATTCATGGAATTTAATCAAGTTATGCCTCGATCAATCAAAAATCAATCAAGAAATCAATCAATCTTTATTGATCACCACGATAGTAATACGAGCACGCAGTTTAAAAAATTCGTATGCAGATTGTGAATAGGAAAATCCAAAGGAACATAATATTATGATTCCACCAAACAGAGTTGTTCTATTTATATCAGTTAATAAATAATTATACATTGATTATAAACATTTAAATAATTATATCTTCAGAGTTTACATTCTCAAGTAATGTGATGTGTTTCCTATGAATTTAAGTTCACGCTTTGCCTATTTTGTTGCTCGAATAGTGGAGAAAAGCCAGGACAATCTCTTTCCATCTTGGCCCTCTGCCTGTACTAAGTCTGGCTAAAGAGGGAGGGGACAATGCCAATCAGCTTGTAATGACCAAACCACTACCAGCTGGTAACCAGATGCACTCTCTCACTTACGCAAATAGATAATACATTTTCTAAATCCTAATTTAAATAATTTTATTCTTTTCTAATATACTACAACAAATTCATTTTATTCTGATAAATAAAAAAATTCTATTCGAACAAAAACCTAACCTGCAATCTCATGCAAATAAACACACACACACAAAAGTAACATTTCCATAATAGCAGCTCACTTTGCATATAATTTAATAAGTTTCCGAATATTAAAACAGCTTATATTGTCACTTTAATTAGCCGTTTTGTTTTTCTTCAAACTTCCAGAAAAACTCTCAGACTTTAATGCACTCAGATATTTTTACCACACTGTACTAAATCACGCATTTGCAAATTTAGTATTCTGCCATCAATAACTTAGGTTCGGCATCTTAGCAACATGTGACATCTTAGCAGTATGCGACATCTTAGCAATATGCGAATTAATATACCGGTACATTAGTGATGTTGTAGTGATATTCTGCCTACCGCACGATGTGTTAATCGTGTCACGCAGTTGGGCGTAAGTCCATTTCGAAAGGTCATGCTTCTGTTTTGATTGCTTCGGGTCCTTCAACGTCGCCACCGAATTCGATCTGAAAGAAGAATGCAAGTAAGAAACGCTGCTCGTCAAATCGGTAAATAATTGGCTAACCACAACAGCAGCCTGAACATCAACAAACACTATAACTTGTTACAATTTCTTTCAATTTCTTAATGAGAAATATTTTATGATTCCCATAATACCGCTATCTGCAGCACGGTTAATTGAGTGATGTACAAATTCTGATATAAAACCATTCCTCAGCACTTCTGACAAGTATTATAAACAATTACGTGAAAATAACAGGACACTTGTAAAACAAACGTAATTCACCAACAGTCAACTGGCTAATCAGTAACTTCTATAGCGCCGGCGTCCAACGCACAAACATCAACTGATGGCTCTCAAAAACCAAGTCTTGATCGATGTCCAGAAGATCAGTCCACTAAGACAGAGAGGGAGGTAGTTGATCTCGACCGGGAGCGCTTCCGAGTAGATATCTTGGAAAAGGGGTAGGGAAGGTCGAAAATATGACATTTTGCATACATAATCCAAGCTTGTGATGTTTAAACTGAGGTTGAGTTCTTTACCGCGTCAGCTGTTGTACATCCTCCACCATATTTGAGTCTTCCTCCACGAGACGTAACGCCAGCTCTCTATCAAGACGCTCTTGCTCCAACTGCTGTTGCCTGCACACACATACACACACATAGCGTCAAAACTAAAATTAACCTAACTTCAATTACCTATGCTCCAATATTTCATTACCAGACAGCAAAATAAAATTTATCTGGCCATCTCTAGATGCATCATACATCTTCTAGATCATCGCTACGGCATACTTTTAGTTTATGCATCAAATTTACTGAACTTGAATACGAATAATTAATTGGACCAACTATTCGGCTGAATATGAATAGTGTGCAAAATAAATATACCAATAACATTCAAAATTTCAAATGTGGGCAAGAGTTTAAGTTCAGTAAATTATCACCAATTCGGTAGTACCCTAATATTACAATTTAACGTTTCCAAGAGACAGTGGAACATAAAAGTTCTGCCAACCTCGTTCGTTCTTCTTCCATCTGTTTCTCCGTCTGCTTTTCCCGCTGAGCCTAAAGAAGCAAAAATCATAATTTTACGTGACTTAAATGGCAAACACATACATACACACATACATGCACACACATACATACACACATACATACACACATACATGCACACACATACATACACACATACATACACACACACACTTACACTTACACGTGTTTAATTGTTTCACTGAGATTTCTGTTGTTGACTCAACAAACAGCGGATTGATTGATTGACTGATTGATTTGATTGATGGAATTTCTAAGAAGTGCATCAGTTCTGCTTTCTTCACAATAACTTAAACGACGAATTCACATTTAACCGACCCATAGCTCATTAATCTTCACGAATAATGCCAAATGTCCGCAAAACGTTTATTCTGGTTCCTTCTGATCTCCTCAAAACACACAATCTCAAAATTTATTCCTCCAAAGACATTTAATCTCCTTGGAAGAACACTTACCACATTCTTGCGATCGACTTCATCTTGTTTCTTTTTAGCGTCCTCTTCTTTCTTCCTCCGTGACTCAATCTCAACCATCCTACAATTCAGTCATCAAATCACTTCATCAATTTCTAACATATTATACCTATTTACCACACCATATTCACTTACCACACAATACTTGCTTACCATACCATACTCAATTACCACACCATACTCATTTACCGCACCATACTCATTTACCACACCATACTCATTTACCACACCATTCTCATTTACCGCAATATACGCATTTACCACACCATATTCATTTACCGCACCATACTCACCCCCACCATACTCATTTACCACACCATACTCATTTACCGCACCATACTCACCACACCCTACTCATTTACCACACCATACTCATTTACCGCACCATACTCATTTACCACACCATACTCATTTACCGCACCATACTCACCACACCATACTCATTTACTGCACCATACTCACCACACCATACTCATTTACCACACCATACTCACTTACTGTATCAAACTTATTTTCCTTATCACATCTATTAACCAAGATCTACTTGACCATATTTGACACCGTTAAACATGTAAGAAATGACGTCTAACAAGCCGCAGACGGACCACCTAGACTTCTGCAACTTACTGTCGTTTCGTGTCATCCTCTTCTTTTCGTTTTCGTTCTTCATCCTCCTTGCGCTTCCTCTCTCGCTCCATCTCCTCCTGCAAGACATCACAGAAAAACAATCAATGGAAACATCTGGATGGCAGAACTATTTAGAGCTTCTCAAACCTATCTATTAATAGTATATATATATACACAAAAATATGTATACAAACATACATAACAAATATACACACAAACATATATACTAACTAGTCTGACTTACACATATACAAACATATACCTATACAAACATACATATATACATACATACAAACATGCACAGATATAAACATACACATTACAAACATACACATATACAAACATGCACACATAGAAACATACACATTTAAAAAAATCTCTGCAAACATGTATAAGAGCAGAAGGTCTCTTTCTGTCACATATCTGACAAGGATGATAAAAACAAGTAGATACCAATATGAGCTTAACAGAGAGCTAGCTTACTTGGAAAACATAACCTGATTGCATAAATAATCAAAAATGGAAAAAATTGGAAACAAAAGACATCACAAGAAGGAAAATAACGTTAAAAAATTAAAATAATGATTAATCAGATGATAAAAGAAATATGTTCGTGATGCCAACTTGAATCTTCTTCAGTCTTTCCTGTTCCTCAGCGATCTTCTGAGCTTCCACCATTTTGCGTAGATCACCAAACGACTTTTCTGTGGCCTTCATCAGACTTTCGTAGATCAAATCCAGCTCCTTCTGTGTAACTTTAGCCGAAGTCTGCAAAGTCCAGCACAGCAAAACCAGCCATTTTACAAGAAATTTGTTCACATCAGAACGAATAGGTGAGAGGGGTCAAAAATGTAGAATAAATTTCAATTTGGCAGATGGCTATGAATTCACCATAATTTGTGAAGTAGCAAACCGGTTTTGATGCCATCGGCATTATTAGATTCAGAATAGAGATGCTTGTAAAGATGCTTGTTGAGATCCTTTTATTACCCAGCAAAATTGCAGAATAATCCATGAGGGTTTCCTCAAGACTTTAATGATACGAATATTCAGAAACTTTTAATTTGATTTTCTTACAATAAAGTAATGAAATAATCAAATAAGTATAAAAGTATAACTTCAGTTACGAAAAAGATATTTTCAGTCTGTAAAAAGTATTTTAAAGCTGAGCCAATGCAGCATCTGACTGAGAGCAAAAAGGTCAGAAACCGACATGTGACGGGTTTTGAGCCGCTGTGACACATATATATTGTGAGAGTCTTGCTCTGCTACCTGACTCAGAAACAACGATTACAATCTTTCTACTGAAATCACATCAATGGATGATGATAAAATTTCAATCAAAGAAAAGAAGACTAGCTCTGCACTCAGATAAAAATGTCCAGTCAATTGAACCAACCTGTATCTTCTTCTGTCCCTCTGCAATGTCCTTCTCGATGAACGTTATCTTCTGAATGGCCGACTCTTTGTCCTTCTTCAGCTGACCAGCCAACTGACGCATCTGGTCCAACTGAGAACTCAGGCTCCGTATCTTAACCATCGTCTTGATTCTGTATAGTCAGACAATGAACAGGACTTTTAGAATGCAACTTACAAGTCATATTGGAAAATAAACAACTGGTTTCATAGCAACACTGACACGATCTCAATTTTTTAACAAGTTGCAATAAAAGAAGAACCCACAGAGCAGAAGGGAATTACACAAAATAGAACAGAATGATTACAGAATAGAACAGAATGATTACAGAATAGAACAAATATGATTACAGAATAGAACAGAATGATTACAGAATAGAGCAAATATGATTATAGAATAGAACAGAATGATTACAGAATAGAACAGAATGATTACAGAATAGAACAGAATGATTACAGAAAAGAACAAAATGCAAAAGAACCATACACAACAGAACATAATGGGAGAAAAATGCTACAGAACGAAAAAGAATTGTGCACAATAAAGCAGAACCAAAATGAACGAAACAATGACAATGAATAGAATTGCGTAGAATACAAACGGTACAGAACAAAATCAAATGGTTCAACAGACAGGAATCAGTTACAAAACAATAGTTAAAGGATGGAACAGGCGAATAAAGTTCTGAATGCAACAGTCGTTCAAACAATGGAAAGTATTTCTCTACGAACCGCGGTCTGTACTGGTGTTTGCTGTTCCACATTCGAATCGCTGACTGGAGCTTCACAAGAAGACCTCGTCGATAAGCAATCTTATTCTTCACTGCAAACACAACAGAAAGGCACAAAATTTAACAAAACGCAGAAGCATCAAGGAGCAATTAAATTTCAGTTCAAGCAATGAAACCATCACAGAATGAGGCAACAGATAAGCAATCAATCATTACAGGTAAACATGACTGGGTTGGAAGCGCTTCGGAGTAGCTCTCTCGAATGGGTGAAAATTAAGTCCCTAGAATGAACGAATAAATGAATGAACAAAGGTCTTTCTCCCCAGCAATGCCATGACTCATCAATTTAATTAAAAAGACAATGGGTTCAAGACAATAACGCAGATCTAAGGCAATGAAACATTATCAAAAGTTCTCGAAATCTGTCTGCAAATCTTTGTTCTCTGTTCTCAGTGCATTAATGTATTGCACTATTGTATTGCACTATTGTATTGCACTATTGTATTGCACTATTGTATTGCATTATTGTATTGCACTCTACCGTATTGAAAATTTTATATAGCGCCTCTAGTAGGGTGAGCCGTTCAGAGGTGCTCCCAGTGCACAAGGACACAAAAGAATGTTTATGAGAGAAGCAAAGGAGGATGGTGTGCAAAAACCAGTCAGAATTTGAGATCGAGAATAGATGAGGAGAGCACATTCCAAAGAGAGCAACAAAATGAGGTAAAGAACCGGAACTGAACCATAGATCTGTTCTAGCGCAAGGAACTAGAAGACCACGTTTGCTTTCGACGAGTGAAGTGAACAATACGAGGAGGAGTATTAGATATTTCGGAGCAAGACACATCAATTGGTGCTTTCGAGACAATAACAAGGATTCTGAATTTCATGCACATTCGACACCGGTGCTACAGAAGTTGCAAATCAATAATGAAACAAGAAGAGCAATTAATATACGAACGTTTAATGACGGAGAGTGCGCACCACTGGACCTTGCGCCACCGCGACCAGATCAGCCACCTCTTCACCTTCTTGATGAGCAGTGCAAGGTTCTCCGGATCCGATCGCATGATCTGATCGAATTCGGCGAACTTTCCCGGACGGAAAAAAACCTTCGTCATTCCGAACTTGAAGTCGTTCTCATTCAGTCCGAGAGCTTTGAACAGAGCCTGGGAATGAAAAAACCCCACAGAAATGAATGAACCTGGGAAAAGAACATGATGCTATGATCAGCTCAAGTTGCAGAAGTTTTCTTACAGCAAACGCCGAAATAACGATAACAGTATTAACTGTTTTTTAAAGACATAAATGGTTTTCGTTTCTTGAATGGGTGCTAAGACTGTTCCATGCGCGAGGGCAAGCAGCCATAAAGGCCCGATCACATAGTTCTAAGTGACATTCAAAATCACATTGTAATTCAGCACAGAGAATGGTTTCAATCTAGTCTGTTCTTTGATCGGCGCTATATAAATGTCTAATTACAGATTACTAGAAGAAGAAATTGAAGACCAACCTTGCAGAACATTCTTGCGTCGAGTCGAGCGATTTCTGGCGGCATGTATTGTTTGTACGTGTTGTAGAGGTCGGAGAATTGTGTTCGCGACGGAAAGCCCTGCTGCATCAACTCCAGAACGGATGTCATTCCTAACCAAACAAAAAAACAACAGCCTAACTGTAATCAAATGCTTCTTCAATAGCAATGATTTGATTAGGCCTGCGGATTTAAAATTTTAGTCAATTTATTTTGGTTTGTTCCATCAATTTTATTAACTTTTAACACTTTTTTCATGATGTAAAGCGGTCATTTCTGGAGTAAAAAGATGGTGAACAATGGTAACGTAAAAGTTTTTGGAGTGGAAAATTAAGTAATCATTTTGCATTTGAGGTAAAATGCTGATGGAAACGTCCAAGATGGCAACAAAATTAATTGCTTTCATTGCAATGAACATCTTAACTGCTTAGACCAATTGTAAATTACCACAGCTATAAGTAGTAGTATATCTTTAAAACTATTTGTGTAAACCAAATTGCGACTTGCAGTTGGTCGGTTACTAAAGAATATTCTATTCTACGTAAACACGTGAATACCTGAACATTGCAGCTGAGTAAGAATCTGGGTTCCCTCAAACAAACGATCAACCATTCGAATGTTCGGCTTAACACAACGGATGAAGTTTGTTCCCTACACAAACAACAACAAAAACAACCAGATTAAACACCATCAGCCCACGAAGGGTGAGAACTTTCGAGTGGATTTCAATCCCTCAGTCATTCGTAGGGCCTTATCTTTGCACACCCCAACCCAGCATCAGGGTTTAAACTCGGTTGAAACGTCTGGGTACGGCGTTCCCAATGCTCTCAAAATTCTTTGCAGGCGTTCCCACTGCTCACCATGCATGGAACCCTGGGAACACATGCGTTTATAATAAAACCCTTCTTCTGTGTTCTCACTGCTCACCCATTTGGCATTCCCACGAACCACTTTAACCACTGTTCAATGTTGACCATAGTGGGACTAATTAGAACCTATGCTGACTTAGAACAAAAATCCGGATGGCGCTATTTGTATATCGACGCTCACCGTGCTCGTGAGCTTTTCCATGAGCAGGCCGAGCTGCGTACGGAACTTGCTTCCGACGCTGACGAACGCCAGCTTTCCGACGTTCTGAGATTCCGTTCCCTGGAAGATGGCCTTCACCAGCGGACTCTTGCTCTCCATGATGAGCACTTCCAGCGATGCGTGCAACGCGTCGTTGTTCTTCTCGATGAATTGCGCCTGCAACGAAACAACGCAGAGGACGATGAAGTGTTGCACAGTTTGACAACAGCCGGAAGAAATTATGGAGATGGAAGATCGGAGGAATTGAGGAGGAATGGAAAGGCGAATGGATGGAAGGATGTGGAAACGGAAAGTAGCCTGGAATAAAGATTGGAGTAATGGAACAACGAGATAATTGCATGGAAGACATGAAAATGGAGAGATGGAAGAGAAAGGGAAGAAAGATATTCAGCGTGAAGATAATATGGAGAAAAGATAAATAATGCTGGGGTGGATAAATGGAAAAGAAAGAACAATAGTGCCACTCATAACATCCACACAAATTATGCATGCTACGTGAATATGTTTCTACAACCTGGAATGAATGGATAGACAATGGGGAAACTGGATTAGTGGAAAAACGACAAAAGGAGTGGAAAAAATGGGGAAAAAAACAAAGAAGGGATGAATAGATGGAAATACTCAACACAGGAAAGAATCAATGAACAGAAGAGTGGAGGGACGGAACACCATCCACTTAAGAACATACGGATGGGCCAAGAGTGCCCCCGAGTAGTTAGGTCTCTTGAAGTGGCAATATATATGTCCCTAGAATGAATGAATGAATGAATGTTTATTTATCCAGCGTATTACGATTCTGACTTACAGTGTGGTAGCAGACAGCACCAGCGAAATGTCTGATAAGAAATCCCTCCTCATCTCTGATTTCACGGTGACTTTTGAGCTTCGACTTTCTAGCCACCTATAACACCCACACAAATTGTGCATATTATGCGAAAACAGGTCTATGACCAAGAATGACATCCTTGTTACACTGTGTCCCTTGGGCATCCACGCATAGTTTAGAAATAATAGTTTAGAAATGTAAGTTGAAAAAAATGAAACTCTGCAATAATTTTTAATAACTATTAATACATATTTAATCATTAGTTTTTTGTAACAGAACCTTTCTGACAATTCTTAAAATATGATACACATGTTTTCAGACACACATAATAATATGCCCATTGCCCATAGATAATTTAAGCAATTTTTATCTAACTTAGTCAACCATTTGAACATTTATACAAATAAAAAAAATTCTAATTAGTACCCTGAGCTTGTAAATTATTCAGGTGTTGTTGGAAACTACCTAAACTGCATATATTGTATCGTATCTGTAAATTTACATACAGCCTCTCGCAGAATGACTACACATAAGCTACACCTAAAAGGTAGCCTGTCTGCCATTCTTCCACAAACATAAGCTTTTTCTTAAAACTCCAGATTTCTCAATTGCTTTAAAAATCAAAACCTTTTAGCAAAGCAATTTCTATAAAACTCGTCACGATGAAAAACATCAACCACAGTGAACAAAACAAAAGTTATCGTTGGCATCGACTCACACTCAGTCTATAGTGGTTCTTGTTCTTGTTGTGGACTTCGAGCGTGAAATGGTCGTACGATGGTTTCGGAAGTTTGTTCTCCTCATCGAGAATGTCGAAGATACCAGTGCTCTTGTTTTCAATCAGCTCTAGAAACAGCAGAGAAGCAGCAAACATGACCCACATGTTGAGAAATGACAACAGCGATCATAGGAGAATTTTTGACAGATTGATTGACTGATTGGATGGACTTACTGACTGAGAGTCAAAATGATGAAGACATAATAATCGACATGCAAACATAATCACGCAGACAGAGAGACAGACAGAGAGACAGGCAGGGACAGAAAGACATAGATCCCTGACAGGCACAGAGAGAGACTGAAAGACAAGTGCGTGCAGACAGACAAAAAAGGCACAAACACACAGTCAAAAGAAGAAGAGACACAAGGAAGAACAGACTGACCTTTAATCAGAGACAAACACACCAACACACACACACACACAAACACACACCCATACACACACACACACACACCAACACCCACAGGCAGTTACCTACCAATGCAATCCTGGTTGTCGGTGTAATGTATCTTCTTAATGTTCAGTCCTTCTTTCTCGTAAAGAGCTTGCTCCTGCAAAAGGGAAAAAAAACAGACAAACTGAAGTTATGTGACACCAACGCAAGTCTTGAATTGTACACTGGAGTTCTGCACGATGCTAGGACTTCAGGATTTCAAAATGCGTTAGTTTTGAATTGCCTTTAACAAAAAAACTTCTAAAAACTCCAAGTGTTAAAACTTAGTTGGTGCCAAAAAGTAGCAATGACAAGTTGAGACAAAGAAAAAAGTTCTACAAATTTTACCTTAACCTGTTGGAGGTGAGGTGGAGTGTGACACACCCCAGAGGCATTCTACTTTAAATTTTTAGCGGAAAACATCGAGCCAGTTCTAATTTGTTTTTTCTACCTTTGTGAATATGAAATACGGACACTTTACCACAATTTCAGGTAATTTGAACGAACAGTTTTTTTTATTTTGTTGCATATTTAAAGGAAATTGCATTTTTTCGTAGAAAAAAATTATACATGTTGATTTTATGAGCCATGATTTGCAATGCGAGTGTGCCTTGAACACGTCAATTCTGTGTTGGCATTGAGAAGGCTGACGACAATGATGGCTAAAACATTTTATGTTGTATTAAAAATATATATATTATGATTATTCGTGCACTTGATAATGTTGCACATGAGGACCCAAACTTGCATGGGTTAAGTACATATTGGATGGGTTCACCTTCTAGCCATCTAATAAGGATTGAAAACAGATATTTGTTCGTGGTAATCGTCTGTTTAGTTGATTATTGATAATAGAAGAACAGTTTAACTCAACTTAGTATTTTCCATTTGATATCGCGGCTTGAAAATAAAAATATGTATTGGGGTTTGTCAGACCCCACCTCACCTCTGGCGTTACAAATGGTCACCTCACCTCCAAAGGGTTAACAGTTTAACAGACCACATCGCTGTCACCTTACCCTATATGTATACGAAAAGGCCTCTAAATTTCTATCACAAAACTGTATTATATTACAGAAACTGTTAATAAAACTACAAGCCACTCCTAAATTAACTACTTTAGACATACTCCTACTTAAATTATAAATTAAACAAATGAGAGGAATTATAGGCTACAATCTGCAATAATTGAAACATTTGCACAACAATATGCAGTCTCTTATCTTATAAGATCTGACCAGTTGTAGGTCCATCTGTCTGGAATAATCTCCCATTGGAGAAAAAGTTACCTAGGGTTAACTCCTCAGTGTTTTACAGGCTCATGAAGTCTATTTGTATTACTGTGGATGGACTGGGAGCACCTCTGAGTGGACTTCTTAAAGGGGCGTCCTATAAATTCTTGAAATGAATGAGTGAACTGATAGATCGAACTAAAGAGATCGATTTGTGGATCAAAAAGTCGTTCTTACCTCTCGTAGGATCCTGTTATTGAAGAACTGCTGAAGTTTCTCGTTGCAATAGTTGATGCAGAACTGCTCGAAGCTATTCGTCTGGAAGTATTCTGTCACAAGACAAAAACAAAACAATCAACAATTCTTCAACTTAAAGAAAGAACATCAGCATCAGATTAACAAGAATTAAACTAATCCCCATTAGAAGTTTTTTGTCACCAAGCACCACCTTATACACGAATGATTGATAACAACAATGGTAAAAGACGTCTATTGTCTTGTGACAATGGCGCCATGGAAGTGCGCAGACAAAGGCTGCGATGCTAACCAAAGCCAGCGATGTCAAGGACGCCGATGTACGACTTTGACGACTGGAACGGAAGCGACTGGTTGACACGAGTCACGATGTAGTCAAAGAGCTTCGAGTAGATCGACTTCGCGAGCGCGTCACGAGCACTCTGGGATTCCCCAGTCTTCAGGAAAACCCTGCAACACGAACAATTACAATTACAAATACATTACAAACTCTTCCAATCTTACAGCCACAGCAAGGAGAACAGAATGGAAGAAGTAAGGCCATAACACTAAGATGTGTAATGTTATGGTACGGTAAGAAGACAGCCAAGTTCAGGAAGGTCATTATATGGCAAAGTATGATTATGAAAGAATATTTATGCAACATAAGGTACTGTTAAGATGATGTAAGAAGGTAATCAATCAATAAATCATGGTAACAAAAGGTCATGCTAGGTCGGGTAAAGTACTGTTAGTCAAGAGGTCCAGCATGTAAGGTGAAGTCAAGTAAGATAAAGGCAAAGCAAAGATAAAGGTTACGGTAAAGCACAGGTAAAGTAAAGGCAAAGTAAAGGTAATGCAAAGGCAAAGTAAAGGTACAGCAAAGGAAAAGTAGAGGTAATGCAAAGGCAAAGTAAAGGTAATGCAAAGGCAAAGTAAAGGTAATGCAAAGGCAAAGTAAAGCAAAGACAAAGTAAAGGTAATGTAAAGGCAATGCATATGGCAAAGGTAAGGTATAACGTTTCTTACTGAATGACAGTGCCTCCTCTGCCTGCCTTCGACGTATTCATCGCTCGACTGACGAGCGACTTCTTCAAATCGTCCTTGTCACAACCGAGCAGCTGAGCAGCGGTCACCAGTGATTGCTCCGTCCGGGCCGTCACCCTGCAACCACCTGTCACACAAAACAAGAATCAATTTCATACTAGTTGAGGCGCTCCCTGGTAAAAAACTAAAGAACCCAACTTTTAACATCGAAGGTGTTTTATGACATCACTACTGAAACCGTAAAAGGATTTAATGTACTTAGCCAAAATTTATAGAGATGCTGGACAAGCAAAGGAGTTGGGTTAAATTAGAATATATGGCAGTGGCTCCCAACCTTTTTTTTACTTTAGGGCCACTTTTTCTAAGTTGGAGGACACGAGGGCCACTTTTTCTTAGTTGAAGTACATTAGGAAGCTACAAGGCTAAAATTTAATTAGCTAAAAACATATGAAATTGTTATAATTGATTCATAATAGAATGTTTGATGTTATTTACAGACGTCAGAATAAAATAACCTGTAATAGAAAATAATTATGTGTTCTATCCTGTCCAAATTGTCTATGTATTTCATATATATTTTTTGTTAATTCTTTGAGAGACAAAGGCCATTTTTATGCCTGGCGGGTGATGGGTTGGTAACCGCCACTGCATGGTAAGCATCACCTTTCGATTCCGGATCTTCTTCGAAATCGACGTTTCCAAGATGGAGGACCCCGGCGACGACCGTGTAGATGGCCTGGCGTTCCGCATCACTGATTCCCATCTGACCCATCGCTTGATCCGTCAGCGTAAAATCCGAGACATCATCGAGTTGGATATCGTGGAGACCACCACGCGACGCATGCTGACAGACACACACACATCATCCAAAACGGTTTATATACGGCAACAATACTTGCGAATATTTCTATTCACTCTCAGCTAATAAGACTGACCTTTAACACCTTGGAGAGTATTGCAGTTTGTCGCTAAAGTGTCAAAGAGCTTAGATCGATAATAAAGGGAGGCATTAAAGGATGTCCTCTATTGTGAAACAAGTGCTGATAAACAGAAAAATGTGCTAGAGATAATGCATATTATAATCAGAATCATCACCAAGATATATTTCAAAGATATTAAGTATGAGGCTTTAGACAATATCAATTTGAATGCTCTAACATTATTGATGCGTCAAAGTATTTATTAATTCAACCAGTATTGCTTAACTAAACCAGCAACATGTAACTGTTGATTGAATTAAAAGATAGATAGTCAAAATGAACGTCAAGTAAACTATCAACAGACGAGATTAAAAGATTGTGAATGGCCACCAACCATTTGACTTTTCTGATTTTGATTCAGAGTTTTCTCTGTCGTCTTTGAGCTGAAAAACTGCGTACATCCACGATTTAGGTACTAAAAAGAAAAGAAAGTCAGTTGATCTTTTACAACAGTCACTGAGCAAGAAAATCATATCAAAACACACATAGATAAAAATTAACCAAAAATTATCCATAAATCAGGTGAAAATTTCATTAAACACACGTGAAATTACATAAAAATCATATGAAAACCAGTTCAAAATAATAAAAAAACACGAGATCACTCAAAACTTGGGAAAAAATTTTAACGCAAAAATCATGTGAAAATTATAAGAACATCGTGTGAAACCTGTTACGGCCAATTAAAACAGCATAAAATCGTGTTAAATTGGTAAAATCACGAAAACTGATGTGCAATGAGTGTGAAAAATTAAGTTACATGAAACTGATCCGGAGTTCCCAGCTTCAGCTGCTGGCGCAGGGCTGCGGGTGCACCGGCGCACATGCGATAGAAGATGTGGTAGTTGCGTTCTTCGTCGCTCTGCGTGCAGATGCGAGATTTCTCGAGAAGATAGTGCGATATGTATCCACCACAGACATTGTACTGACAATTGGAAAAAATAGAAATAACATATAGAAAGTAGGAAGAGGTGGAGCAAAGGGAGATCGAGAAGCAGTGAAGATGAGGAGAGGCAGGAACAGGAGGAGTAAGGAGGAGGAGGAAAGAGCAGAAGAGTCCTGAGGGAAGGCCAATGAAGAAAAGTTGTATGACAGACAGATGAAGGGAAGAGGAATAAGGAAGCAATGAAACCAATGATCAAGGTGCTTAATGTGTGGACCCTGTTGAAAGCTACTTTATTTTAGATCGGTCACTAAGATGTATTCCAGTATTTAAAGGGTACTTATAGATATTTCTGCTCTCTACATCCCATAATATGTATTATATGCCTAAGAAGTTTCTACATTTCTATGGAGAATTAGGTTCCTGCATTCAGAGAGAAGTTCTACCTTAAGTAGCAATCTTTATGGTTTTTGACAGACCCTAAGAAATAAGTTAAGAAATAGGTTTCCTGCATCATAGCGATTTTTTCATCAAATATGTTAAGAAAAAACTCTTGCACAGCAAATTTTGACGATCTCTCGAAAAGATAAGTTCAGAAGCAATCCTCTTGCATTGTGATTTTTCATGTCCTCTCAAGAACAAGTTCAGAGAAAGTCTCTTGCATAGGGATATTTCATGACCTCTGAAGAAATTTCAGAAATAGGCATCTTGCATAGTGATTTTTCATGACCTCTCAAGAATAAGTTCTTGCATAGGGATATTTCAAGATCTCTAAAGAGATTTAAGACATAAGCCTCTGCTTAGTGATTTATCATGACCACTGGCCATCATTGGCAAAAACTGAGAGAGACGTTGTTTTGGCGTACCTTTGCGTCAAAGTGAATCTCAACGAACTTTCCGAATCGACTGGAGTTGTTGTTCCTCATTGTCTTTGCGTTTCCAAATGCCTCCAACAGCGGATTGGCTGGAAAGACAGAAAATTACTAACTCAACAAATTTGTATCATCGTCAACTTTAGTCACCTCTATTACGATATTTAATTTATAATAAGCATTCTCTGTGAGGAGAACAATAACAGTCAGGAAAAACAAGTTAGGTTAATATGGTGAGTTACCAAGTCTTAATCAGAGACCTGCCTGACAAAATTATTATAACCAGCATTGTTGTTTTTATTTCTTAATATTAACATGCTATCATTAACACAATTATTATTCCTATTTCTTAACCATTACATAAATTTATATAGCACCCTTTTAAAGATTCCAACTCAGAGACACATCCTGCGTTGACCAATATCACAATCATATCATTAAATTAGTTTGATTCTGGAACACCCTCCTCCCCTTTGGCCTGCGTTCCCTTCCATGGAACATGTCTAACTCCTTTTATAAACTAATCAAGATGTTCCCTTTTCACCATGCCTGCGTCGGGAGCACCTCTGAAATGTCACCTTCAAACAGGCACTAAATCAATTCCATAGATAGATATTATTATAATAAAACAAGAATAGAACAGACATTGGACAATTCGTTGTTCGATTGCACCCGCATGTGTTCCCCAGCATTCCGTCAGATACTTGAGGATGTACTTCGTCGATTCGGTTTTCCCCGCTCCCGATTCGCCGCTTACGATGATCGACTGGCTTGTCTTGAGCACCCGCATGTCACGATACGCTTTGTCAGCTGCAGTTGAACACAAAACAACTCTTATTTATTAGCATAGAGAAACAAAAACCGATTCGTATTACTATGAAGCTAAAAGAGAGACACAGCAAACTAGTTCTGCGTGATATACGATATTCAAAACAATGTATATCAGTTACAGAGTCTAGGATGATGTAGCAAACCAGAAGCATAGAATTTTTTAAAAACATACGCACAGTCGTACACATTCAACACTAAACAAATGACATAACAAAACAATGCAAAACAATGTAATACAATGTAACAGTAATACAAGAAAGCCCTCTTTAGGAAGCTAAGAAGAGCACAGTGAAGACAGACAAGTATTACCATTCATTCAATAAATCAATTAATCAATCAGTTTGTTGATCCCAAAAATACAGATTCTAGGCACACATATTCATACACACACATTCACCATACATACCATGTACATACCATACCTAGAGGTCACACCACTATGCTCCTTTCTTACTTAAAAACTGCATTGTTTAGCCGTTGCTGGGCTGGGAGCACTTCTGAGTAGTTACCTTGAAGATGTGCTGTAAGAAAAAGTCAATAATAATAATAATAATAATAATAATAGTAATAACATAAACACATACATAAACAAACATGCACCCACACATACCTCATATGTACCTCTGAATAGCCTAGACCAGTGGTTCCCAACCCATGGCCCACGGGGGAAAAGTGGCCCACCAGGACTAAAAAATGACCCTCAGCCTCTCAAAGAACTAAAAAAAGGATATGCATGAATAGACAATTTGGACAGGAGAGAATACACAATTATTTTCTACTACAAATTATTTTATTTAGACGTTTATTCGTATTAAACATCAAACATTCTATATATTGATTCAATTTTAACAATTCTGTATGCTATTAGTTAATCAAATCTTGACCTGGTGGCCCATCACGTCCTCCAACTAAGAAAAAGTGGCCTTTGTGTCCTCCAACTTAGACAAAGTGGCCCCAAAGTAAAAAAAAAGGTTCAGAATCACTGGTCTACACTGTGAGGGGCACTTGGTAAATTTCTAGACACATACATAAGCACACATACAAAAAACAAACACACACATACATACAACATACACACACAAACAAACACATAGACATACATCCAAGGGCAAGAGGATAGGAACAATTAATACGAAAATGTTTACGACTATGATGAGAAAATGATTATCACTACTAATTAATCCAACACAAGTCATTGTTTAGTTATTTCAGAGATGACTCAGTTTCCTACCGATAGCAAAGACGTGGGGTGGCATGGTGCCGAGGGATTTTCCCATGTACGACTTTATCGTCGGTGACGAGTAGAGCGCCGGCATCTCACGGTACGGATTCAATGCGATCAGGATGTTCGCAACGTACGTCTAACAAACGTGAAGTTAATTACCAATATTAGTACTTTAGCAGTAATTAATTAATTAATTTATCAATTAAGATCACCACAATCGTAGCAGTGCACTGTTTTACAAGGCATGACTCATAATTATGAGCAAAATTTCTTAGAAATAGTCAGAGAGACAGAGAGAGAGACAGAGAGAAAGATGCAGGCAGGCACTGAGTAAGGATGAACTGGGATTTCACACTGTGGAGAACAATTAGACATCTTTATTGTTCCCAAATTATGTAGATGAACAAAGATATTACTTTAATTACTATATGGTATAATATTAACTTGCTACCACATTCAGTAATGTAATAACATCATAGATTACTTAGGGAGCAATAGGCACACTACAAAGGGACAATGTCCGCTTAGCTGGGGCCTATTTACATATTGTATAGCTTAACAAGATGACAGATGTACAATGTACAACAGTGGGAGCATTCACTCACAAACCTGTCTGTCTGACAGACAGATTCTGTACCCAGACCAAATTTCCACACCTCCGCCTACCGACGTTGTTCTGACTAAGCGCCTGATTTCACTTCTTTGTGCAAAGTAGAATTCTCGAGATCATGATTACAGTCTGCAGAAAGTAGTATGTATGGTATTCTTACGTAGATCGAGTCCTTCATATATCGAAGTCGAATGTTATTGAGTAGCGTGGCCTCATTCAGATACATCAGCGCACCTTTAGAAATAACGTAAAAACCAATCAATTCAGTTCAATCAGTCATTTGATTGACCAATCATCTGATCATTCAATAACTTGTCTCAATCATCCATTCAACCAATCACTAAATCATTCAACCAACCACTAAATCATTCAACCAACCACTAAATCATTCAACCAATCACTAAATCATTCAACCAACCACTAAATCATTCAACCAACCACTAAATCATTCAACCAACCACTAAATCATTCAACCAACCACTAAATCATTCAACCAATCACTAAATCATTCAACCAACCACTAAATCATTCAACCAACCACTAAATCATTCAACCAATCACTAAATCATTCAACCAACCACTAAATCATTCAACCAATCACTAAATCATTCAACCAATCACTAAATCATTCAACCAATCACTAAATCATTCAACCAATCACTAAATCATTCAACCAATCACTAAATCATTCAACACCACAATGTCTCCATAATCAATAAGTAACCCAAGCACACATTCCATGCATTCATCCTTTCATCTACGCCTTCACTATCAACAAATCACCCACTCACTCAAACAATAAGCAATAGATCAACAAACAAAAACTAATATACCAAAAAAAAACAATAAACAAAGGGCTAATAAACAATAAGCAAAAAAATAAACAGAATGGGCGGATGATTTAACAGACTGGTGCGGAACATCACTGCAAAAGCTGAGCCACATCGCACTGGAAAGAGAACAGTGGAAGAACATGGTGAAAATGGCGTCAGACACCTACAGGCGATGAGCCCACGGTTCATGATGATGATGATGAAAAGATAAACAAACAATAAACAAAAGATAAACAAACAACAAACAATAGATTTCCACAAACAATAGACAGTAAATTAGATAAATTCTCACAGTTGTCATCGACATCTTTGTTGTCATACTCGTCGGCCGGATAGACACGGTCGAACGGAGCGCTCAGCTTCTGTCCAGCCGGCCGATCGAGCACCTCAACGGTCACGCCATCCGCGCTCAAGTCAATGATCTTTCCGAGTTTAAATCCATCCGTTGAATGTGGAACCCAAACCTTCTTTCCGTCATCCATTTTATATCACAACTGCAACAACAGAAATCACTCAGAAAATTATAGTCAAAGCTACGGTATCACTACTCTTAAATATATATAGTCAAATAAGGTAGCACTTCCCTTAAAATTAGTAAAAACCGAGGCATTACGTTTAAGAATTGCATTCCTACCAAGGTAGTAATACTCTGAAAATAATATTGAAACCAAGGTTGCGTTACTCTGAAAATTACATGCAAAACAAGGTATTACTCTTAAAATTACAAAGAAAACAATACAGCTTAAAATTACTCTTAAAATTACCTTCAAACCATAGTAGCTTTACTCTGAAACGCACATTCAAACTAATGTGGCATCACTCTAGATAAAAAAAATTACATTCCGCTCTGAAAAACCATATTCAAGGCTTAGTCATCAGCTTCATTTCATCGTTTTTCTAATTACGCTTTGTGTTTCTACAAAATACCAGCATATATAAATTTGGCATAATTTCCAATCGTTATGCAAAGCACAGGCTGTCCCGTCAGACCACAATACTTAAAAATGTACAATCATATATATATATATATATATATATATATATATATAGTACAAGTGAATGCGTGAATGTTCCAGTGTTTGCATGTTATGAGTGTGTGAGTTTCCACATACATATGCGTCTGCATACATAAATTGCATTTAATCCCTAAAGCTGTCAATTTATGACCTTCATATATAAACAGTTAAATATGCATCTGTATTATTTATGTCAAATTTTATATGCACATATAATTCAAAAAAATACATATATAACATATATATATATATACAAAATATATATGCCTACACATGTATATTAAATTTTATATATATATATAGTTATTAGCCTACACAAACAGTATACATACAATTTCATCTCCATAAGCTCAAATGAGTTTCTTCCTTGTTCTTTATCTTTAATCTCAAGATTACAAATAGTTTGGCCAGTGTATCAGTTCATCAGTGTACGTCGTGTGAAGTCATCACAAACGATAATTTATAGAGTACATATTCACCACTTCAACTGACAGCACCTGATGTGGTTTACCCTTCTACCACACACACACACACACACACACACACACACACACAAATTCTATTCATTAAAGTCGCTGGCACCCTGTGTGCAAAGTTGTTGAACAACTATCTAAAAAAGAATCGCATGACCCCTGCCCCCGATTATGTACAACACAGTGCAACAATACAAGGCAGACAAAACAATGCGTTGTCTCAATGGCATAGTCTGCTACTTATTGCCATTGTTGCCACCGTACTGTGTGTCTGACAAGTGTGCAGACAATACAACGTGGACAACGCAAGATGTTTTGTTTCCTACGCTGTCTGTGTTGTGTAGGCCTAATCTGAACTGACAACACACAGTTCAGACAACAGGATTCAAACAACATAGCATTCACATAATGTTGATCAAATCATGCTGACTGCTTGGTATGTTTGTTCCGTGTTGTCACTGAATGCTCTATGCATGACAGCACACTGGAAACATCAACATGCGGAAAAACACAATTGATACAGGCAAAAAAAGCTTACAACACGATGCAGACAAAACAATGCGGTCAATACAATGCAGACAAACCAAAGCTTACAACACGATGCAGACAAAACAATGCAGACAAAACAATGTGGTCAATACAATGCAGACAAAGCAATGCAGACAATACAATGCAGACAAAACAATGCAGGCAATACAATGCAGACAAAACAATGCAGTAAAACACAATGCTGAAAACACACAGAGCAAACATTGCAGCAACGAAGTGTTTGCCAACTAAAGACAATGATATTTGTGTGGCCTCAGCCATCAAAACATTTATCTCACACATTTATTTCACTCATTTAAATACATGCATAAAGCACTCATCACATGTTCAATGGCAATATAATCGCAATCTCAGTCATAATCGACGTTCTCAGGTTAAGCAAGTAAGTAAATTCAAATTGTTTATTCAGAGAGATCAAAAAAAGACAGTTCAAAACATCGAAATGACAAAATAAGCGTGTGCATTGAACATCAAAAGCTAAACAACATCAAATATAAGGTGAGAGATCCATGTGAAAGGGTAACCCAGAAAGGGAGTGATTCCGCTAGTCTGGGCACCCACAAACAGGAATTTATATCAAGATGGTGGAGAGTGAATTACTTCATAAGTGGAATGGAGAGAAGAGGCATGCGCTAGGAGAAAGTAATATAGATAGCCTTAGATAGGCCAAGTCATAAACATAGAGTCAAGACGAAAGTTTTGAGGCTTTGTGGGCATTCTTAAGACTAAGACAGATGATAGGAGGTTGAAAAATTTACAAGTGGATATTATTAACAGTCAATGTAAACATTATAATTATGACATGAAGGCAACAATATAATTTAATTTAATGGGCTTAGCAGACAGTAATGAAAACAATAGCTCTAATAATAAGCTACCTAGGGATAGGTATGGAAATCGATAAGTGGGTCATACTTATTAACCACAATAAGCAGTACAAATGTTAACAGTAATTATTAACAGCCAGATGCCAAAGCAATCACTTATTTCAGAAGGAATTTCTAGACAGGAAGGCCACGATATAATTTTGAGGTAGACAGTAATGAAGCACACTAAAAAATTAGGACAATAAAGAAACTGATGGACAATAACATGTCATAGTCAATGGCTACATGGTGATATATCAGTTAGAGTGTGGAATACAGGATATCAGTAACTCACAATAACATTAAGAAACCTTTTTAGCCGGCTTTTAAAGAGGCTGGTGGATTGTAAGGCAATTATGTGTGTTGGAAGACCATTCCAAACCTAAGGACCCAAATATTTGATTGAAAATTGCTTAATTTTTAGGCGCGCATATTCACATAATCACTACGGTAAAAGTAGCCTTAATTTTCATATGACATGCGCACAAGCATGTGTGGCCGTAATCATCAGAACATTTATGTCACGTATTTAAATTACATAAAACACATATCATGTGAGCAATGTAAATATAAATAGTGACAAAAATTGGGGTTGTGCACGGGCCACAGCAAAAATAACGAGACTTAACCACTCATTTTTTTTTAGTGATGGCAAGGCATTGGCATGACCGACTCTTGTGGCAGATCTATGATCACAAATGCGATCAGGCTCTACAACTGTCACACAAAATTGTCTGGTGTCATAGAAAATCTGAAATTGTCTGCAGTTGACTCCAGGGCTCTTTATAATGACAAATTTTTGGCCACGCTCATTGTGCTGAGACAACACAAGGGACGTGATATAAATTCTTGAATGAATGAATCTTGGTTCCAAGAACTAGAACTGCAATAGCTCAGTCCCGATCATATTGCTCAATAGGTCCTTCTCTTTGGAATACACTTTCTCCTTCTGTTTGCTCCACACTTCTGTCTCACAGTCCATCTTCTTCCTTCTTTCTTCTCAAAACTTGCTTCTTCACACAGGTCCTTGCACGCTGGGAGCGCTTCTGAATGGCTCACCCTACTATAAATGATAAGGTATGATACAATGGAATAAGCAATGCATCATCCCTTGGGTCAGGGTTCACATACGGTTTCTCATGCGAGAGATCTGGATTTCCTTCCAAATGACACCAATGAGACCTGCATTGACTTCCTTTAACTGCTCGAATTTATTTTAAAATTATCTTTCTTACCTGGAAAACATTTTTTGGGACAGGCTCCACACTACCAATGAAATCTCATAGGATGGTCTATCTCAGATACTATTGGACATTGTCTTCGTTCCTTAGACCATCATGATCTTCCAGCTCAACAGTCTCCGGCTGCCACAGTATCGTACCTTTGCCCCTGTCAGTCCTTTGCTGTGGAATGACCTTCCGCCTGTAACTCGTGCTCAGATCTGATCTGGGAGCACTGTTGCTTCTGCTCGTTCTCTTAAGACATTATTTTTCAAGGGAGGGAGGGTCAGAGTAAAGGAAAACACTCGGGTACACAAAGTGGTGCACAGACGAGGGATCGCTTCCCGCCATCATCCCAAAAGGTCCATTCCACCTTACATTCGGCTGTTGGCAGTGGTAAAGTGAATAGTAAGATGTGATGGACGCATTGCATGGCTGCCAACAGTTAAATTCGACTGCTGCAATAACTTCAGATCATCCACTCATTACAAATTGTAATCATACTGTGCTGTGTCAGTTTGAAAAAGAATAAACATTTAAAAATATTATTAACCGTTTGAACCCGGAGCTCCCGTAATGCTACAGGTAACAGGCCGGAAAACCAGCCAGCCGGGTTCAAAGGGTCAAGGTGTTCTTCACACTGGGAGTGCCTCTGATTAGATTGTACATGTACCTTGAGAGGCTCTTTACAAGTCCCTAAATAAAACAGAGTCTACATATATCTAATTACCAACCTACATCCATGCTGTCTAAGCTTCTTTCAAGACATGTAGCCTACTCGACAGTGTACTCACAACTTGTTGACTATCTTCAAATGTCTTTTTAGCCCTCAACAGAGAGTCTCTTGGCCGACATCTTTGACAGGTTATGCTTCTTGCCCTCTATGATGCAACCGACGCTTTTGAAACAGTGGATCACTCCACCCTTTTGGAGCACCTGGAAAACCTCTTGGAGCAACCCTTCTTTAGCAGCGTCGTTGCATCCTTTCTGACCACTTTGACTCGTCTGGACCACACGCTCTCCATGGAACTCTATTCCACCTGGCTTTCCAGGAGGCTCTGTCCTGGACGACCCTCTCCTATTCATCACGTTCACTGTTGAGCTGAACTCTCCTTACTCTAACCATGCAGTTGGATACAAGATATCAAAAGAAACGCCAAAATAATACGCAGAACTTGATGTAATCAATAAACTGTAATGTAATGATGTAATAAAACTGCAAACACATGCATACATACAAGTACATACATAATTATACAGTATACACACAACACACACACATATAGACACACACTCACACATTTAGCAGTGTGGTAAGCCAATAACAACGAGGAACTAAGTGATCCTGTTACCAAGCAGCTAATTAGCATGCGGAACATGTACAAACACTTATGCAGAATATTTACATTCACGAATACCACTTATATGCATGTATATATAGTATATGTAGTATACACACTACATATATATATATATATACACATTAAAAATACATAAACAGAGCATAATTGGGATCAAACTGCCCATTTTAGTATACCAAACTGCACAGAGATCGGTATGTGCATACAAATCAAATCTCCAGTTTACCTAGATGTAGACTTCACACATACATGTCATCATCATGCCCTGATTCCGAGCTGATAAGACGCCTGCTTGCCTTGCCTGCCCCGGCTGTGGCCAGATCCGGCCTAGCCCAAATACAGGCATCAGCTTATCAGATTACACCCCACAAATTGCTAGACATGGGCACAGCCCGGCTCTGCGGTCTCTACCCATATTATTAAGACATAATGTGTCTAGCAGCACGAACAGATTACATTGATTGTCTGCTGTTGTACGAACATCGCCCAGGAATCCGTGGCGTTTATGGTGGGTGTGGCCAGGTAAAGGTCAGTACGAGGGCGGTCGATCAGGCAATCAACAGGTATACTGGCACTGATGGGTTTGCCGCGGGCTGGAAGTTATTGATCTGTACGGTAGAGGAAGCATTATAATCGCCTTGCCTGGCATTGATTCCTGGCGATGTGCTGCTGCAAAGCACACACGCACGTATAGAGCCTACCGAAGCATGGAAATGATTTGTGGCAGAGTTTGTTGGTAAAATGGTCCAAATAGTCCGTATATGGGGAGGTAGACACCCAACACAAGCACAGACGAAGCACAAAATAGCCGACACGAGTCACACGACAAGACTGGACATGGTAAAACGACGAAACGTGGGCGAACGGACATGAATGCCCTACGTTGCCCACTTAATAAATAATGCACTCGATCGCCAGTACTTACTTACTTACTTATCAGCGCGCGCGGGGTGTGGATGTTTAGTAAATTATATCGGGATTTGTTAAATGTTTCCAAACGCCAATCCCCACAGACACTTCACAGCAAAGGGTACTCGAAAAAACAGCTCACCTATTTATAGCAGGCCTACGTCAATTCGTAGTCGAGTGCCCGATAGACAATGCATTCGTCACTAATTAGAGAAAAATATTTCCACCGGTCACCCACCGCCACCTCCGACAAGAACTTCACACCGGCTGTCTCACCAAAAACAACCAGCAAGCCTTATAACTTCCTTGAAAGCCAACCAACCGACGTCTAGTTCAACCGATTCGACAGTAATCCTTCTCAGCTGTCGATCTGATTTTAAATCGAATTGTTTGTTAAGTCAACTTTGTTGAAACGATCGCTTCACCTGTGCACGCCGCGCTACATCGTCTGGCGCGCAAAGATTGACCGCATCGCCGTCGACAGGTAGAACTGTACAAAGGCGACAGACAAATGAGTCCCGTTAGTCACGACCCAAGCAGTTTGAAAGCAGGCCTAGAAAGTTATACAAAATTTGGAGCAAAGTGCAATTGGTGGAGTAAGATCCACTATATGCATCGGAAATGGAATGCTGCCCAATTGAACAGTTCACAGTTATGGAACTAATCAAGTCTTAGCAAAGACCTTAGTAAGACAATATTTTGCTTTGAATGCACAGCGGCTTTTTTTTATTTGGCTTAATGCTTTTAATAATTATCATTAAAGAAATCAAGGAAAAAGCACAGAAAGGGCAAGAATTGTGTCTTGGACCTGCCTATGAGCAGAACTGTAAAGAATAAAGAATTATTAGGCCTATAGTTGTTCAAATTTACCAGGTAAGGCAATTTGCGTCACGATTTCGGTTCCAGAGTAAGAAGCAGCCATGCAGACAGTAAGTGGCATATCAGAGACAGACAGACAGACAGACAAACAAATACAGAAACTTATGAAAAAGGCAGTATTTGAGGAGGGTCACAGTCTTATTTTTCTTCTCCTACATGGCTTCAAAAGGGATAGCCTATTTTAGACCTATTATTAAGATTGATGAATTACGGCATAACCTAAAATCGCGCGACTTAGTCTAAACTGCAGCATTCCCAAAACGTCACGTACTCGATCTATGCCTTGAGAATCCACTTTAATATTATTTCTTTATTGTTATTATTATTATAATTTTTACATAGGCTATCTATAGCGCCCCTTCAAGGTAGGCTATACCCGATCAGAAGCGCTCGATCCCGCCCTTATAATCACGGTTACATAGGTCTCATCGTCGGCGCGGCCGGACGGAGGAGAGCAATGATTATGATGACATAGGTCTAGGACAGTTAAGTCGTTTCTATAATTGCGTTATTCTACCCAATGCATTTAGACCTTTCATATAGGTCAAAGAAAATGCGCGGCATGTACGCATTGAGATTGAAGACCCTTATAGAAGACTCGGTGACTGTGAGCCACTGGTCAGAGCCGCCCCCATATGTTATTATCTGCTAGTTCCAGTCGGACCAGTCCCAAGTCTTAATAAAGGAGGAGGGGGACACTAATCATCTTTGATATGGCAGTGTCGTTAAACATGTAACAAGTGTGAGCTGTTCCTTAAGTAACAATAGGTGTGATGCCCGTATGCACAGAGGTTTAGTGCCCTGTTATTGTGGGTCATGCGTTCAGTGTTTATGTATTATGATCGATAGCTTGGCTATAGAATTCAACTTTTATTCTCCATAGATAAATACATAGACTTGATTGGACGCTGGGAATGTTGAAAGCTGAGTTGAGGCAAAGCGGGGCCAACTTGTTGAACGTTAAGACAGCGATATTCAGAGGTCTATAATAACTAAACGTGAGTAACTTGAGGGCAAGACTAGGCCTACAAAGTAACTCGCATGCAACGTTTTATTTGTATTCCTAGAGAGAAATGTTATACACAAAACTTCTTTGTCTTCTAATGAGGATTAATTTTGCTCTTTTATATTTCTTTGTAGCTGTGATGGTTCTGGAGTTATTGTCAAAACAACAAATTTAGGCCGCCATTTTCCAAGATGGCAGCTCGAGCACAACTCGGATTTATGGGGACGTTTGGTATTTTCGTCAGTGGTGCTTAACAACTCTGCCAAGCAGGGCTTTTTTAACGTGCAGTTGTACACAAAATGTGCAGTTCTAAATGGATTTGTGCAGTTGTAGAAGCTCTTCTGCACAGTTAAAACTAGCAAAAATGGTCATTGTCCTCCGATTGGAAGTAATTTACCATGGAGGATGGGAGGGAAAAGAAGTTTTGCAGTTCTAAAAATTCCTTAAGAACAGCCCTGCGGTGCCAAGTCTCTAACTTGTAATAATCTGTTGAGTCGATTGATGATTTTCAGCTAAAATTCTTCTACTACTATAATAGCCTATAGGTACCGTATAATTATGTAAAGACTGGATCCAGTATGGGAACTTTAGAAAAATAACTGAGGGGTTATACCTTGATTTATGTGAAGTTTGGGTCTGCATTTAGGATTTTATGCCATGGGTCCTAAGAAATACTAGGGGATTGAACTCCCTCGCCCCCTTCCCCGGCAAAAGTACTCTCACGTTGACTGAAAAAAATTGCCTATATTCGTTTTGGTCGATCGGTCGAATCATTTTGCCATATAACCCCGCAGGTCTTTCACTCTTTTGTGAGGCGCGGTGGCCGAGTGGTTAGAGCGTTCGGCCTGTAACGCGGAGATCCATGTCCCAGGCGGTTAGGCCTACTTTATAAGGACCCTGAGCAAGTCCTTCACTCACAATTGCTCTGCAATACAATAATTGCAGTTGGTCCGTTGAGGTGTGTGTACGTTTCCGAGCTTTGAAAGGAGGGCAATATCAAATTTCAGTTGTATTGCATTGTATTGTAGGCCTATTCAGTAATCACCTGAAACTAAAAACTCTTTCACATATAATTATTATTATACTGGTTCTTCCACTTCCTACAGCCTTCCACGCCGTTTCAACTCTAAACATCATCCACCACGCATAGCCGTCTGTCTAACTCATTGCCTAACCTCCGTATCTTGACCTCTGCCTATCGACTTTGTTTTGAACAAGCGCCTGTGAAGAAGCTGGTTCCCGCGACTTCGCTTTTGTGGGCGCTGTAGAAGCTACGAGTTTACATGATGTATGATTACGATTTTTACCGGTTGTTACGGTGCCATCGAACGGTTAGATTAACTTATGTATAACACTACTTTGGAGACATGTTCTAATGAAGATTTGAAGAAAGAGCAGAAGCGTTCAAGAGTCTTTTGGCGGGTTACATGTTATAAAGTCGTGCATGATTAACACGATGGATTTCTTGACGGCTGGATGACACCGGAAATGCTCTTAAGGATCATCGCCACGATAGAAAAATATGTACGCAGCAGCCTCTATTAAAACAATAGTTGACCATGCTGGACTTTTATGGGCCTTTTCCACGTGAGAATTTGCTTGCTGCAGAAAGAGAAGGTATAACTAATATTTTACTAAAGGGCTCGACATCCCCAGCGAAATCTTGCTCATGTTCACAGAGTCGTGCATTGAAAAAGACATCGAAAGCTTGTTGCATGTAACCAGCGACGTAGCTATCAAGTGCAGGCTGTGCACGGCACACGGGCACACGACCTCCAAGGGCCTCACAGGTAATTAAACCAATAATTATTGATCAAAAGATCATAGGGCTACAGGACTTACAGGGCCACCAAAGGCCCATGCGAGGCCCCCCTTCACAGGGGCCCATGAACGTCTAACTACTCCACTGCATGCAAAGCAGGCGTATTCGAAATAATTTATTGTTAGACTATAATCTGTGTCTGTGTGCTCGCTGAAGTTATGCCTTCGAGACTGCGAAAACGTTGCTGACAGGTTAAGAAAACGAGCCTTCCATGGCAACCAACGAGATGACGTAATGAACCTCGAAATTCAAATAGACCAACAGTCCCTTTAGGTCTTCACTATTGTGACGTCATCTGGCGCGTTTTGATTGGTTGACCAAAAAGCACAGCAGGTAGGCCTACTACGGATTGCATGAAATACGTTTAATAAATCGAAATTAATTTTTTTCATTTAAAAAATGAATATAAGTAAGTAAGTAGGTAGGTAAGTAAGTATAGCCTTTATTTATAGTAGCCTATATTACTCCGTTTGCAAACGCACAATGGGACATCAAAACAGATTGCAGAATAAAACACAGAAGTAATAATAAAGTAAAGCAAACTTAGTAAAGTAGCGACTGGCCATACACACTGTTACACAGGCGCCATCCGTCAAGTTGTTGATATTTATTATTTATTAAGTAAATTTTTAACGCGCGCAAGGTCACACCGAAATGTGAATCTGAGGCGCGGATAGTCAACCCTCTCAGCCGCCAGAGGAAGATGGAGTTAGAGCCTTGAAATCCAAGGAGAAGTAGTGCGTTTTGAGCCGCTTTTTGAAGGATGGAAGTGAAATTGAGCTTCGAAGACAGAGCGGAAGCCGATTCCATTTCCTGGGTGCAGAGGCATGGGATGCACGCGAGCCCACAAATGTTTTGCATCGAGGTTCAGCTAAAAGATTTGTAGGCCCTACCCGATGAACGCAAGCAACGGGGAGGAATGCAAGAAGTTAGTAGTGCCTTAAGGTAGGAATGTGTGTTGGTGCTGAGGGATTTATGATACTAAGTGTTAAAGGAAATGTTGGGTAACTTTGGTTCATGGTTCACCGTATATAGGGGCTGCATGCAGAGGTGCCGTATATACTCGGGATATTTCGGCCGATTTTAATATCCTGCAAGATGTTCGTAGCACGAGATATTGACATTGGTGAGTGATGTGATCTGTATTCATTCATTCATTCGGGCATTTATATAGCGCTCCTTCAAGTAAAAAACTACTCAAAGGCGCTCCCGACTTCAGCGCGCCAAAAAAGAACAGTTTTAAGTTTATTAAGGAACGATCCTGGTATAGATTCTCAGGGCGTAGGCGTAGCCCAAAAGGAAGGCCATTCCAGACCACTGGACCAACCACAGAAAAGGCTCGATTCTTCATGGTATTGGTACGAGCAAAAGGAATGTATGATCCAAAGCTATGGGCCAACGGAGAAGTACTGGGAACACGCGGCTGTAGATCACAGGCCTGATTATATATATATATATATATATATATATATATATATATATATATATATCATATTATGTCATGTCAGGGCCTAGGACAGGATTTGGAGGCCCAGGGTCACAACTATAATTTTCAAGGCCTTTTTCAAATATCCTTTTGACGAGCCAATTTCTTTCATTTCTCATGTCCAATTTCGAATGGTCTCTTCATCTTTCTGTAAGAGATTAAATTAAAATAATATTTATATATCATATAATAGACTAATAGTTAGGGGAATATTTTGCTATTTTTTGAAATTTACAGTGTGGTCAATTTTGTCAAATTGACAGATGTTGTTAAAACTATATTTTAACGTAGATTAAATATCAATTTCATAAGTTAAAAACAAAACAACATAATCGTTCACTTGTCGGCCTCGTTCCACTCGAATTCGTCCACCGCTGACATTCATTTTCTACCAGGGCCGGATTTAAGCATGGGCTACACGGGCTCCAGCCCAGGGGCCCCACCACTTAGGGGCCCCTACCAGTTGCAGCTTTGTTTTTTTGCCCCATCAGTCCGTACCCAATAATTTTGTTTAAGGCTTGGATTCTAAGAGTCTTGCAATTGGATCTTAAGCAGTGAGTAGTATATGTTTCTGATCTGACCACTAATTATTATACTCATTATAGTCGTTAATATTGTTCACCAATATAGGCTCTAAACCTGACATCTTCAACAGCAGCTGTTGTTGACAGATTATCTTCCTTTTAACTCAAGCTGGTGTAGGCATATCGATACAGTGTCAGAGGTGCTTCCCTCAACTTGGTCGCATGTAGCGAACAACTTTCAATCGTGCGGTGGTCAGCGTTCTGAGCTCCTTCGCCCTCACCACAAGTAGGCTATCAGGTGCGGAATGAAAGGTCTGTCTGTCTTAACCCCAGCGTTGGGCCGGCGCTTTTGACCTTGAGTGACCAATGTCCACATCTGTGGCATAGCGCACAGCTGTTTGCTGTTATTTCTGTGCTGTCAGAGCCATTGAGACTACAGTCCTATAGGGCTGTGCGTTTATAATATGCACGGTTTATAGGACCATACAGCACAGTGTGAGCTTTGAATAGGCATTAACCTACTTAATATAATTGGAAGATTCTCAGTAATTTCAACTGATAGACATGAAACGAATTGAAGATCAGTATAAAGGCACTAATAGGCATAGAGCGGCTCTCAAAAGCACAAGTTCGGTAAAGAAAAAGCATATCAAAATGAGCAAGTCGGCCATTTCAAAGACAATTCGTATTACTTCAGGCAGCAGCTCTAAGTATATCTGCTGTCACCGTGGATGACAAAAAGACTAGCACCAAAGAACTGCTCTGCTCAAGGTTTGATTTTTCTGTCTAACTCACACAGTCTAAGCTTGAATCGCGTGATGAAGAAATTCTCAAGTTTGCGAAAACCATGTAGCATTAGGGCAGGCTATAATGGTGATGACTCTATGAAAGCCTTGACAATGAGCTATTGAGGTTTCATTATTTTGTCAAAATGTTTCAAGACCATACAGGAAGAACAGCCTCGGTATAAGTCAGGAGCCGTTCATGAACCAATTAAGCCTAATACTTGACAAATGTGCTGAAAGTTCATTTCCAAGTGTGGAAATTATGCTAAGAGTGCAATTGGTGCCCATGGTCACAATTAAACTGCAGTGCTGAACACTCGTTTTCCAAGGTGAAGATAATTAAGAACAGGTTTCGCACAACTATGACACACGGTGACACCTTGCATTCAGTGTTTGGCTTAGAGAGTGATACTCTATTCCAATTCCAACTGTATTTTAATCAGTTAATTAACGACTTTGCTAATAGAAAAATACACAAAGACATACTCAAACTTAAATCCAACTGTAAGCCTAACAATGCTATTTAACTGATTATAGCTGTCTGTTTTTATTTTGGAGGTCTTGCTTATCACCAGGGTTTAAAGTGTGGCTGGAAAGTCATGGACGGCGTCCATGCACTTACTTTCAAATCTGCACAAAGTCCTGCCACTTATTTGGTAGCACAGCCTGGAAAAGGAAGGGCGTCTACACTGTAACCACTGCTTAACACCATGTTCACTTTCTTTCTTTGTAGACCTATGTGCAGGGCTGAAAGTGGTTTGGAAAAGTTGCCGGGTCTGACTTTGCGGACGAACCGACGCCTTTGAACAGAAAATTTCTGACGACCTTTTTTTGTAATTTGTCCAAAATACAGACCCGGCTCACTTTCAGCCCTGTCTATGTGTTTATTATACCAGTGACTTATAAGCGTATACCAAAAACAGAATAAGATGCCTAACGCTTATCCTTTAACTTTGCATTTGAAAAATGATTTAATACCATGCAATTAAAATAATAGGTCACTATAATTATTTATCGGCACTGTGATATTCTCAATTTCTCTTCATATGTATTTTAATATTTTATTAACAATAAGTCAACAATTTAAACATTGCTTTTAGAACACTAACACTATATGCCTGTGACAGTGTGACACTTTATGACTGTATGCATGGGCATATCCCTGCCGGAGACTGTGGATCAAAAGCAAAATATCTATCACGGAAAAGGGCTCCACCGTAATTAGCGCCCAATTCCTCTCCATTTAGGTTAGGTTAGATTTTAACTGCATGGGGTGGGTTCTGTATGTCATTTATAGAATCTAGGTGATGATCTTGGCCTCTATTACCTCTCCATTTAGGTTATACGGTTAGGTTTTAATAGGAGGAGGGGGCTTCTGTATATCATTAAAGTATCCACCATCCTAAATCCGGCCCTGTTTTCTACACTGCCCCAAACTTCAAATCCTGGCTACACCACCGTTTTAAGAGAATAGAAGAAAGTAAGAATATATAATTATATATAGACTATAGCATAGAGGCTACAGGGTCCTGGGTATGACGTTAAACTGCATCCGGCTTTGGGCTAGCCTAAAACAACCCCCCTGCTCCAGGGTCATGGAGTGAAGACGGATGACTGAGGTAGTCAACGCCCCTGCTCCAGGGTCATGGAGTGAAGACGGATGACTGAGGTAGTCAACGCCCCTGCTCCAGGGTCATGGAGTGAAGACGGATGACTGAGGTAGTCAACGCCCCTGCTCCAGGGTCATGGAGTGAAGACGGATGACTGAGGTAGTCAACGCCCCTGCTCCAGGGTCATGGAGTGAATACGGATGACTGAGGTAGTCAACGCCGGGATGATCAGCCCGCCTGGATCTGGTCTACTCGCGTTGGATTGGCGACTCAACCGAGGAACTCTCAGCCTACGAAAATGATGTAGCAACAATATTCGGAGTTTGTTGCCGCATCATGCAACGCCCCAGGAGGGCATGCATCATGATGATAGAGGCTACAGCCGCTACACTATCCACAGCGAATCGGATGATAAGAACAATTTGTTGGCTAATAAATAATATTCTGTTCTATTGAAAAACAATAAAGCATTCACATAAATTTGGAGAAACCAGTTCTCTGCCAGACGGACTCTTCATGTCAATGCAGGCTGGTAGACACCCATGCGCTGGGTTCAGGTAGCCCTGCTCTTTATCTATAGGGACATTATTTGTATCCTGGGACATTTTGTCCGGGCCATTTTGTCCGGGGACATTTTGTCCGTCCACGCCTAAATAGCCTACGACTGAAAAAGTTTTGGCCGATCGATCGATGCCTTTGTCCTAAGCCTGTACGACAGCGGTGCTATCGAACTGCTGGATTAACTGTATGCAGCCCTACTGTTGATACATGGGCATAATTGCAGTATCGGGACCGTGAATGTCGATTATGGTCAGGTTAAGCGTCGCGAGGGTCGGTTATAGGGTTATGAATTTAGGACTATGATACAGCATACTCTCACGGTCCCCGATATTGCATGCAATTACTCCGAGACATGTTTTATTGAGATTTGAACAAAGAGCAGAAGCAGGCAGGGTCTTTTGGAGACTAACATGTGATAAAGTCGTGCAGGACCAACACGATGGTTTCGATGAAGACTCAATTACACTGGAAATGCTCTTAATTATCATCGCTGCTATATAGAAAAAATATAGATCTGCGCAACAGCCCCTATTGTCACAATACGGACACCATGCTGGACTTTCGCGGGCGTTCATCTAAGGTATCCCGGGAGTATTTGCCTGCTAGCGCAAATAGAGCTTGACATCCCTAAGCGAAATCGTGCCTATGTTTACAAGTATTGCATTTGAAAAAGACAACGATGGCATGTCTCATGCAACAATGGCAACACGATCAATGCGTATTCGAAGTAATTATTTTGCTGTGAGACTATATTGTAATCTGTGGCAGCAAAGTGCTCGCTTAAGTTATGCCTCATGGCTGCGAAAACGTCGTTGACAGGTCAACAAAACGAGTCGCTCATGGTAACCAAAGATCCCAGAATGCAAATGAATATCGCTATCGCTGCTATTGTGACGTCATCGGTGACGTCGCGACTACAGGATGGCGAGAAGAACAATAATTAATAACAACATGTGGGCATAACTATAGTACCGGGGACCGTCGTGGTCGGTTAGGATTAAGGCTATTGTCGTCATTCGGCCCCCAATACTATAATTCTGCCGGCCTAAACTGGGAAAGCTTTCGTCGAACGATCGATGCCTTTTGTTAGATAAGCTTTATGTAACCCTACTGTTGAGACATGGGCATAATTGTAAAAATACAGGGTCATGTTAGGCGTAGTGAGGGTCGGTTAGGATTGGGTCTATGGTTAGCGTCGTCATTCGCTACTGTAGACAGATACAGCTTACACTCACGGTCCCCGATATTGCAATTACGCCTAGACATGTTTTATTGAAGAATTTGAAGAAAGAACAGAAGCAATCAGAGTCTTTTGGAAAGTTACATTTGATTAATTCGTGCAGGAATAACACGATGGTTTGAATGAAGACTCAATAACACCGGAAATGCTCTTAAGGATCATCGCTGCTATATAGAAAAATGTAGATCTGCGTAACAGCCCCTATTATCTCAATACAGACCATGCTGGATTTCGCGGGCGTTCATCTAAGCCTTATTCTAAGGTATCCCGTGAGTATTTGCCTGCTACGCAAAAGAGCTAGACATCCCCAGTGAAATCGTGCCTATGTTTTCAGAGTATTGCATTTGAAAAAGAGACCAACGGCAAGTCGCGTGCAACAATGGCACAATCGATGCGTTTAAGAAGTAATTTACTGTAAGACTATTGTAATCTGTGTTGAAAAGTGCTCGCTTAAGTTATGTCTTCGTTTGCTCTTGGCTGCACAAACGTTGCTGACAGGTCAACAACACGAACCTTCCATGGTAACCAAAGAGATGACGTAATAGATCCCAGAATGCAAATGAAAATCGCTATCGCTGCTATTGTGACGTCATCTGTCACATGATCTGTGACGTCGCAATTACAGGATGGCGAGAAGAACAATAATAACAACAGCAGCAGCTTTATCTGTGTATCTATAATATGGTTCTGGTCCAGAACTACGGTAACTTAGGTCTAAGGGATATAGACGCCCTGTGAACCGCTTGCGTTTGGCTTTCCCCTGCATATGGGCATAACTATAGTACCGGGGACCGCCGCATCGTTTTGGGTCTGTTAGACGTTGTGATGGTTGTCTATTTTTAACTGATCTGATCTGATCTGATCTCGTCTCATCTTATCTCATTTCATCTTATCTTTTCTGATCTTACCTTGTCTTATCTTATCTTTTCTTATCCATGGGCGCCCGCACATAAGGGCAAAGGGGAACTTGCCCCTGGAAAATTGACATCTATGTTTTTAACTGCTAGGCCTATACTTTTGGGTTTCAAACAAATTTCTTTGCATTAATGCGTGCACCAGTCATATACGAATGATACAGACAGTGAAAGTCAGAAATCTACGTTTAGAGATATCTTTAGGAATAAACATGCTCTGATGACTTTCTTTCTCAGGCTTATTGATAACTTTCTGCCTTGCATGTTCAAGCTCTTTCTAAAAACTGTAACAATGACCATTGGCTTTCAACCCTTCCGCGGGCGCCCATGCAAACAGCAGGGTCATCGATTATGGCCTACAAGATGGCCGCCTGCTGTCACCAAAATACCCATATTTTGTTGACAGATCTCGCTCGTCAGTTTCGTATGAGTAGTAAATGCTTGAGGTCGTAATCGTACCCTCGAATTTCTCAAGTGTCACTCGAAAGCCAGACACAGGGCACCAGCTTATGCACGAGCGCTGTTTGTGTAGTCAGAGGGTTGTCAAAAGTGTAGCCCGAATAAGGTCGTAGTAGGCGTATACGGTTACCAGAGGATCAGAGATGTGTAGATTCAGCGCTCAAGAAAAGCGAGTCGAAGTAATCGAGTCTTTGAATTGACGATGAAGGTAACAGCATTGGCGGATGCAGTTTCGAAGTCGATCATGGGATGGATGATGCGGAGAGGTCAGTCACAAATGTGCAGAAAGTGAGAGCGCGAGGCTTTGGAGATGTGCGAATCGAAAGTAAAAAACATCAAGACTTTGCGGATTTCATAGAGCAACAGAGGTGTAGGTAGGGGGATCCAGGGGAGTGGAAATCTGGCCATGACCCCCATTTTGAAATTTATTTGATTTTTACCCGCTATTCTGGCTTCTGACTCGGAAAGTTGGCGTGACCAACCCCATGACCCATGAGTAGCTCCGTATGCCCCTCCCTACGCCCACGAGGTCCGTACGACTAAAAAGGTCATCAACCATTTTGGCGGATAAAATGGGATCTTTTTCTTGAGAATTCGAGACAAATGACTTTTTCCGTGACCAAGACGAAAATTTGTCCCTGTCCCAAGACTGAATATTTTGGCAACTTCTTCGAAAATTTCGGTATCCGCCCTTGGGTGTAGTTCTACGACTTTGCGAACTTGCGATCAAGTGTAGGCCGCCGCCTACAGCTCGTGAGTTTACTTTCCACAGGCAATAAAATTATTCGTTGATCTGCCTTCCATGCAGTATTAGCAACATGCAATGTGTTTGATATGCATAATGCAGACAAGACGTATTCATTCATTCATTCATTCATTAGCATTTATATAGCGCCCCTTCAAGAAACTACTCAAAGGCGCTACCAACCCAGCCATGGCAAAAGAAAAAAAATTAAGGGACTTAAGGAATTGACTGGTCAGGTGGAGGAGATGGAGGTTAGGGGGGGGAGGTCATTCCAGATTGACGACCCACAACCGAGAAGGCTCGGCGCTGTCTGGTAGCCAAGCGAGCCCGTGGAACAAGCAGTTGTCCCTTCGCAGCAGAGCGAATGTATACGCTAACACTACTTGGCCACCAGAGGCGCTAGTGGGCGTACGCAATCAAACTACTCAGAATTTTAAGAACTTCCGATCCTGGTGATGGTCATTCTATCGCGCTCTTACTTTCTGCACAATTGTGACTGACCTATATATTATTATACAAATTCTTTCAATAAATGAATGAACGAAACGCGCTTCAGCAGGTCATCTGGCGATTAAACACGATGCTCTAACGTGCGCTTCAGCAGGCCATCTGGCGATTAAAACACGATGCTCCAACGTGCTCTAGGCCTAGGTAGCCTACATCATGAATCCAATAGTTTAGCCAGAAAAGTTTTCGGTGTTTCCTTTTTGGGAGAGGGGTTCCGGTTAAATGACCGCAAAGTACGCAGAATTACGGAGAATAAGCTGGAAAAATTCTCAAACTATATTTTATTTCGGGGTTTCTAACTCACTCATGAATTTCCTAACTATGGTAGCATCCCTTTAGCGAATAGGCTACCGAGTGGTATGAAATGTTAGGTAGCCTACATAGAAATCCATTATTATTGTTTATGCCTCTGCAGTGGCGTAGCCAGGAATTTTTTATGGAGGGGGGTTTATGGCCGGAAACCCTATTTTTTGCTATTTTTCTTACTTAAATGGAAAAATAACCTCTAAAAAACCTTTTCCCGGAGCCAATGGGGGGGGGTTTAACCCCGAAACCCCCTTGCCTACACCACTGCGCCTCTGTCACAGTCTCAGTGTGTCCGAGTAGTATTCTCCGTCTCCAGTCTCTTCCTCTCGAAACCTGGGTAGGATAACACGCTGGCCAAGAGTGCGAGAGGTAGTCAGTTCGAGTCCCGTTGGGCGGATATGCTTTGTAGGCTGCTATTAGCGCCATGCATTGCAGGCTGTCTGTTCAGTTGGCATCACCTTGTCACCTTGTGCCGTCAGTTCGAGTAACTCTAGCGACCGTCATGACCAGCCTTCTCCACTCCATTCTGTTCTGCGTTACATCCCTCAGTTCTTCAAGGTTCATCCCTGTCCTCCTGTGTACATCCGCCATCCATCTGGTCCTTGGACGTCCTCTTCTCCTCGTACCCTCTCCACACGCCAGCATCATCGCCTTCTCCAGTCCATCCGTGCGCATCAGTTGGTATAGTTAAGATTTATGTATTCTGTTATCTGAGTTCCTGCAAATTGTTTCAACTGCATAATTGTACACTGTAACCGGTTGCAGTCTGTCAACCGGGTTGTTGATTAAACGAAAATTATTATTTGTTATTAATCACCGTCTGAGTGAGATCGTCCATATGCTGGCGAATGTTTTGGAACGAACTACAGTAGCATATATATATATATATATATATATATATATAGAGAGAGAGAGAGAGAGAGAGAGAGAGAGAGAGAGAGAGAGAGAGAGAGAGAGAGAGAGAGAGTGAGAGAGAGAGAGAGAGGCCTACCTGAACGCCTGGGCCAGTATAATATGTATGCAAACAGCTTTCATCCTCACCTGCCAATCATCGTGTCGCCACACTGTCTGCTCATCATAACCTTTTTTTCCAGTATTCTGGCATGTCAGCACAAAGATGATGTTGGGTACTGCATCGATAAGACAGACTAACGCCGACACTTAGCAAGGTCTCCCAGTTTCGGTGTATTGAGTAAATTTGCGGATTTAACCTCCAGAAATAAGTTATTTTTAATTTTAAAACAAATTCGGTGTATTTTGTGATCGTGTCCATTCGAAAGTTTTTTCCTGGCTTTTCCCAGTGTGACGCTGTGAAATGTCATAGCTTAAAGTATGAAGTCAGGGACTGTTCATGTTGTTACGTAGGCCCATAGTCGTCATAATTTTTTATATTTATTCGTCCAATGGCATTCTGGTGCGCAAAATGTACAGGTTGTACAGATGACGTTGGGTACTGCATCGACAAGACAGCCTAACGCCGACATTTAGCAAAATCTCCCAATTTCGGTGTATTGAGGAATTTTGCGGGTTTACGGTGATCACACGGGTGATCATAGCTTAAGGTATGAAGTACCACAATGGCATTATGGTACGCACGCAAAATGTACAGGTTGCAACATGAAAGAGGTCGAAAATGTGCTATCTTTGCGTTTGCGTGATGTGATATATGGATGAGCCCTAGGGCATTGCCACAGCATCAACAACCACAATAACAACCACATCAACAGCAACATGGTTTCTAGTCCACGAAGTATTATCGCACATCCAAAGTTCGAGATTGATTTGTTGATCACTAGACTTTAATTGTCTCGTGGTAAGAGGATCTCTCGACCCACTGAAGCAGTCATCGAATAGAAGCCTAGATCCGCTTAGCGTGGTTGCCTTCGTCCGTATCAGTGTCTGCCTGTAGGCCTCTGCTGGCCTACAGTGACCAGTCATTGCCATCAGACTGCCATGGTCTCACGGCTAAAACATTGACACACTGTATCACACTTAAACTATACGCTCGTGCATCGTCGGCCCAGGCGACTATATTATAACATTGCACAGCAATTAGTCTCTCTAAGTTAATTGGACTCATCATTATGTTGGTCTGCGCCAACGCACGGCGGCCTTAGATTCGAACCGACAGCCGTTGGACTGAATGGGTGAGTGTCTTCTTAGGGACGTGTAGACTGCGTAGGTCTACTGGGTGTATGTCTTCTTATCTGCATCCCTACCTGTGTGTGTCCGTTTGCCTCACTGTCCGTCTATTTGTCTGTCAATATGCCTGTTTGTCCGTCTGCTCCATTACTTGTTTGACTGCCTGTCTGTCTGCTGGCATGCTGATCTCAGACAGATCACTGATCTGTCGACTTATTTGCTGGCTTGTCCGTTGCCCCGCCTGCTTGCTTGTCTGTCTTCTTGTCTCTTTGTCTGCCTGCTTGCTTGTCTGTCTGTCTGTTTACCTGCTTGCTTGTCTGTCTGGTTATCGGTTTGCTTGTCTGTCTGTCCGTTTAGTTGTCCGTGTGTGTATCCGTCTGTGTGCTACATGTCTGTCTGTTCGCCTGTTTACTTGTCTGCCTTACTGCCCGTCTGTCTGTCTGTAGGACCTATGTCTGTTTTCTGTCTGTCTGTCTGTATGTATGTATGTGTGTCTGTCTTACTGCCTGTCTGCCTGTTACTTGCCTGCTTGTCTCTTCCATCTCTCTGAAATCTAACAGCTCAACATTAATAGCAACGTATAAACTTACCTAATAATTATAGCGTAGAGCACAGACTGTTTTTAAATTTATATATGAGCCTAAACATGTTACGCATACACTGATTGATAAAACAACAATATAATATATATATATATATATATATATATATATATATATATATGATATAATTTTATATATTTATACTACATTCGTGTGTCGGTTATATGCATTTCCGGAAATGTATACAACGGACACACGTGAAGTTATATATATATATATATATATATATATATATCTAGTATATATATTATACATGTATATTTTGTAGAAAACATATGGCGCGCGGTCATTAAGTCTACTTATAGTGCGCAATGCTTATTTGCGTTCTGGCCCCCTAAGCCGTTGTGGCTCTCGAGAGATGGTTTGTTTGTCCATTCTACGTATGCACTTCAGATCCTATATAGACAAAGGAAAATCGTTCGCAATTCTTCCGCGGTAGAGAAAGCGTTTCGTAAACACGTGCGTGAGCACCGAGCCGACACTTATACAACGGCATAAAAGATGCCACTGTGTATACGACTTTCCCCCACTTATTATCTTTCCACGTATGAAGTGCTTGTATGCATGTGCAACCCATATTCATAATGACCCCATATCCCGCTGCATTACACGCGCCCTGCATGACTACAAGTGCGCCGCATTATATGCTTCGGTTGTAATCATTCTTGGACTCGATTACGATGAGTGTGTGTGTGTGATTGGTCATAAAATGATAATTAGGACATAAAAGTCGATATTTATTGTGCGCTATAGCACATAAGGGCACGTACTTCGAAACATGTGTATATATATAGTGTATATTTATGTATGTGTGCATGTGTATTATGAATTATGTGAAAGTGCAAAGAGAAGAATGTCTAATTCCATAATTTATACCACATCCAATGCACAATTACTATCATCATTATTTGTTTAATTACCCGAGGTATATATATATATATGTATATATGTATATCTATCTATATGTTTCGGTGGACGGTCCACCATGGGAGGCCATATTCCTATCCCCCAGCGCCACAATAATTATTGTTACCCAGACAGCGGAAGCACCTCCTTCCCTACTGTGTAACAGCCCTTGAAAACTTCATCACTTGTTGTTTAATCTTTCTGATTTGATGCTCTGACATCACTTCCGGCTGTGCGGTGACGTCACTTATGACGCAGCTCCATAAGTTAACTGTAACGCTCTTAACCGCTGCCGCCAAACGACGTCATTCTGCCTAGCGTTACTGGGAATAATAATAATAATAAAATGGTCATCATGGCTGATTGGGAACATGCCAGACACATATGTGGAGAAGAGGTGCATGGACGATCAGACTCGGTTAACGATCGTTAATGACCTCCCTCCTAAGGGTAGGTAGGGTCAGTCTTAGGGTCGTGCATGGTCTCCCCCCGTTTCAGTTCACGATCAGGTCATGCGGTTTGAATCTCAGCTCGCCAGGGGGCAGCCGTCGACTGCGGCGTAGTCGTGTTGTTTGGCCCACACGAAAAGAGAGAGAGTGTGTATACCCTCTTGCAATCATCATTTTGAATGTTGGAATTGTGGACCTGAGGTGAAAATGGACCCTGTGCGAAAAACAGTCCCCCCCCAAAGTTTGATTCGTTTCACGTGTGACGGATGAGGAAAGTTGATTTGAAGGCTACATGGATTGTAGGATTCTGTCGTTTTGACAGGAAGACTATTTTATTTAGATTCTGTTACAATGTTTTGGTCGAACTATCGAGGCATTAGCAGTGTGTAGGTCTACTCAACTACCTTATTATTATTGTTGTCTTCGATGGATTTAAAACTGACAAAACGCGGAATACCTGAACGCATCGAATACAAAGTCCTCTCACTCACTTACAATACACTTCAATCATCTCAGCCGTTCTACCTTCGTCGGTTGTTCACCATCCAGCCACCTCGTTCAACACGCTCCTCATCCTCCATTACGCTGCTTCGCCCTCCCATCACTTCATCACTGAAATTCGCAAACCGCTCCATAGCCATTGCCGTTCCACCTCTCTGGAACAAACTTCCGCCAGCACTTCGGCAAACTTCCGACCCATCATGCGAACTCACCAAAACTCCACCTATCGCTATCTCCCCACAAGTCTTTCACTCAAAACTGA